>CM038141.1:466786363-467307244 GCA_021437245.1 Aegilops speltoides
ACCTTAAGTGTGCGGACCCTACGGTTCGAGAACAATGTAGACATGACCGAGACATGTCTCCGGTCAATAACCAATAGCGGGACCTGGATGCCCATATTGGTTCCTACATATTCTACGAAGATCTTTATTGGTCAAACCGCACAACAACCTACGTTGTTCCCTTTGTCATCGGTATGTTACTTGCCCGAGATTCGATCGTCGGTATCCAATACCTAGTTCAATCTCGTTACCGGCAAGTCTCTTTACTCATTCCATAATACATCATCTCACAACTAACTCATTAGTTGAAATGCTTGCAAGGCTTAAGTGATGTGTATTACCGAGAGGGCCTAGAGATACCTCTCCGACATTCGGAGTGACAAATCCTAATCTCGAAATACGCCAACTCAACAAGTACCATCGGAGACACCAGAGAGCACCTTTATAATCACCCGATTACGTTGCCAGACGTTTGGTAGCACACAAAGTGTTCCTCCGGTAAACGGGAGTTGCCTAATCTCATAGTCATAGGAACATGTATAAGTCATGAAGGAAGCAATAGCAACATACTAAACGATCGTGTGCTAAACTAACGGAATGGGTCATGTCAATCAGATCATTCAACTAATGATGTGACCTTGTTAATCAAATAACAACTCCTTGTTCATGGTTAGGAAACATAACCATCTTTGATTAACAAGCTAGTCAAGTAGAGGCATACTAGTGACACACTGCTTGTCTATATATTCACACATGTATTATGTTTCCGGTTAATACAATTCTAGCATGAATAATAAACATTTATCATGATATGAGGAAATAAATAATAACTTTATTATTGCCTCTAGGGCATATTTCCTTCAGTCTCTCACTTGCACTAGAGTCAATAATCTAGATTACACAAGAATGATTCTAACACCCATGGAGTCTTGGTGTTGATCATGTTTTGCTCGTGGAAGAGGCTTAGTCAACGGTCCGCAACATTCAGATCCGTATGTATCTTGCAAATCTCTATGTCTCCCACTGGACTAGATCCGGATGGAATTGAAGCGCCTCTTGATGTGCTTGGTCCTCTTGTGAAATCTGGATTCCTTCGCTAAGGCAATCGCTCCAGTATTGTCACAGAAGATTTTCATTGGACCCGATGCACTAGGTATGACACCTAGATCGGATATGAACTCCTTCATCCAGACTCCTTCATTGGCTGCTTCCGAAGCAGCTATGTATTCCGCTTCACATGTAGATCCCGCCACGACACTTTGTTTTGAACTGCACCAACTGACAGCTCCACCGTTTAATGTAAACACGTATCCGGTTTGCGATTTAGAATCGTCCGGATCAATGTCAAAGCTTGCATCAACGTAACCATTTACGATGAGCTCTTTGTCACCTCCATATATGAGAAACATATCCTTAGTCCTTTTCAGGTATTTCAGATGTTCTTGACCGCTGTCCAAATGATCCACTCTGGATTACTTTGGTACCTCCTGCTAGACTTATAGCAAGGCACACATCAGGTCTGGTACACAGCATTGCATACATGATAAAGCCTATGGCTGAAGCATAGGGAACACTTTTCATTTTCTCTCTATCTTCTGCAGTGGTCGGGCTTTGAGTCTTACTCAACTTCACACCTTGCAATCTGAGCAAGAACCCTTTCTTTGCTTGATCCATTTTGAACTTCTTCAAAACTTTGTCAAGGTATGTGCTTTGTGAAAGTCCAATTAAGCGTTTTGATCTATCTCTATAGATCTTAATGCCCAATATGTAAGCAGCTTCACCGAGGTATTTCATTGAAAAACTTTTATTCAAGTATCCCTTTATGCTATCCAGAAATTCTATATCATTTCCAGTCAATAATATGTCATCCACATATAATATTAGAAATGCTACTGAGCTCCCACTCACTTTCTTGTAAATACAAAGCTTCTCCAAAAGTCTCAGATAAAACCAAATGCTTTGATCACACTATCAAAACGTTTATTCCAACTCCGAGAGGCTTGCACCAGTCCATAAATGGAACATTGGAGCTTGCACACTTTGTTAGCTCCCTTTGGATCGATAAAACCTTCTGGTTGCATCATATACAACTCTTCTTCCAGAAATCCATTCAGGAATGCAGTTTTTACATCCATTTGCCAAGTTTCATAATCATAAAATGCGGCAATTGCTAACATGATTCGGACAGACTTAAGCATCGCTACGGGTGAGAAGGTCTCATCGTAGTCAACCCCTTGAACTTGTCGAAAACCTTTTGCAACAAGTCGAGCTTTGTAGACAGTAACATTACCGTTAGCGTCAGTCTTCTTCTTGATGATCCATTTATTCTCAATTGCTTGCCGACCATCGGGCAAGTCAACCAAAGTCCATACTTTGTTATTGTAGGATCGGAAGTATTTCTAGAGGGGGGGTGATTAGACTACTTGACAATTTAAAAGTTTAGCCTTTTGATTAGGACAAGTTTTTAGCAAGTTCACAATGATAACCAAGTCAAGTATCACCCTACACATGCAATTCTAGAGTAATGGCAGCGGAAAGTAAATTGCACATGTAGTAAATAAGAGGTGGAGAAGAGCAAACGCAATTTGGAGACACGGAGATTTTTCTCGTGGTTCCGATAGGTGGTGCTATCGTCAATCCACGTTGATGGAGACTTCAACCCACGGAGGGTAACGGCTGCGAGAGTCCACGAGGGCTCCACCCACGAAGGGTCCACGAAGAAGCAACCTTGTCTATGCCATCATGGCCTACGCCCACGGAGGACTAGCCTTACTCGGGGTAGATCTTCACGAAGTAGGCGATCTCCTTGCCCTTACAAACTTCTTGGTTCAACTCCACATCTTGACGGAGGCTCCCAAGCGACACCTAACCAATCTAGGAGGCACCACCTCCAAAAGGTAATAGATGGTGTTGGTGATGATGAACTCCTTGCTCTTGTGCTTCAAATGATAATCTCCCCAACACTCAACTCTCCTCACTGATTTGGCTGTGGTGGAAGAAAGGATTGAGTGGAAAGCAACTTGGGAAGGCTAGAAATCAAGTTTCATATGGTGGGAGTGGATCAACTTGATCTCAACACAAGGGTAGGTAGTTTTCTTCTCGAAATGTAAGGTAGGAGTGGTAGTTCTTTTCGATGGCTCTCTCCACGAATGAAGAGGAGGTGGAGGGTATTTATAGCCTCCACACAAAATCCAACTGCTACACACATTTGACCAATCTCGGTCGGACCGAAGTTGACAACTCGGTGAGACCGAAAGTTCAAATCTTGTGAACGTTGGGATTTTCGTGGGACCGAAAATACAATCTCGGTTAGTCCGATTCTTCCAAAGACTAGGGTTTGCCATTCTCGGTGGGACCGACTTTCTCATCTCGGTGACACCGATTTGAGTACGTATGTTCTGAAGGTTGGCAATACTAGTTTCGTAAGACCGAGTTTGGAATCGGAAAATCCGAAATTTCTAGGGTTTGGGTATATGGCTGAGGTGGTTCATCTCGGTGTGACTGAGTTTATGAAATCGGTGGGACCGAGATTACTTATGAGAATATGTTGGAATGAAAGATTGCTGATAGTTTGGGAGATAGATCACTAAGCACTTTTGAGCAACCAGATCATCAACACTACCTCATCCCCTTTTAATAGTATTGGCTTTCCTATGGACTCAATGTGATCTTGGATCACTAAACCAAAAATGGAGTCTTGAGCTTTTGCCAATGTTTTCCTTAGCATTTTGAGGGGTCCACATCATCGGTCATTGCCATACCCACATCAATGAACTTTCGAAATATTCTCAAGAAACAATTAGTTCAATGATATATATGTTGTTATTAATTACCAAAACCACCCGGGGATTAGTTGCACTTTCAATCTCCCCCTTTTTGGTAATTGATGACAACATATAGATCAAAGCTTCGACAAATGATATAATCAATGAATAACATCGTCGCTTTGAGAAGTATGTGATAAGCAAGAGCTCCCCCTAAATTTGTGCATTATTTAAGATTTGCGTTTGAATGCAAATGCACAATCGATTAGGATCATGGGTCACTCTTCCATGTCACATACATCTTGGTGGAGCGCACAAAATGATAAGAATGAATAGCATGCACCCAATCACCAAGACACGAGTAAATGATCGTACAAGATATGAATAGAATATGATAAGCATTAAGCACACATTAAGCATAGTATGATCAAGCACTCATCAAGATAGAGCAAACGTAGTATCAAACACACGAAATGTCTCGAAGAACTCAAAAGTATCTCAAGGAAAACCGCAAACGAAAGAGCAAAAACGAGCACTCTCTCTCTCTCGAAGTCCTATGATCTATACAATTTCTCCCCCTTTGGCAACAAGTTACCAAAAAGTTCGAAAGGTATAGAGCTAATTGTCACTAGGGACTCCACTGGCGGCTCTGCTGCGTCGATGGAGTGGAGATAGCTGCATCTGCAAAAGCTTCACTGAAGTCCGAGGAGCTGGAGGAGTGGACACTGGAGCTGGAGCTGGAACTGACGGAGCTGTGGGAGGTGCTGATGGTGTAGCCCTGGGGTCTGTCACTGGAATAGCAGCTGATCTGGGCTTTGTGGGGACCGGAGCAGGCTGCTCATAGTCATCCTCAACAAGGTCATCCTGCATCTCCTTCATGAGCTCTGCCTTCTCCCTCTTGGCTTCCTCGATATCTGCCTCAAGCTTGTTGACAAGTGACTGCACTTGATCCACTTGACATCCAGAGCATGGAACTTGTCTTCAACTATCCTCTCAAGACTCTCCTGAGATTGCACTATGCTGGCCAGGCATAGTTCAATCCTCTGAGTGGCTTCAAGAAGTTGTTTTCCAACGCTCTTGGGCTTTGCTGCTGCTGCTGCTGCTTCCTTCTCAGCTTTGGCTTGTTTGGCAGCTTCAGACTTAGCTTGTCCTTCAACAGATGTGGGATCATCCTCAGTCATCACAACTTCATTATCTTCATGTTCAGGCTGCAGTGGCAAGTGGGGTCTATCCAACAAGTAGGTGCCCGTGCCAAACTTGGCATTGATGAGCATCTGAATGTGCGGGGCAAACCCACATGACCTCTTCAGTCTGCTCTTTGTCCTCTTGATAGTCTCAACTATCGGTTCCATCACCTTAAAAGGTGTCTTCGATCTAGAATGTGCAGCATGTTGATAGAATAGCCTCTTATCATGCGGTGGTCTCCTGACTTGGGCATCAAAGTATGCCTCAGAATGGTGTTAGTGGTTGGGAGACCTACCTGAAGATGATACACTGATCCAAGCTTCCATATCTCAACATCCTTGGCTGGTACCTCATTGTACATGTTCTTCATAGACTCGTGATTCTTCTTGGGGATTCCATAAACATCAACATCATCATCTCTTGATGCTGGAGCGTTCAGTAGTGCTGCCCACTCTTCAATTGTTGAAGAGAATCTCTGGCCTTCAGTCATCCATACAATTCTGCCATCTGGATAGAAGTGTGCGGTGGCATAGAACTGCATGATCATCTCATCATTCCAAGCAGTCAGCTTCTGACCAACGAACTCTGCAACTCCACATGCAGTGAAGCTCTCATGCACATGTGGGAAGTAGTCTCTGTGCTCTTCACTGTCGATGTATTTCAAATCAACGATCTCGGTGTCAAGAACAATTGGCTTCTTGTCCATAAGCACTGTCTCATAGAAATCTTGTTGCTCCCTAGTGTGGAATCTTGAGTCAACAGCTGTCCTTCTCCTGGTGGCATATGGATCAACTTGCCTCCATAGCCTGAGACCTTTGTCCTTCCTTTCCTTCATATTTTCTGCTCGAGGATGAGCATCATTATGGACTGGCAGTTTCTGTGAATCCGAAGTGTCTAAACCTAACCATTCACACCACTTTCGGTTGGACCGAAATGGGTTTCGGTCTAGCCGAGAACACTAGGGTTTCACTAAATCCTCATTTCGGTCTTACCGATTTGCACAACTCGGTTGGACCGAAAAGTGCAGTGCAATGGCCAGAGGCCAAATCGGTCAGTCCGAGAATGTAGAATCGGTCACACCGAGATGTGTTCGGCGGAAACCTAACCCTAAAATTTTCACTCAAATTTTGTTCTAAGAACTAATCTGCTGGATAGGAAGATTTCAAACTTGGCAAGAAGCTAGGCAAAATCTATCGTGCATTGAATCAGAGGTTGAAGCACGAGAGAGATCGAAACTCACCCAACTAGGTGGAGTTTCACTACGGCGCAACGGCGCGATGAGATTGACCGTTGACGGCGATGGAGACCAGGGCGCACAAAGGCGTCGGCGGAGATGATCCGAGACCCGGCGACGGCAAATAAGGGTTTGAGGGCGAGACGTTTTGAAGGAATAATCAACGCGCTCCCTCGGGTATATATACCTTCGGTTGTCGGTGGGACCGAGTTGGAAAACTTCGGTGGGACCGAGATGGTTAATCGCAAGCGATTACTCACTTCGTCACGCCGAATTTGCAACTCGGTTTCACCGAGGTGAAAACCTAGATCAATCCAAGTGATTTTGGTCTGTCCGATTTGAGTATATTGGTTTGACCGAAAATACTTAGAAGGTTTTGGAATTTAAGCTTTTGACGGATCGGTGGCTCCGAGTGCTCCTCACTCGGTCTGTCCGAAAAAGTCTTGTTCAAAATTTGTGATATAAGCATGAATAGAGTTTGAGACAAGAAAGCATAGATAGCTAGGGGAGGAACTTAGGCATTCTTGTCCATCCATTTGGTCAAAAAGAAAAATCCAAAAGACCAAAGCAACAAATGGATGTCCTCGAATGGATAAAATCATGCATCCAACATGCTCACACAATAAGATAGCAAATGAAACATGTGTCAAACATGCACAAACAAAACACTAGCTACTAGCACACAATTTGGCGATGACTAGGTCATCTATATATGAGTATATTGACTTAGGAGTCAAATGAGAACATTTGATCATAGGTCATACTCATCGCTTAAGCACAAGTGGGGTTACCACTTTTACATAAAGCATTAATGTGTTCACATCATTTGAAGATGCTTTAGCTCAATTCTTAAGAGCAAAGCTCCCCTTGATGTGAGAACCCTTTAAAGGGTCACACTAACCTTGGGTTGTCGAGAAGACTTCATGTAGATGTTGAAGATGTGGATGCTCAATGTTGATGAAGATCATCAAGAGTTGGGAGCAATCCTTTGGATTCGGGCACTTTCAATACCTACATGGGTTAGTCCCACAAGGAACAAACAAGGATATCCATGGACATAGATTGAAGTACACAATTGATGATGTCCATGAAATCAATGATTACCTTTTCCCTTGACTTACCAACATGAGGGTTTGTGACTCCATGAACTAGTGCAAGATGTGGAAGTTGATTGCACAAGTCCTTGCCAAAATGAATGTGAGTGAAGATTGTTGGCGGAGTCACCCTCAAGAACTCTCTAGTTCTTCTTCTTCGGGATCCACATCATCTTGATGGGAATCCTTGGGGTAGTAGTTGAGCTCGACGAAGTAGAACTTGAAGTTGCCTTGGGAACCCACTTGACCATGGCCTTGGGCGCTTCAATGAATGCATCAATCTCCTCTTGAAGCTTGTCCTTGCCTTTTAGCTTGTTGTCTTGTGGTGGAAGATCATCTTGAGCTTGTTCCACATTGGAAGAAGTAGGATCATACTTCTCCTTTTGAGAAACAAACTTTGGAGTGGGATATTGACCTTCTTCCCATTCAACACCCTCGGCGTTGAACTTTCGCTCAAAACCAATTCCTTGATTCTTCGGTGTCTTCCTTGTTTGTAACAATTTCCTCAAAGTTCTTGCTTCCGCAAGGCTCTTGTAGACACCTTTCTATAATCCCTTTCAATAAACTATTTTCTTGCTCAAGTGAAACTTGGCTTGAAACATTGTTAGTGGAATCAAGAGAACTACTAGGAGTAACAACATTGGATTTAGCATGAATATTGTTACTACTAGATGAAGAATTTTTCTTATGCTTGTCATGCTTAGTTTTAATAGGTGGCAAGAAATTAGACAAGAGAAGTCGTTTGGCAAGATATGAAGAACTCTTCTTTCGAAGATCGTCATTGATAGCTTTTAGAAACTCATGTTCTTGCTCTAGATTGAGCTTCTCGAAGCGTAGCTTCTCATGAGATCTTAGGAGCTCTCTATGATCTTCTTGAGTTGTTTCATGAGCTAACTTAAGAGTGTTTAGTTCTTTAGTTAGACGCTCAATCTCCTTCATAGCATTGTCATTCGACTCTTCTCGACTATAAAGGCTACTAGCATGTTCATCATTACTAAGCTCACTAGATTTGTCATGTAAAAGCTCATCTTCACCAAGCAAGTCATCTTCATCACTATCAAAGTCAATAAATTCAGGGTGTGATACCTTGGGGCCTTTTGCCATGAAGCATCTTCCAATTCCCTCATTTGGTGAATCAAATAAGTCATAGGAGTTGGAGTTGGAGGACACGAGAGCAAGACCGCAACACCTTCATCTTGATCAGATTCGGAGTTGGAGTGATAGCTTCTTTGGAGTGATTGTCGGAGTCGGAGCCGGAGACCCATTCACCAACATGAGCTTGATGTTTTCTTCTTGTGTAGCTCCTTGATGACTTGTCTTTCCTTTCCGAATCCTTGCTTCTCCGAGAGGATCTTCGCTCATAACGATCATCTCTACTCCTTCTCTCTTTCCGAGGTGACTCTTCTCTTGAGCTTCTTCTTCTTGGAGATTCTTCTCTTCTCTTGTGGGAGTCGAACACTCATTTGAGTAGTGTCCGGTCTTCCACAATTGTAGCAGATTCGATCACGACTAGAAGATCTCTTTTCATCATATGATCTAGACTTTGAGCTTCTTTCCTTGCTTCTACTCTTGTAGAATTTGTTGAAGTTCTTCACCATTAGGCTTATCTCTTCATTGGAAAACAGCTTGTCACTTGAGGTTGTGGGAGCTTCAACTATAGCTTTGTAAGCACCACTTTACTTGTTGTGAAGCTCTTCCTTATCTTTAAGTGTCATCTCATGAGCAACAATTCTTCCAATGACTTCGGTAGGCTTGAGATTCTTGTAGTTTGGCATCATTTGGATCAAAGTGCACACGGTGTCATACTTTCCATCCAAAGCTCTGAGAATCTTCTTGATGATGAATCGGTCGGTCATTTCTTCGCTTCCTAAGCCAGCAATCTCATTGGTGATGAGAGCAAGCCAAGAGTACATTTCAGCGACTCCTTCACCTTCCTTCATCTTGAACTTGTCAAGTCGACCTTGAAGAACATCTAGCTTTGATTCCTTCACGGACTCGGTACCTTCGTGCATTTCACCAAAGTATCCCAAATCTCTTTTGCATTCTCAAGACGGCTGATCTTGTTGAACTCCTCGGGACACAAAGCATTGAAGAGAATGTCACAAGCTTGAGCATTGTTTCAGAACATCCGCAACTCATCCGCTGTAGCTTCACGATCCGGAACTTTTCCTTCCTCAAGAACTCACCTTGCAAGCCAACACAAATAATGCCCCATGCGGGGTTATGTCCAAGAATATGCATTTTCATTTTATGCTTCCAACTAGCAAAATTTGAACCATCAAAGTAAGGACCTCTACGAAAATTACCCTCACTAGACGCCATACTCTCCTAGGTTGTGAAACCAAGCTTATGGAGTCCAATGCAATGGAAACCAATCCAATAGAGACCAAAGCTCTGATACCACTTGTAGGATCGGAAGTATGTCTAGAGGGGGGTGATTATACTACTTGACAATTTAAAAGTTTAGCCTTTTGATTAGGACAAGTTTTTAGCAAGTTCACAATGATAACCAAGTCAAGTATCACCCTACACATGCAATTCTAGAGTAATGGCAGCGGAAAGTAAATTGCACATGTAGTAAATAAGAGGTGGAGAAGAGCAAACGCAATTTGGAGACACGGAGATTTTTCTCGTGGTTCCGATAGGTGGTGCTATCGTCAATCCACGTTGATGGAGACTTCAACCCACGGAGGGTAACGGCTGCGAGAGTCCACGGAGGGCTCCACCCACGAAGGGTCCACGAAGAAGCAACCTTGTCTATGCCATCATGGCCTACGTCCACGGAGGACTAGCCTTACTCGGGGTAGATCTTCACGAAGTAGGCGATCTCCTTGCCCTTACAAACTTCTTGGTTCAACTCCACATCTTGACGGAGGCTCCCAAGCAACACCTAACAAATCTAGGAGGCACCACCCTCCAAAAGGTAATAGATGGTGTTGGTGATGATGAACTCCTTGCTCTTGTGCTTCAAACGATAATCTCCCCAACACTCAACTCTCCTCACTGATTTGGCTGTGGTGGAAGAAAGGATTGAGTGGAAAGCAACTTGGGAAGGCTAGAAATCAAGTTTCATATGGTGGGAGTGGAGCAACTTGATCTCAACACAAGGGTAGGTAGTTTTCTTCTCGTAAATGTAAGGTAGGAGTGGTAGTTCTTTCGATGGCTCTCTCCACTAATGAAGAGGAGGTGGAGGGGTATTTATAGCCTCCACACAAAATCCAACCATTACACACATTTGACCAATCTCGGTCAGACCGAAGTTGACAACTCGGTGAGACCGAAAGTTCAAATCTTGTGAACGTTGGGATTTTCGGTGGGACCGAAAATACAATCTCGGTTAGTCCGATTCTTCCAAAGACTAGGGTTTGCCATTCTCGGTGGGACCGACTTTCTCATCTCGATGACACCGATTTGAGTACAGAAGGTTACAGAAGGTTGGCAATACTAGTTTCGGTAAGACCGAGTTTGGAATCGGAAAATCCGAAATTTCTAGGGTTTGGGTATATGGCTGAGGTGGTTCATCTCGGTGTGACTGAGTTTATGAAATCGGTGGGACCGAGATTACTTATGAGAATATGTTGGAATGAAAGATTGCTGATAGTTTGGGAGATAGATCACTAAGCACTTTTGAGCAACCAGATCATCAACACTACCTCATCCCCTTTTAATAGTATTGGCTTTCCTATGGACTCAATGTGATCTTGGATCACTAAACCAAAAAATGGAGTCTTGAGCTTTTGCCAATGTTTTCCTTAGCATTTTGAGGGGTCCACATCATCAGTCATTGCCATACCCACATCACTGAACTTTCTGAAATATTCTCAAGAAACAATTAGTTCAATGATATATAAGTTGTTATTAATTACCAAAACCACCCGGGGATTAGTTGCACTTTCAGTTATCATACATGGATCCCATCTCAGATTTCATGGCTTCAAGCCATTTTGCAGAATCTGGGCTCACCATCGCTTCTTCATAGTTCGTAGGTTCATCATGATCTAGTAGCATGACTTCCAGAACAGGATTACCGTACCATTCTGGTGCGGATCTTACTCTGTTCGACCTACGTGGTTCTATATTAACTTGATCTGAAGTTCTATGATCATCATCATCAACTTCCTCACTAGTTGGTTTTGACGTCACAGAAACCGGTTCCTGTGATGTATTATTTTCCAACAAGGGAGTAGGTACAGTTACCTCATCAAGTTGTACTTTCCTCCCACTCACTTCTTTCGAGAGAAACTCCTTCTCTACAAAGGATCCATTCTTAGCAACGAATGTCTTGCCTTCGGATCTGTGATAGAAGGTGTACCCAACTGTCTCCTTTGGGTATCCTATGAAGACACATTTCTCCGATTTGGGTTCGAGCTTATCAGGTTGAAGCTTTTTAACATAAGCCTCGCAACCCCAAACTTTAAGAAACGACAACTTTGGTTTCTTGCCAAACCATAGTTCATAAGGTGTCGTCTCAACGGATTTCGACGGTGCCCTATTTAACGTGAATGTGTCTGTCTCTAGAGCATAACCCCAAAACAATAGTGGTAAATCTGTAAGAGACATCATAGACCGCACCATATCAAGTAAAGTACGATTACGACGTTCGGACACACCATTACGTTGTGGTGTTCGGGTGGCGTGAGTTGCTAAACTATTCCACTTTGTTTTAAGTGTAGACCAAACTCAGAATCAAATATTCTCCTCCACGATCAGATCGTAGAAACTTTATTTTCTTGTTACGATGATTTTCAACTTCACTCTGAAATTCTTTGAACTTTTCAAATGTTTCAGACTTATGTTTCATTAAGTAGATATACCCATATCTGCTTAAATCATCTGTGAAGGTGAGAAAATAACGATATCCGCCACGAGCCTCAACATTCATCGGACCACATACATCTGTATGTATGATTTCCAACAAATCTGTTGCTCTCTCCATAGTACCGGAGAACGGCGTTTTAGTCATCTTGCCCATGAGGCACGGTTCGCAAGTGCCAAGTGATTCATAATCAAGTGGCTCCAAAAGTCCATCAGTATGGAGTTTCTTCATGCGCTTTATACCGATATGACCCAAATGGTAGTGCCACAAATAAGTTGCACTATCATTATCAACTCTGCATCTTTTGGCTTCAACACTATGAATATGTGTATCACTACTATCGAGATTCATCAAAAATAGACCACTCTTCAAGGGTGCATGACCCTAAAAGATATTACTCATATAAATAGAACAACCATTATTCTCTGATTTAAATGAATAACCGTCTCGCATCAAAGAAGATCCAGATATAATGTTCATGCTCAACGCTGGCACCAAATAACAATTATTTAGGTCTAATACTAATCCCAAAGGTTGATGTAGAGGTAGCGTGCCGACCGCGATCACATCGACTTTGGAACCATTTCCCACGCGCATCGTCACCTCATCCTTTGCCGGTGTTCGCTAATCCGTAGTCCTGTTTCGAGTTGCAAATATTAGCAAGTAACCAAGATCAAATACCAGTGCTATCTGCGAGCTCTAGTAAGGTACACATCAATAACATGTATATCACATATACCTTTGTTCACTTTGCCATCCTTCTTATCCGCCAAATACTTGGGGCAGTTCCGCTTCCAAAGTGACGATGCGCTTGCGAGTAGAAGCACTTCGATTTCAGGCTTAGGTCCAGACTTGGGTTTCTTCTCTTGAGCAGCAACTTGCTTGCTGTTCTTCTTGAAGTTCCCCTTCTTCTTCCCTTTGCCCTTTTTCTTGAAACTAGTGGTTTTGTTAACCATCAACACTTGATGCTCCTTCTTGATTTCTACCTCCGCAGCCTTTAGCATTGCGAAGAGCTCGGGAATCGTCTTATCCATCCCTTGCATATTATAGTTCATCACGAAGCTCTTGTAGCTTGGTGGAAGTGATTGGAGAATTCATCAATGACGCTATCATCCGGAAGAGTAACTCCCAGTTGAATTAAGTGATTACAATACCCAGACATCTTGAGTATGTGCTCACTGATAGAACTATTCTCCTCCATCTTGCAGCTATACAACTTATTGGAGACTTCATATCTCTCAATCCGGGCATTCTTCTGGAATATCAACTTCAACTCCTGAAACATCTCATATGCTCCATGACGTTCAAAACGTCGTTGAAGTCCGGTTCTAAGCCGTAAAGCATGGCACATTGAACTATCGAGTAGTCATCAGCTTTGCTCGCCAGACGTTCTTAACGTCGTCGGCCAGCATCAGAAGAGGCTGGCACCCAGCGGTGCTTCCAGGACGTAATTTTTCTGTGCAGCAATGAGGATAATCCTCAAGTTACGGACCCAGTCCGCATAGTTGCTACCATCATCTTTCAACTTAGCTTTCTCAAGGAACGCATTAAAATTCAACGGAACAATAGCTCGGGCCATCTATCTACAAACAACATAGACAAGCAAGATACTATCAGGTACTAAGTTCATGATAAATTTTAGTTCCATTAATCATATTACTTAAGAACTCCCACTTAGACAGACATCTCTCTAGTCATCTAAGTGATCACGTGATCCAAATCAACTAAACCATAACCGATCATCACGTGAGATGGAGTAGTTTTCAATGGTGAACATCTCATGTTGATCATATCTACTATATGATTCACGCTCGACCTTTCGGTCTCCGTGTTCCGAGGACATATCTGCATATGCTAGGCTCGTCAAGTATAACCTGAGTATTCTGCGCGTGCAAAAACTGGCTTGCACCCGTTGAAGATGGACGTAGAGCTTATCACACCCGATCATCACGTGGTGTCTGGGCACGACGAACTTTGGCAACGGTGCATACCCAGGGAGAACACTACTTGATAATTTTTAGTGAGAGGTCATCTTAAAATGCTACCGTCAATCAAAGCAAGATAAGATGCATAAACGATAAACATCACATGCAATCAATATAAGTGATATGATATGGCCATCATCTTCTTGTGCTTGTGATCTCCATCTCCGAAGCACCATCATGACCACCATCGTCACCGGTAGCGACACCTTGATCTCCATCGTAGCATCGTTGTCGTTTCGCCATCTATTGCTTCTCGACTATCGCTACCGCTTAGTGATAAAGTAAAGCAATTACAGGGCGTTTGCATTTCATACAATAAAGCGACAACCATATGGCTCCTGCCAGTTGCCGATAACTTCGGTTACAAAACATGATCATCTCATACAATAAAATATGGCATCATGTCTTGGCCATATCACATCACAACATGCCCTGCAAAAACAAGTTAGACGTCCTCTACTTTGTTGTTGCAAGTTTTACGTGGCTGCTACGGGCTTAAGCAAGAACCAATCTCACCTACGCATCAAAACCACAACGATAGTTTGTCAAGTTGATGTTGTTTTAACCTTCACAAGGACCGGGCGTAGCCACACTCGGTTCAACTAAAGTTGGAGAAACTGACACCCGCTAGTCACCTGTGTGCAAAGCACGGCGGTAAAACCAGTCTCGCGTAAGCGTCTGGCGTAATGTCGGTCCGTGCTGCTTCATCCAACAATACCGCCAACCAAAGTATGACATGCTGGTAAGCAGTATGACTTATATCGCCCACAACTCACTTGTGTTCTACTCGTGCATATAACATCAAACCATAAAACCTAGGCTCGGATGCCACTGTTGGGGAACGTAGTAATTTCAAAAAATTTCCTACGCACACGCAAGATCATGGTGATGATATAGCAACGAGGGGAGAGTGTTGTCTACGTACCCTCGTAGACCGAAGCGGAGCGTTGACGCAACGTAGAGGAAGTAGTCGTACGTCCTCCCGGTCCAACCGATCCAAGCACCGTTAATCCGGCACCTCCGAGTTCTTGACACGCGTACAGCTCGATGACGCACCCTCGATCTCCAATCCAGTAGAGGCTCTGAGGGGGAGTTCCGTCAGCACGACGGCGTGGTGACGATCTTGATGTTCTCCTGTCGCAGGGCTTCGCCTAAGCACCGCTACAATATGATCGAGGTGTAATATCGTGGAGGGGGCACCACACGGCTGAGGAACGATCAATGATCAACTTGTGTGTTCTAGGGTGCCCCTACCCCGTATATAAAGGAGGGAGGGAGGAGGTGGCCGGCCACAAGGGGCGCCATGGGGAGGGGAAACCTACTCAAGTAGGTTTCCCCCTTTCCTTATCTTATTTGGAGGGGAAGGAAAGAGTACTAGTATTAGGAAGTAGTACTAGTAGTAGTAATAGGAAGAGGGGAAGGAGAAAGGAAAGGGGGCCGCCCCTTCCCCAATTCGGATTGGGCTGGGGCGCCCCCTTGTTCCTTCTCCTTCCTCCTACATGGGCCCAATAAGGCCCATATACCTCCCGGGGGATTCCGGTAACCTCCCGGAGCTCCAAACTTCTCCGGAACCTTTCCGGTGTCCAAATATATCCGTCCAATCTATCAATCTTTATGTCTCGGCCATTTCGAGACTCCTCGTCATGTCCGTGATCATATCCGGGACTCCGAACAACCTTCGGTACATCAAAATACATAAACTCATAATATAACCGTCATCGAAATCTTAAGCGTGCGGACCCTACGGTTCGAGAACAATGTAGACATGACCGAGACATGTCTCCGGTCAATAACCAATAGCGGGACCTGGATGCCCATATTGGTTCCTACATATTCTACGAAGATCTTTATCGGTCAAACCGCACAACAACATACGTTGTTCCCTTTGTCATCGGTATGTTACTTGCCCGAGATTCGATCGTCGGTATCCAATACCTAGTTCAATCTCGTTACGGCAAGTCTCTTTACTCGTTCCGTAATACATCATCTCACAACTAACTCATTAGTTGAAATGCTTGCAAGGCTTAAGTGATGTGTATTACCGAGAGGGCCCAGAGATACCTCTCCGACATTCGGAGTGACAAATCCTAATCTCGAAATACGCCAACTCAACAAGTACCTTCGGAGACACCTGTAGATCACCTTTATAATCACCCAGTTACGTTGTGACGTTTGGTAGCACACAAAGTGTTCCTCCGGTAAACGGGAGTTGCATAATCTCATAGTCATAGGAACATGTATAAGTCATGAAGGAAGCAATAGCAACATACTAAACGATCGTGTGCTAAGCTAACAGAATGGGTCATGTCAATCAGATCATTCAACTAATGATGTGACCTTGTTAATCAAATAACAACTCCTTGTTCATGGTTAGGAAACATAACCATCTTTGATTAACAAGCTAGTCAAGTAGAGGCATACTAGTGACACCTTTGTTTGTCTATATTCACACATGTATTATGTTTAGGTTAATACAATTCTAGCATGAATAATAAACATTTATCATGATATGAGGAAATAAATAATAACTTTATTATTGCCTCTAGGGCATATTTCCTTCATAAATATCATCCTCCTATAGAAGTAAAAGTAGCTGCACCTATTAAAGTTGAAGAAAAGATTGTCACTTATAATGATCCTATTGTTCCCACTTCTTATGTTGAGAAACCACCTTTCCCTGTTAGAATGAAGGATCATGCTAAAGCTTTAACTGTTGTTCGTAAAAGCAATATTAGAACTTATACACCTCCTGAGCAAGTCAAAGTAGAACCTAATATTTCTATTGTTAAAGATCTCTTGTCTAACAATATTGATGGGCATGTTATTCAATTCTGTGGTGAAACAGCCAGAATTGCTAAACCCTGTGATAAAGATAAACATAGACCTGTGGTAGGCGTGCCTGTTATTTCTGTTAAAATAGGAGATCATTGTTATCATGGCTTATGTGATATGGGTGCTAGTGCTAGTGTTATACCCATTGACTTATACAAAGAAATTATGCATGATATTGCACCTGCTGAGTTAGAAGGTATTGATGTTACAATTAAACTTGCCAATAGAGATACTATTTCTCCAGTGGGAATTGTTAGAGATGTTGAAGTCTTGTGTGGGAAAACCAAATATCCCGCTGATTTTCTTGTTCTTGGTTCTCCACAAGATAGCTTTTGTCCCATTATATTTGGTAGGCCCTTCTTGAATACTGTTAATGCTAAGATAGACTACGAAAAGAATGTTGTTACTATTGGCTTGGATGATATGGTTCATGAGTTTAATTTCTCTAAATTTAGTAAGCAACATCGTGAGGAGGAATTGCCTAGTAAGGATGAAATTATTGGTCTTGCTTCCATTGCCGTACCTCCTAGTGATCCTTTAGAACAATATTTGCTAGACCATGAAAATAATATGTTCATGAATGAAAGAAGGGAAATAGATGAAGTATTCTTTAAACAGGAACCTATTCTGCAACACAATTTGCCTATTGAAATCCTAGGGGATCCCCCCTCCACCCAAGGGTGATCCCGTGTTTGAGCTTAAACCGTTGCCTGATAATCTTAAATATGCTTATCTTGATGAAAAGAAAATATATCCTGTCATTATTGGTGCTAACCTTTCAGAGCATGAAGAAGAAAGATTATTGGAAACTCTGAAGAAGCACCGTGCAGCTATTGTAGTATGCTTGAAGTATTATTATTTTCATGTCAATATGAACTTTTATCTTGAATCATTTGGATCTGAACATTCATGCCACAATAAAGAAAGTTACATAGAGTAATATGCTAGGTAGCATTCCACATCACAAATTCTGTTTTTATCATTTACCTACTCGAGGACGAGCAGGAATTAAGCTTGGGGATGCTTGATACGTCTCCAACGTATCTATAATTTTTTATTGTTTAATGCTATTATATTACCTATTTTGGATGTTTATGGGCTTTACTTTACACTTTTATATCATTATTGGAACTAACCTATTAACCGGAGGCCCAGCCCAAATTGTTGTTTTCTTGCCTATTTCAGTGTTTCAAAGAAAGGGAATATCAAACAGAGTCCAAACGGAATGAAACCTTCGGGAGAGTTATTTTTGGAACGGAAGCAATCCAGGAGACCTGGAGTAGACGTCAGGGAAGCTTCGAGGTGGCCACGAGGCAAGGAGGCGCGCCCTACCCCCCGGGGCGCGACCCCACCCTCGTGGGCCCGTCGTGGCTCCCCTGACCGACTTCTTTCACCTATATATATCCATATGCCCTAAAAACATCGAGGAGCACAATAGATCGGGAGTTCCGCCCCCGCAAGCCTCTGTAACCACCAAAACCCAATCAGGACCCTGTTCCGGCACCCTGCCGGAGGGGGAATCCATCACCGGTGGCCATCTTAATCATCCCGGCGCTCTCCATGACGAGGAGGGAGTAGTTCACCCTCGGGGCTGAGGGTATGTATCAGTAGCTATGTGTTTGATCTATCTCTCTCTCTCTCTCTCTCTCTTGTGTTCTTGAGGTGATACGATCTTGATGTATCGCGAGCTTTGCTATTATAGTTGGATCTTATGATGTTTCTCCCCCTCTACTCTCTTGTAATGGATTGAGTTTTCCCTTCGAAGTTATCTTATCGGATTGAGTCTTTAAGGATTTGAGAACACTTGATGTATGTCTTGCCGTGCTTATCTGTGGTGACAATGGGATATTCACGTGATCTACTTGATGTATGTTTTGGTGATCAACTTGCGGGTTCAGTGAACTTATGCATAGGGGTTGGCACACGTTTTCATCTTGACTCTCCGGTAGAAACTTTGGGGCACTCTTTGAAGTACTTTATGTTGGTTTGAATAGATGAATCTGAGATTGTTTGATGCATATGTATAATCATACCCACGGATACTTGAGGTGACATTGGAGTATCTAGGTGACATTAGGGTTTTGGTTGATTTGTGTCTTAAGGTGTTATTCTAGTACGAACTCTATGATAGATTGAACGGAATAGCTTCATGTTATTTTACTATGGACTCTTGAATAGATCGATCAGAAAGGATAACTTTGAGGTGGTTTCGTACCCTACAATAATCTCTTCGTTTGTTCTCCGCTATTAGTGACTTTGGAGTGACTCTTTGTTGCATGTTTAGGGATAGTTATATGATCCATTTATGTTATTATTGTTGAGAGAACTTGCCTAGTAAAAATATGAACCCTAGGCCTTGTTTCCTAGCATTGCAATATCGTTTGTGCTCACTTTTATCATTAGTTATTATTGTTGAGAGAACTTGCACTAGTAAAAATATGAACCCTAGGCCTTGTTTCCTAGCATTGCAATACCATTTGTGCTCACTTTTATCATTAGTTACCTTGCTGTTTTTATATTTTCAGATTAAAAAAACCTATATCTACCATCCATATTGCACTCGTATCACTATCTCTTCGCCGAACTAGTGCACCTATACAATTTACCATTGTATTGAGTGTGTTGGGGACACAAGAGACTCTTTGTTATTTGGTTGCAGGGTTGTTTGAGAGAGACCATCTTCATCCTACGCCTCACACGGATTGATAAACCTTAGGTCATCCACTTGAGGGAAATTTGCTACTGTCCTACAAACCTCTGCACTTGGAGGCTCAACAACGTCTACTAGAAGAAGGTTGCGTATTAGACATCATCCTGCAGTAGTGATTTATTGAATTTTACTGGTACTGAAATGGTATTTACATGCGTGTCTGCGCAAATGGAGAATAGTGATGAACCCTTTAAATATTCGTTGTCCAACAAGAGGATTCGAGCTTCTATTGGATAATATTGTAATAATATGGCTTGCAAAGTTTGAACTATTATATATATGATGAAAATTACGATCGCCTGAAATCAGCCTCGATACATGTATGTTTGTCTAGACGTGTGTTGCACGTGCACGTTTACTAGTTGTATGAAAATGAGTCTAGAACTTGAGTAGTTTCATTACTGGATGAGCTGTGATTGCGTGTAACATATTTCTGGTATATTACCCTTTCTGTTTGAGTAAATTGTACTCCCTCCATCCCAAAAAAACCTATGCATAGTTATTATGCATACATCCAAGTCCAACACATACACCCAAAAAGAACATGCTGGCAATGGCAAATGACAAAGTCATACAAGAGCAAATCTATGCTAAGCTGACAAAAAGAACTCCAATGCAATCAAAACAATGATCGACAAATTACAACAACGCTCATATATGCACCAACCATCTCTTGACACCAAAAGGACAACTATATTCTTCAACATCAACGTCTTCAGGAAGGCAACAACGTTCAAGCACTGTCGTCACTGGGTCCAACCACCATGGGCTAGATTCTAGGTTTTCACCCTGAAGAACAAGCCTGAGCATATCTGACTAATGACCTTCAAGAAGGTAACGATACAAAAACATCGTCATTGTCAAGTATAACCCACTCGGGTCAGACCTAGGGTTTTACCCCGAAGCTCGAGACCGGGTATTCAAGAAGCACCACCAAATCGGAGTCAATCATGTGTTGTTGCCACAACTTCCTCGCGATCACAATAACTACATGCGCGGGCTAGAAATCCTACCACCGCCAATTAGGGTGGACTATCATCGTCACACATAATTCTTAAAACCTTTGGGAGGAATCCTGGTCTTGTACTTGCACCACGGTCCCTTCACAACTGAACGATGGTCGAAGAGCTCGCCAAGATGTAGGACAACTACTTGCATCGTACCCTAGTGCTAGGCCTCATAGGAGCGCACCACATGGCGCCTCTAGTGATGGTACACAACCTCGACTTTATGGAGCCAGTGTTCCCCATGACGCTTGATCGATGGTCATGTGTGGCAGAACTCACTGAGGTGGTAGACAGAGTACCCAACTCTTCTTGGAAGAATTTGCAAGAGTTGAGTTTGATGGATACCAATATCACTGTCATGGCATTACACTTTTTGTAAAGCCTAACTATCTTAAACGAACTTTACATGTATGGCAACTAATTGAGTGATTTGATAATATTGGCATGCTTACAATTTGACATACGTAAGCCTCAAAAGGAACAACTTTAGCGATGTGACATCAAAAGATCATTTTTTTCGTTTTATGAATATGAAATTAAATGAATTATCTCATAATACTTTGAACATCATTACTGATTCACGTCGGGTTCCTCCGCTCAACTTGTATTATACACCATTCTCATGTTGTAATTTGGGTCCCCGGTTTCCTAAATTGCTTGAGTGGTAGAAGGGGCATCATTGAGCTTGATAAATCAAACACATGCCTCGTTGGTAGGATTGTAGATTGGTTTGGATAAAAATATATTTTGTAACATTGTTGGATATTAGGGGAACACTTGTTGTCGATTGACTAGAGTGTCTATTTTCATTAACTGTTTAGTAGAAATGGTCTCTTGCGTGCAAATGTTCTTTGTTAGATGATAAATTCATATGTATGAGTACTTTATTGGGGCCTACATCGACAAGAAAATTCTTGATCTTGAACTATAACTGGGTAGACGTGGAGCAAGGAGGACCTAGACAATTATGATCTTGATTCCTGAGTGACCACACATGCTTTTGATTGTCCTTCATTGCTTCAAAACATATAGTATCTTCACGGAAAAATCACGGATCACGATGTCCTAGTGAAAGGACTTAGTCGTGGAGCCATCGTCTCGGTCAATGTCTAGCTATAAGTGTTTCGACTCTGAAAGATTACGAAGGGGTTAAGCGGACACAAAGACACGATGTCCTAGCGAAAGGACTTAGTCGTTATACTAGTTTGGCCCAGTTCGCCCCTTCGGAAGGTAAAAGCCTACGTCTAGTTGTGATGGAATTGATGTGGTCTCGATGGCTAGGGAGCAAACAAGCTTCGCCTAGGCTCGAGTTGTGGTTGTCTGTCCTTGAACTGTCGCCGGGTCGTCCCCTTATATGCACGGGTGACGCCCGTAGGTTCATAGAGTCCCAACCGGTTCATACTCGTATCCCGGTTGGTATCTCTCTATTCCTAACTTACAACACAAGTTATACAACAGGCCGGTTTACGGCTACAAGTTCTAAACCGACTACAGGCCTTGGGCCTTTCTCTGCTTATACCACTAACGGAGTTAACCCGGCCCAGACTGCCGGTTTACACCTAGTGGTAATATCCCCAACATTAGGCCCCAGATTAATTTGAACTGGTTCATGTCAATCCTTCACAAAAACTTGCATCTTGGACATCTTCTAGTGACTGGTAAACCGCCGTGTCGTCATCACTTCTGGTTACTGTAAACCGGCATGACGTCATCCTGAAATTTTATCATTTATAACACCCTCTTTTAATAGCAGTTCCCGGATCCGCGCGCTTGACCTAGCTCGGTTGCTTTATAAATAGGACCGAAGGGTCATTTCTTTCCTTTCCCTTCGCCCCCTCTTCTTCGTCTTCCTCGCGCCGCTGGTCTTGGAGCTCCGCCACCGTCGTCGACTTCTGCCTCGTCTTGGGCCGCTGCATCGACCTGAACGTACCAGAGCATTGCGGCCTCTTTCCGCGTCTTCTCCGTTCCCGGTAAGCTTCCTCCCCTTCTTGACCTAGATCTGTTCTTTAGGGTTCGGTTTCATCTTTGTGTTCTTGCGCGTTCATATCTGTTCTTTTGACTTTGAATGAATCCATGAACCTGTGCTGTATTTAATAGTGATCCCTGCGCATCCGCTGTAGTCTCTCATCTAAGCCCATAGATCTTTCGCATATACCTGCTCCATAGTTCATACATTTACGCCTTACTTCTCGAAACATTTTACATTTTACGTAAGCTTAGCGTTTGATCCGCAGCTGTAATATGATCTTGCGAAACTTGTTTCTGCATACTTAGTTATCCATAGCTTCAATCGCTTCAAATGCTTAGGTCAGGCGGTTTAACTTACCATAGAAATAATCGCTAAACCGGTATATATATATATATCATTAGTCCCCTGGTTGAACCGCCAGAATCCACATGATACTGTATTACGGAAAACCGGTTTATAGATACTGCCTCCGGTTTATCGTAGTTTAGATCAACACCTTGTACCAAGCATGCTCTTGAACCGGATCAACTATTTCTTGTAGATCTTACCATGGCCAAACAAGTGTATGAATGCAACTGGGTTCCTTCTCGCGTCACCGAATCACAGCTGGATGATCTAGTCTCGATTGGCACTTTAGATGATAAAGATACAATCCTTTGGAGGGTTCACGGAGAGAATGTCCTCCTACACCCGGGAAGGAGAGGTTGTGGTCTTCATGAGATCACTGGCGGGGCTTCAAACCGCCGGTTCTAAATTTTACCGGGGCGTGTTAGCCAATTTTCAGCTCCGTCCCGGGATATTGGCTAACTCCATCACCAATTTATGCCACTTTCAAGTACTATCTGAAGTATATCTT
The DNA here is from genome assembly GCA_021437245.1 of Aegilops speltoides. Taxonomy (NCBI): domain Eukaryota; kingdom Viridiplantae; phylum Streptophyta; class Magnoliopsida; order Poales; family Poaceae; genus Aegilops; species Aegilops speltoides. The sequence continues at coordinate 466,809,795 of CM038141.1, forward strand.
CAAGAGGAACCTACATTGAACTGTTTAGAGACCTCTTTCATTTAAACCGTCACACTGAATTCACCCGGCCCCAATACTGAATTGGGTGGCATGGCTATTCAAAGAGGAAGGAGATCACTTATCCCCGTCAAACTCCATACTCACCCCAAGGAGTGGAATGCGACTTGGTTTTATTACAAAGATACTTCTCACGAGGATGAAAATCCCTTACGGCTTCCGTCGAGGCGGCTGAGCAACACTCATCCTTTTCCACAAAGGCGAGTGCCAAGGATAGAAGCAAATATGCCCATAACTGTCCAAGCTTGAGCTTTTATGGCCAGCGGTTTGGCGGGAATAGACTTTGCGCTGCTTTGGATATCATGGAGCATACTGCCGTGAGCGGCGCTCGGTTTGATGTGCGATATACTAATAGTGTCGACGACCCACTCCGACACACAAAATCCAACTCTCGATGATGAAATTCTGAGACTCGGTAAAGAAGATGTTGAATGAGCGGAGCATCTACGTGCTCAAACCGGTCTGCCTCCCTCTGCACCACCAACAAACCGCCCGGTGATAAGCTTTTAGTTGCTCCATCATTAAGCTTATTCTGCTTTATGTGTCTAACATTTAATTATTTCGATCCGGGTGATAATCCGTTTTGGAGCAAGAAACTTTCACAAGATAAAGCGGAGAAAGCGAGGTGCCAACCCGGCCCAAGACCAAAGTTATTAAGAAACCAGCTCACAAGAGAAAAACCACGCTTCATCGGCCCAGCCATTGGCGATGATGTGGGTAATCCGGATCTTGAGGTAGAACTTGATTCACTTGGCTTACTTTTTACCGCCTTATTGATGATGATGCATGTCGGGACGACGCTGAGGCCAGCAATGCAGATTATTGAGGTAACTATTCTCTCTTCGATTCGGAAAATTTGCCTTTGCCAAAATTTCGCCGAGCAAACCGGAAAGTTAATTTTCTCACCCTCTTGCTTATTTGGATCCCAAATTTCTTATGAAACGCAGCAACATGAAGCTCGCCGCACAACCCGGCACGATGGTCGGTAGTTACCTCTGCCGGTTTACCAAACAGACCGGTTCGAAAGCGCCGCTCCGAGGTCTCCGACCTTTTTATTGCTTTAAATTCTAAGGCGGGGTTCTTCCGTCAACCTCTTAATCCGTCCGACTCCGATTATCAGGTCACTTCCCATTCATCCTCTCGTGAATCATCGGCCACTCAGTTGCCACCATTGAAGATAGTTGCCGGGTAAGCAAAACCGAGCATATGCTTCTAGTGTATTGTGTAATGACTTATGCTTTTCACTGACTCTTTGTTTTTTCTTTTAGGGCCAAACCGAAACCAAGAAAGAAGGCCCGTTTGGATAAAGCGGCTAAAGAAGATGCCGCCCTAGATGAGAGAGCGCCAGATCTTGAAAATTTTGCCTCTGAAGATATTCCCAATGATCCTCCGCTGCAAGATGATGTTATTCTCGAAGGGAGGCCTGTTAACACTTCAATCTCTACCGATCCGCCTGCCCGCTCCATCTGGTTTGATAAATCCCGATCCTGGCGACAAAGCGGCCGTGCCCACACAATCCATCGAGTCCAAAGATGATGGCGTTGTGATTCTTGGTATGGGCGCTCTGAACCGGGAATCCTGCAACTTTAACCGGGCACTGCTTGTGAAAGAAGATTTTTCTGCTTTGAATAAAGGAAAATGGGATGTTGAACTGGAGACATATGCTGCTCTGAGCGCCCAAGACCTTCATTCTGGCTATTTAAACCGGCTTTATACTAGCCGTGACTGTGAAGCTGGCCTGGTCAAGATGATGAGGGATAAATTTGAGGTAACCCACTCCTTTACTTACTGCCATTATATCAGTCCTTCTAGGCCCCAAGGGCCGATTTGTAATCTTGATCAAACCGGGACTTGAATATATTCCTTAAAAATTTTGAAATCCACCTGCATAGCCCCAAGGGCGGTTTAACAGCATACTTAAACCGGGGCTTCAATAAAACTGTCCTTGGAAACATCGTAGATCAAATAGCCATTAGCCCCCAAGTGCCAAGTTGAATACTTGTATTGAGCTTGGGACTTTGCCACCTAGTAACATGTATAAAAATTGAAGGTGCATTAGCCCCCAAGTATCGGGCATATAACTTTGTTATGTGGTGATACTTCAATTTCTTGAACCTCATGTTGAAAATCTTATGCGTATGCAGGCTGAGGTGAGGATCAAAGAAGACCGGATTGCCGATTCTGAGGAGGCCTTGAAAATAACAGGCGAAGCAGACAAGGCCAAAAAGAATTAACCATTGCTTTGAACACCACTGAACAGCTGAAGGAAGGCTTCAAGAAAGAGCAGGCTGACTGGGCCACTGAGAAGGCCACTTTAATCAAACGAGCGGAAAATGCTGAAGCTGCCCTTAAACCGGTGGTAGATGATCTTACAGCCGTAAAGCGGCAAGTACACTCCATGACCGCGGCGATCTTTGGTAAGCTCCTTTGAACCTTTGTGATGCTTTGAACCTGCTGTAGTATAAATCTAGTTTGAGATTATCTCCTTATTGTTGTAGGCACACGCCGGGCACTTAGGAAGCGATGTGCGGAAGAAAGCGAAGGATGTCTACACTTTAGTAGAACAGCTATATCTTTGGAGCCAGCGGATCATCACCACAGCCTCTCATAACAACCCGGCACCTTCCTTACTCGGGATACTCGAACAGGTTGTCCATGCTTCGGCCCGGATTGAGGAGGTGAAAAAATCTGCTGCCGAACCGGAGCTATTAATGCTTTGATCGAGCCAAGGCATGGGTACAGATTTTGACCACGTGGAAGCAGCTCAAGGCTACCCGGTGTGAAGGAAGATGGTTCTGAATTTAATGAAGAGGATTCTGAGGCGATAAACCGTGCGGTCGCCCTCGGCTTGTCGGTGGTGAAGAAGCAGACTTGACACATTATCAAGCGCAGTACAATGACCAGAACAAGCGAGTGCCTGCCCCAACTTTTGAAGCGGAAAATCTGATCCCTCCAATCCGTAAGCATACTTACGCTCCTGATATTGAACCGTCTTCCCTGATCCATGAAGAGGCTATTTTCCAAGCTTTAATGGGAATCGTTGGACCCTTTGTTGATTTCCAGCCAATGGGTGAGAGCGAGGAAGCTGAAGCGGCGGAGGATGAAGAGCGAGGCTTGAACCGGAGGCGGTTTGAATAGCTGTCGTTGGCGGCTGTCCAAAGAACAATGATCTTATTTGGGCACCGTGTTGCCTTGTAATAGGATAGTTAATACTTCTATCTTGAGTATGCCTTCGTGCATAAATCTTGAAGCTTTTGTTTGAAAAAACCTCGACTGCGAAAAATTTGAATTTCCGGTTTAATCTTGAAAATATGTAAAAATACAACAAATAGGTGACACAAATACCTGCCATGTCTGGGCATGAAGCTGGCTTAGCCAAGCTTGAAGCGGAGGTTTTATAAACCATTACCATCAATAAAGTGGGGAGAGAACAGCTCCCATATGAACCGTGCTGAATCAACACAAGCCCCCTTGTTACTCGATGAGGGTAACAAGAAAAGGTAAACCGGGCATACGTCTCCGGTTTAAAGGGAAATCAAATCCATCGGCTGAACCGGAAAAAAGGTGTTTTGTTGATATAAAAGAAATCCAACAAAAACAAAGATCAAAGAAGCCATGAAAATAACATGGAAACCAAGGCAATGATAAAACCATTTTACAAACATACGCTATACTGAGCTGTTCAGATGGTATTACCATGGTCGGACAGGATCAAGTCCCCAATAGGTGTGACAATGATTCAAGTCAGCCAGGTCCCCAAATGACTCGTGGCATATATGCCAGATCAAGAGGCGTGGTAATGGTTCGGGTTCGACCATTCCCCCAAGTGATTTGATGGCCTTAGGCCGACCAAAGGCGTGTTGGTTCAGACTTGACCATGTCCCCAAGTGATCTGGTGGTGTCGCCTATCAAAAGGTGTCGTTGGTTCGGACTCGACCAAGGCCCCTAGTGATATATAAAAAGCAAATGTCAAGGGGTAAACGGAGGCGCTTTTTAAAAATAGAGGTACTCCATGTAACCACGCATGATAAGAAAGACAGAGACCCCGCTTTAGCTGAGGCTCCGGTTTTATTATATCGAAGATAATATATACATTGTCATGATATGTACATAAATAGAGCCGATGGCTCAAGTGTAGTAAGGCCGAAGATGAGCTATGTTCCACGGCCTGTTGGTCTCCTCCTCTGATGTGCGTGAGTCTTGATGCTCTCGAATATCAATCAGATAGTATGATCCGTTGTGTAGATTCTTGCTGACCACGAAAGGTCCTTCCCAAGGTGGGGATAACTTGTGCATATCTGTCTGGTCTTGGATGAGTCGAAGCACCAAATCTCCTTCTTGAAAGGTTCTGGTTTTAACCCGGCGACTGTGATAACGGCGAAGATCTTCTTTGGTAAATCGCCGAGCGGGCAGCTGCCATATCCGCTCTTCATCCAATAGGTCCAGCGTCTTGCCGTGCCATCTCGTTGTCGCTTCAACATAAGCCGCCACACGAGGCGAATCGTGCGGATATCCTGCGGAGAAGCGCCTCTCCTCCATAGACCATAAAAAACGGTGTGTATCCAGTGGACCGGTTTGGCGTAGTGTTGATACTCCATAGCACAGATGGTAGCTCTTCAACCCAGCATCCTGGTGTCCTCTGTAATGGGACCATAAGCCGGGGTTTGATGCCTCGTAAGATCTCTTGATTAGCTCGTTCTGCCTGTCCATTGGACTGGGGGTGGGCCACTGATGACACGTCAAGCCGGATGTGCTCACGTTCACAGAACTCTTTCATAGCACCCTTGGATAAATTGGTACCATTGTCAGTAATGATACTGTGTGGAAAGCCAAACCGGAAAATCACCTTTTTGATGAACTGCACTGCTGTTGCTGCATCACACTTGCCGACAGAGCTCGCTTCAACCCACTTGGTAAATTTGTCAACTGCCACCAAAAGGTGGGTTTTCTTATCCTTTGATCTTTTAAAGGTCCAACCATATCCAGCCCCAAGTTGCAAGCGACCATGTTATTGGGATCATCCTCAACTCTTGAGCGGCACATGAGCACGTCTTGAAAATTTCGACATCCATCACACCGTTTAACCAAGTCCTCCGCATCGGCGTGCGCTGTCAACCAGTAAAACCCGTGACGAAATGCCTTTGCTACCAGAGACTTTGAATCGGCGTGGTGTCCACAATCCCCTTCATGGATTTCTCTTAAGATTTCACAACCTTCCTCGGGAGAAACACAGCGTTGAAATGCATACGATATCTTGCAATGATGTAACTCACCATTGAGAATCGTCATAGACTTGGATCGCCGGACTATCTGTCCGGCCAGAATCTCATCTTCTGGCAACTCCCCTCGGGTCATGTATGCAAGAAAAGGAACCGACCAATCCGGAATAGCATGTAATGCTACTACTAACTGAGCCTCCGGATCAGGAATAGCCAAATCCGCTTCACCTCGGAGCTGGAGTGACGGGTTGTGCAATCGTCCAAAAGACATTAGGCGGGACGGTTTGCGAGAACCCAACCGGCTTAAAGCGTCCGCCGCTTCATTCTTCGGCGGTCCACATGATCCACGATAACCCTTGAAGCAACCGCAATATTATCCACTTCCATCGATATGCAGCCATGGCGGTCCTTAGAATCCCAAGTGCGGACACTGCTTTGAGCCACAAGGTCCGAGTCACCAAAGCACTTAACCCGACTTAAGTTCATCTCTTTAGCCATCCGGAGACCATGGAGCAAGGCTTCGTACTCAGCTGCATTATTAGTACAAGGGAACATTAAACGGAGAACATAACAAAACTTATCACCTCGTGGGGAAGTTAAGGCGACTCCGACCCCGAGCCTTCAACTGCTGGATCCATCGAAATGAATAGTCCAATATGTGTGATCCGGCTTCTCCTCTGGCGCTTGTAACTCCGTCCAATCATTAATGAAATCGACGAGTGCTTGAGACTTCACCACCGTCCGAGGTACATACTTGATCCATGTGGCCCAAGCTCTATAGCCCACTTGGCAATCCGACGATCGCCTCCGGTTACGTATGATATCACCCAAGGGAGCTGGGCCGACCTTTGTGATGGGGTGCCCTTGAAAATACTGTTTCAATTTCCGGCTGGCCATGAAAACACCATATACTAGTTTCTGCCAATGCGGATACCTTTGCTTGGACTCAATGAGCACCTCGCTGATATAATAAACCGGCCACTGAACCGGATACTCCTTGCCCGCCTTCTTGCGTTCCACCACAATAGCCACGCTAACCGCTCGAGCATTAGCTGCTACATATAACATTAGTGGCTCCTTGTCAGCGGAGCTGCAAAACGGCGGGTTGGCTAACGCCGCTTTAGATCCTCAAATGCTTCATCGGTAATTTGGACTCGAGCGAAATTATCTGTCTTCCTCGGCATTTGGTACAAAGGATGGCCTTCTCTCGGCGGTGATAAACCGGCTTAGTCTTGGCGATTCGCCCGTAAACGCTGAACATCATTGATACACCGGTTTAGCCAGGAAGTAATAGCCTTAATTTTCTCGGATTAGCCTCAATTCCTCTGTTAGACACGAAATCCCAATAACTTGCCCGCCGAACACCAAAAACACACTTGGCGGATTAAGCATCATCTTGTAAATCGCAAGTTGTCAAAGGTTTCCTTCAAATCATCCACCAGCGTTTCCTACGCCTTGATTTCACTACAATATCATCCACATAGGCATGCACATTGCAGCCGATCTGTTTGTCTGAGCAATTACATATGCACCGCTGATAGGTAGCTGAGCACTTTTGAGCCGAAGGGCATAGTCACATAGCGAAGGCTCCAAAGGGAGTGATAAGCGCTGTTTTCTCCTGGTCCTTAACCCCATTTTGATCGATGATATCCGAATATGCATCCAAAAACTCAAGCGCTCACAATCTGCCGTGGCATCAATGATCGATCAATGCGGGGAGGGCAAAAGGATTCATTGGACAGGCCTTATTAAGATCCGTGTAATCCACGCTTTATCGCCAAGTGCCGTTTTCTTAAGAACCAGCACGGATTAGCAAGCCACTCTGGATGAAACACCTCAATGATAAAGCCAGCTACTAAAAGCTGGCCACTTCCTCTCAATGGCTGCGTCTTTCTTCGTTAAACGGCGGAGGAATTGTTTCACGGTTTATACTTAGGATCCACATTAAGAGTGTGCTCGGCGAGTTCCTCGGTACTGGCATGTCAGATGGCTTCCATGCAAAGATGTCCCGTTTCTCACGGATGAACTCGATGAGCGTGCTTTCCTATTTGGGATCTAGGTTGGCACTGACAGTGAACTGCTTGGACGAATCACCTGGCACGAAGTCAACAAGCTTAGTCTCTGCGGCCGATTTAAACTTTAGATCCGAGTCATGCTCTGTAGTTGGCTTCTTCAAAGGGGTCATATCTGCCGGATCAACATTGTCCTTATAGAACTTCAACTCCTCCGTGGCACAGACCGATTCTGCATAAGCTGCATCACCTTCCTCACATTCCAAAGCGACTCTGCGGATCCCATGAACCGTTATCGTCCCTTTGTAACCCGGCATTTTGAGCTGTAAGTAGATATAACAAGGTCGCGCCATGAACTTAGCATAAGCCGGCCGCCCAAACAAGGCGTGATACGAGCTCCGGATCTTCACCACCTCAAAGGTTAGTTTTTCAGACCGGGAATCGTGCTCGTCCCCAAAAGCCACATCTAGGGCTATCTTACCAACAGGATAGGCAGATTTGCCTGGTACTACACCATGGAACACCGTATTAGGCGGTGCGAGATCCTTATGCATTAGACCCATGCGGCGGAGCGTCTCATAGTATAGTATGTTATCTGCTTCCTCCATCCATAAGCACTTTAGTGAATTTATAACCCCCCACGGGGTCTACCACTAATGCTAGCTGGGCGGATTATCAACCGGGGAGGATGATCCTCTCTGCTCCACGATAGGCTACTCCGACCGGTGTAAATAGCGTGGCAAGGCTGGTTCAACGAGTTCCTTTGCTTTCGTTTGTGGAGTTTTGATTGGCGCTTATCCAAGCTAGTCGTGAAAACATGATATTGCCCATTGTTCAACTGCTTTGGTTGGCTCTGGTAACCCATTGCTGTTGCTGCTGCTTGGCGTTCGATTATTACGGTTATTGTGACCGCCGATTAAGACCGAACCGGAAACTCCATCGTGACCGGCCCGTGAAACCGGATCTGAACCGCCACGACCCTGGTCATCCGGAAGGCATTGGAGTTTTGAACTCCTGCATAATATAACAATCTTTCCAAAGGTGGTTGGCGGCGACTCCTTCGTCCCGTGCTTTGGGCAAGGCTGATTCAACAAGTAATTCAAACGGCTTGCGTTAGGATTGGGACCCCCATTACGAATTGCCGCTTTACCTCTGCGCCGCTGCCCCCTGTCCTGTGCATTAGCATTGGCCACAAAGTCCACGTTGCCATCCGCTTTACGCTTGCCTCCGTTTCCGTGACCCACCGGTTTGTACTGTTGCCCCTTGGAGTTGCCATTCTTCTTTCCCTTCCCTGCTTCATCATCATCAGCCTCGGGATCCTTGATGCTTGTCCGAATCAGCATACTTCACCAGCGGCCATGAGGGTTCCCATGTCATTCTGAGAACGCTTCATGCGCCCTAATTTCAATTTCAAAGGCTCAAACGGCGGTTGCCTTCGAGGTTAAGATTGCGAGTCGGCGTTAATCATGTCGGATGAGTGCAAAATCTCAAAGCGGCGTACCCAGCGGTCGTTGATTCTCCTTCCTCCTGGACACAAGCCGCCGGTCTACTATGGACTTGGGCTGCTTACATGTATCCTTGAAATTTTGGATAAACCGGGCCCATAATTGGGCCCATGAGCTGATAGAGTTGGGCGGTAGGCTCTTCAACCAATTCTGAGCCGTGCCTTCAAGCATCATGGTGAAGTATTTTGCACACGCAGATCTCATCCACGTCTAGCATCTCCATGGCCATCTCATAACTTTCTACGCTTTGAGGGACAAGTCGGCGGTGTAATTCGGTACCTTGCGCGGACCCTTAAAATCTTTAGGCAGGCACACATTGCGTAAAGCGGGGATCAAACAAGGCACCCCTAAAGTGGATGCGACTCCTGGCCCGGCGAAGGTGGTAGGGCGGACTGGTGTAAGTTGACCTGCGTCATCATGCGCTGCTAATTCGGCCTCCCTCCGTGCCCGGGCTCGGTCCACCACCTCCTGAGCATCGCGGATGCCATCTGTCGGGTTATTGCCACGGGCCGCTTCACGGTCCCATGCATTGCTTGATATGGCCGGTTCATCCACGCGCTTGCTATAGCTCCGGCTTGGATGGGGCGTAGAATGAATCCGATCACGGCTATACGAATATGCTTCCTGCTAAATCAGTGCAGTCCGGAAAAGCTCCTTAACCCGGCGCGTCTCTACGCTATGAGAGTCCCTTCGACGGGATAGCCTCAATCGTCGGCGGCTGCAACAAGGTTGTCCATAGGGTTAGAATAATGACACAGGGGTGTCTCGAACGGTGGAGGAACCACAATGTTCTGCTGAGGAGGCTCCATCGGTAGCGGTTGGACCGTCGCCCCAGCCTGGTGCCTCAATCCGGTTTGCCTCCGGTCTGCGGCGGATTCTGGGTCCAGCTCCGAAGTGCGAAAAGAGGTTTACGGGTCAAACCCTAATGGCGGCGTGATCTATACTTCGCTTCAACACCTCTGCGGCGCACTCTGGTCAAGCATGAGTTTGTAGGCACTGGGCATCGAGGCGGCCCGCTCTGCAGCCATCCGCTCCTTTTACGCGCGAGATCCGCTTTGGCCTGCGTGATCTGCTCTTTTACTTTCGCAATCTCTGCATCATGGGCCTCCTGATCCGCCGGATTGTCCTCTGCCATAAGCGCAGCTAGTGCATCAAACAGATCTGATAGAACTTGAACCGGCGGGCGCTCAAGGCCTCCTGCTCCTGCTGCCGCTACCGCTGCTGATCCGGAAAGCATCGCTGCGGCGGTCGAAGAATGATTCGCCGCCTGCGTACCGGCCATGAATATTCCAACCCGGTTGATCTGGCCTGGGGGGTCCGGAATACTGTCGCCATCGGAACAGCCCCTGATCATATCGTCCTGTAACTGGTACAATGATTCAGTCTCTCCTGTTGAAGATTCATCGCCGGAATAGACGACGGTCTCACTACCGTGTTCTGAACCGTCCTCGCGTTCTCCTCCGTGGACTACTCCGGCGAAACCGCTTCATGGCGGTTTAAACTGGGTAGGTCTCGCCGCTGAGCCGTCTCGGCGAGGTCGGTGCAGATGTCGGCTCGAGGCCGAGCTCACCGATTTTGCCGATGGCGTGTATGCTACCAAAGGGACCCGGTATCCGTACTCGATCGAATCGGCCTCGGGACCCCATCCTGCGTCGTCGATGTAGATCCGGCCGCGGCGACTCTTGGTCATCCGGCCCACGACATAGCCTTCGAGTCCCTTGAGCTTGCCCTCCAAGATCGTCAAACCATCGTGCGATTGCCCCACGGTGGGCGCCAACTGTCGTGGATTTGTCACGGCAGATGTCCTAGCGAATGGACTTAGTCGTGGAGCCATCGCTACGGGTTTACTTGAAGGGGTTAAAGTGGACACAAAGACACGAGGGTTTTTATACTAGTTCGCCCGCCGATGAAGGTAAAAGCCTCGTCTAGTTGTGATGGAATTGATGTGGTCTCGATGGCTAGGGAGCAAACAAGCCGCCTAGGCTCGAGTTGTGGTTATCGTCCTTGAACCGTCGCGGGTTGTCCCTTATATACACGGGTGGCGCCCGTCGGTTCATAGAGTCCCAACCGGTTCATACTCGTATCCCGGTTGGTATGTCTCTATTCCTAACTTACAACACAAGTTATACAACAGGCCGGTTTACGGCTACAAGTTCTAAACCGACTACAGGCCTTGGGCCTTTCTCTGCTTATACCACTAACGGAGTTAACCCGGCCCAGACTGCCGGTTTATACCTAGTGGTAATATCCCCAACAGGTGTCATATTATATAGTTCAAATCATCAGTTGGTGCGCATTGGGTTAACGTCTTGTGAGATAAGTCTTTTCGGGCATCAGAAGTGGTGAACCCGTTCTTCCATATGTTGCTCACAAGAAGCGATTCCCACGCTTGCTTTGCTTGGGAACAAGCAAGTGCTCGAGCGATGGAAAGGGGGAGGTGTAACACTTGAAGATGGTCACATGGCAGAGACATGGGACAAATGTACGTGTGTGTGTGTGTCTATATATATATATATATATATATACCCGTGCGTTGTTCTGTCGGCAAACTTAGTCACAATACCTGTATGAATTTCGTAGAAAATTTGTTAAATTTTCAAGCTAAGTCTAGAATGCATATAATACGCACATCTTAACCTTGAATCAAAAGCACGGAGGTAAACATACTCCTATAACTGTACATAAAACTACAGTATATCTGCCTGATTGAAATTGTATTACATCAATTTGTGCACACGCAGTGCTCCAAACTGATTAAGATAGTTACCTCACAGAAGTTGACTTTTAACATGAATTCAATCAATTTCATAGTATCGCCTATACATATAGAAAAGAAGGCCATCAGTCATTTTCCTACATCTATGTATGTCATCTTTCTAAGGCTTAATTTGGATCAACATCCAACCATGAACCTTCCTTGTCGCAACCTCATTTCATATTTAATTTTAAACTATATAATGCAGCTAGTTTAAGAAATACAGACTTCCAATGCAAGGTTAGGCACGTGACGTGTAATTTTATGTGAATGATATTTTATATGAAATTCAAGCAGCTATGGATTAACAAAAAAACTATGTCTTTTGTTGTGAGCAATAATGAAAAATCTACACTCGAATTAGTTAATACCGTGCACCTTCTATATTTCTGCCGAATCCTATTTGCTCCTGTACGCAAATCCATCCAGTTTCTTGCCAACAATAAAACTCGAGCATTGTATTAGCAATGTTGTTAATCAGGTGATCAATATGCACCTTCTGCTTTTTGCCGACCCCCCATTTGCTTGTTTGTGTATGCATGCAAATCCATGAGTTTCTTACTTACAGTCAATTAAAACCTGAATCTTGACATGCATAGTGCGCATCCTTGTATACTGGACAGCCTCACGGACATTGCCGATGACGGTAGTTAGAGAAACGGAAGTGCTGCCCTGATGATGCAAGGTGAAGCATATGTGCAAGAAAGCAAGATACAAAATAGCGTACCCAGGGCGTGCAGTTCTCCTCCCACATCGCTGCTTGCTTCGTTTCCCCTGTTACACACCGCCGCCGCTGTCTTAGCGTACCGAGGGGGGACCTAACTGAAACTGAAGCGTGCAGAGCTCCCCCGCTCTCTTTCCATGGCAAATTCCTCTGCTCCTTGTATTTGTCTACTCCGTATTATTTCCCGGCATCTCTTCTCCACTTTGCCTCTCTCTCGCCATCGGGGTCACCCATCTGCGTCTGGGATCGCGTCCTGGCTATCGATCCATGTCGACCCTGTAGTCGACCCCGACACTCGATTTGGTTCGACAAAGTCATGGAGCACAGCACCGACAAGCAATCCAGGCTACTACCCTTCTAGGTCTTTGACTCGACCGGCGGCTGCTCACTACTGCCACCAACCGATGTCCGCTGGCCGCCGGCCTAGGCAACCATCGCAGCCCTCCGCCTCCTGGCCGCCGTGACGGGCGCCGGCTGCCTGCTGCAGGGTTGCAGTCACCTCCGATCGGTGTCAGCGCACGCTTGTGATTGATTTTGGAGATGTGGGCTCGGCGTATTTTATTCGAGAGAACAGGCCCAGAGGCTAGTTCGAGGTATGAAGAAACACACGGGATGAGACGTACGGAACCAAACCAAACCAAACCAAGAATAGTACCACCTTGGAAATTTTTTTAAAAAAAACTGAAAGCGTAAAATCACAGGAAGAAGCGTATTGTGACGGTGAACCCGGAGACCCAATCCGTGCTTTATTATTAGGGAGATATATATATACTAGGAAATGTACCCGTGCGTTGCAACGGGAGAAACAAGTCCTCACATGCACTTAGCAACTTATTCTATTATGTTACCATTTCTCCTCTGTGTCACCATCGCCAATGATGCTTATATTGTCCATCTATTCATCACTAACATGATCAATCTAAAGTGATGTGCTTGTGATCATACTATGGCATATCGCCCGTGCGTCGCTATATAGTAAACACTGAACAATGGGTCCTCTTCCTTGGGTACCACCGTGCCAGCGGGTCTAGCGTGGCCGTCTTTTTCTAGGCGGCACATGCTTTGTCGAGCACCGTAAAATCGTGAGGCCCTCCTCCTTGATTTGGCGTATACAGTAAAACATGTCATTGATGCAACTGGGGCACCACCGATCCGCCGGTCATACATGAAACATATTGTTGACTGGGAGAGAATAATAAAAGAAACATATAAATCAAAATAGCTACCTTTTTTATGCGATGAGAATTTTACTTACCTTTTATTTCTGAAAATACTTACCTTTTATTTCTGAAAATACTTACCTTTGCTTTTCTGAAAATGGCTGCTGTACGTTTTATATGAGTCCATAGTATTGGATCGATTTTCTAATTTGCATGCAGGTGTACCAACTATGCACGGCTGTTGTGCATGTTTGACAGTCCCTAGACGCACGCAATATGATCTCGTGTAGCTCATCAGCAGCCGCCGCCGCCGCCCGTTGCCTGCCTTGCGTCGCCGGAGCTACAACGGCGCCATGGCCACGGCCACGCAACTGGCCGACCTGGAACGCAATTCTTGTATAGCCCACTGTCTGTTTCTCGCCTCATTGGTCCTTGAGATATTAATTTCCATCTCCTTCCTTGTGTGACACATTCTAAGATTTTTGTTTCCATGTTTCTCCCATTGGCCCATATTATATTTCCATATCCTTCCTTCCTTTTATGCCCTCTTTATTTATGCCCTCTTTATTCCTTTCCTTCCCGAAGGATATCGAAATTGATTCCCTCTTTTATGACTTTTCTTTCTGTCCATTGATTCTTCAGGAGAATAATTGACTCAAATTATAAACGTATATAAGTTGTTCCGATGCAGTATAAGTAAGCGAGGTGGGACTATTTAATAAATTAACAAATAGTCTTTTCTATAAAACAACAATGATTTAACTCAGATGGACTTGGGCTTTGTATTAGTACCTAAGGTCGGGAGTTCGATCCACCACGCCAGCTCCTATTTTTTGCCTCCTCAGATCGGACGGGTCTGATGGGCTGAGGCCCAGGCGCGTCGAGGCCCAATGCAGCGACCAGTGTGAGTTCGTAAATTGATTTTTGGACCATTAGAAATTTAGTACCACCTCGCTTGTATGGTTTAAATTCAAACTGAAAGCGTAAATTCACGGGAAGAAGCGTATTGTGACGGTGAACCTGTAGACCCAATCCGTGCTTTATTATTAGGGAGAGATAGCACATATGCCCGTGCGTTGCAACGGGAAATATTATCGTAGTCCAGCATAAGTTTATATCAGTCATGCATTAAACACCAAACAAGCCTTAGCACCTTTCGCAAAGGAACAACAATTTGGTCCAGGTTTCGCATATATTATCAGTGCTTATGTATACTCCATAAGTCGAGTATTAATAGGTGGGCTGACCACTTAGCCGCGTCCGTATTTTTCAAGCCGGAAGTAATGTGCTACTTTATTCGTTTGAATGGGGGATTTGATTGACGTACTCAATCATCCTAATGGTGCTCCTAAAACATAATAGTATATCTTATCAAAGTTGTGTGTGGAAATACCCAGGAAATACCTAACCATCCAAGGCATAATCCTGTTTAATTAGAGCTAACCATCATCTCGTCATAAAAAAACAAATAGAACCACAATCCCTTTGTAATCATCCAGCATGCATATCTCAAGAATCAGTTTTAATCATCCAGCATGCACATGCAACATGGCTACGGCGCAGTTGAGCAGGACAGGAGCAGCCGCATAGCCGCCGTGTATTCCTGTAGTTTTTAAACCCAAGGATGGTCTTGCCTCTTGTGTATGATAAATTGATGAAATAATATGTTAAAAAGCGAGATGGTACTATTTAATAGAAAAGTGATTCCTGTCATCAGCACACGAGCATGAGGTTGCTCGGTTGGTCGTCGTGTTCTGAACTGTTGGCAAGTACGTAGTCATTAGACTTTAGATTTAGTGCTCCATCCTAGTCATGCTTAGTAGCTAGTTCGGCTGGCCAGCTTCAGTAATATCCAACGTGAGATCTGTTGTTCGGTTCCTACAGTACCAATTTTATTTTTCGTATTTCTTTCGAAGCCTGTGAATTGGGCCGACACTTTTGTGCGTCGGACCGCTGTGCTCGATTCCTTAAAAAGAAAACGCTATGCTCGATGAATTGGGCCGGCCCGGCTGCGTGTACTGTCGTTAAAACTAGCGTCCCATCATTCTGATCGATTAAAAAGAAAGACACAATTTAGTACCACCTCGAATATGTTTTAAATTCAAACAGAAAGCGTAAAATCACGGGAAGAAGCGTATTGTGACGGTGAACCCGGAGACCCAATCCGTGCTTTATTATTATATATAATATATAATATATATATATATATATATATATATATATATATATATATATATATATATATATATATATCCATCCTACCATCCGTGGTAGTTACCCACATATCTCATATACTACCATGTGGTACTATATATACTATTTTATTATTTTAAATATGTTCATATACTATATTTAAGATATTTCAAAGCAAGTTACATGAAAAATTGCATATGAGCCCATAGTTTTTGTTATATTTATGAAATACGTATATATTTGTACGTAAAAAGAGTATACTCAAAACATGGTACATACTACCTAAAAATTAGTATATATACCGAAAACTCAAAACGGTGCCCGGGCTCATCTGCTCCCTCTCAGCAAAAAATTCAAAAAAAATACTAAAAAAATTCAAAAAAATCCAAATTTTTTGTGGTGGTAGATAATTTGATGCGTGAGGTGCGCCCCAAAATTCAACTTATTTGGACATCTGAGCAGCTCTCGGCAAAAAAGACAAATCGGGCCAAAACAGTGTGTGAACAGTAACCATTTCTACAGACCCTGATTTTGTCTTTTTTGCCGAGAGCTGCTCAGATGCTCAAATGAGTTGAATTTTGGGGCGCACCTCACGCGTCAAATTATCTACCACCAAAAAAAAAATTGGAATTTTTTGAATTTTTCTAGTATTTTTTTTAAAAAAAATTTCTAAGCGTGGGTGCAGATGAGCCCGGGTGCAGATTAGCCGCACTCATATATACTACCTAATCATTGTTATATACTACATACTACATGTGCATACTCTCGGTTTCGATAGATACTACATACAACATACAAAATGCAAGTGTTGGTAACTACCACTGCTTGTAGGAAACATTTGTATGTGTGTGTGTGTGTGTGTGTGTGTGTGTGTGTGTGTGTGTGTGTGTGTGAGGTCCTAGAAAAAACTCATGAATCAAAGAATATAGATTAATAATTAAAGAACGCGACTCGCTGGCACCCGTTGGCCAGATAGTTTATCGCGGCACACACCCTTAAAAGGAAACCCACCCCTGCCAGCTGTGTTACGCAAAAGGAAACCCCACCCCCGCGCCCGCCATGCAACAGAAAACAGATTCGGTCCCACGAAAAATCAGGGGGTGAATCAGAAAACGCAGCTGGACGCCGCTGCCAGAACCCAGCGTCCACCCTACGCTACCCCCACGCATCCGGACCCTTCTCCCTGTTTCTCCTTCTTCCGCCCCCTCGTTTGCCTTCAAGGGCATCATTGTTGCTGGATCCAGAGCTCCATGGCTACACCTGAAGTTTTGACTCAGCCCCAATAATCCAACACCATCTACCAGGTAACTCTTGCCCCCCCACCTCCTCCCCCGTTAGCCCTGCCCCTCTCCTACATCTGCTGGTATGACCATCTTCATCCTTTCCCTCATGGCCTCCCTCGTTGCTGCAGCCAAAAAAATGGATTTTCAGGTCAAAAAAAGCATAGAATTGTAGGCAATTAGCATCCACAAGGTTAGCAAAGTCAGATCTGGAAGCGGGTTCTGTTTTTCACTCCCGCATGGCTGCACACAAGTAGCACCCGCAGGGGTGGCAAGTTAAGTTGTATATGCAAGAAAGTTGTGTTTTCCAACCTAACAGCACATCATTTGTTCAGATTGTGTGCAATTACGCTACTTTCTAATCCATCAAATTGATGTTTGCAAAACTAGGCAAAAATAGTGTTTATTTCGAGCAGATAAATGTGTTTAGCTAACAAAGACTTGTACGTTATCAAGTCTTTTGCAAAGTTTTGATACATACCCAGCTGCACCCCTCCTATGAACCATGTTAATTTTCAAGAATTAAAAACAGGCAAAAAAATGTGTGGCCAAATGAGAGAACATGTTCACTACTGCAAAAAAAAGATGTAGGGTAGAGGGATAGTACAGAAAATACCTAGCAAGTTGTTTATCTCTTGAAATTCGCCTTTCTTCCCACACTTGGTGTTGCTTTTTTTGTAACATTGACAAACAAGATTATGATTTCCAGAGAAAAAAATCCATGACAACAACTTGTGTGCCCATAACTTCGTGCATGAGACAGAATTTACAACTTGCATGAAAACACAGAAAAAGAGTTTATGCAACTTGTGTGTGTTATGGGCACACAAGTTGCCTCACACGTAGGCAACTATATATGTGTGATCTGGGCATAGAAGTTGGCTCCCCCACCCACCCCTTTTCTGCTTTTGAGGACAACGTGTTAGTTGGGGACACATAGGCAACTATATATGTGTGCTCTGGGCAGACGCAATTGTAGTGTAACAACCCCCTGATCAGGTCAATTTATGTGTTCCAGAAAAAAAATCCATGTAGTGTAACAACCATGTAGTGTAACAACTATATATCCGTCAAGCAAAGAAGTGCCAAAAAAGCACTTCAAGGACAACCCCCCTGATCAGGTCTAGAACACGCGAATCAAAGTCTTAGAAAAAGAAAAAATGCAACTCCTATGTAAAAGTGAGATATAATTCTGCTACAGTTTTTAGTCTTTAGGTACTGCGTGATTTCTGCTACAACTTCTATAGTTCTGCCACGTCTTTAGTCTTCATGTTCCTGCAAAATACAAAGAAAGCAAAAAAAAAGTAGCTCAGATTCAAAAAAAATGATATGGTATCACTTTGGTATCCTGAAAAAAGTCAATCATTTGGGCACATGTATTTATTGTTACACTTTTGCAGCTAGACTTGCCTTGAAAATTACTGTTACTTGCCTTTTAAAACACTGTCTTTTGCTTGCTTTTTCAGGTTTTTAAAAATGATTGACCTGAATGAGTTGCCTGACGATACAAACTGTGAAGCCCCTATAAGAGATGTCATGGGAGCTCAAGTCCCTACGAACTGCACGCAACCTGGTGCCTCACAAACAATTGGGGAATGTAATGAAGTTGTAGCTGAATCTCCTAATCCCACAACTGTCCAACGTGTTGCTGCTCAACCCGAAGCCATCCATGCAGATAGTAACACTTTTAATGACACGAATACAGTTGGTGAAACGGGGGGAACTATTGCACAAGATGGTTTGGGAATAGATAATGATGATGAAGCTTGGTCCCAGCCGAAAGAACCAACCATAGGCATGAGGTTCGATACTCTAGAGGGTGCCCAAGAACACTACAATGCTTATGCTATGCGCCTTGGGTTTTCAATCAAGATGAACACCTCGAGGAAGTCTACTCTCACTGGCCTGCTGGAAAAGCAACAGTTTGTTTGCAACAAGTTTAGAAAACCAAAAGTGGACGATGGTGGTGCAGAAGTTGCCCCTACCCTAGATGAGATTCCAGATATTTGCGAACATGTAGATGATGATGATGTAGATGATGATATAGTCTTCATTGATGATCAATGTGTAAAGAAGAAGAAAAGAAAGAAACGAAAACGAGATACAATAGTGCAGACAGGGTGCAGGGCAAGGATGGTTGTGAAGCTAAAGGATGGTCGGTGGGAAGTCGTTTTCTTCATTGCTGAACACAATCATGCACTAATTGACAAGCCATCACTCACAAAGTACCTACAATTGCACCAAGGGATCCCTCCAGAAGAGAAGCTATTCCTAACAAATCTTCATAATTGCAATTTGACTACAGGTGTGTGTCACATTTACTGCATATATATGCCAACTTTCAAGGAGTAGCAAAACAATTCCTGCATTTACTGACCAGGGCTAGCAACTTTGGAAAATGATTTGATGATTTTGCTGGGCAACTTTTGTGTGTTTTGGGAATACAAGTTGCCTAACTGCTGGGCTATGTGTGGGGTTGCCAACTTCTGGTGTGGATAGGGGACATAGATTGCCTCTCCAGCTGACTTTTTGTTGGGTAGGGGAACATAAGTTACCTCCCAACCACCTCCCCCTCTAACTTGACTAGTCAAAAATGCATATGAAAAAGGATGAGGGCAAAACTTCTGTGTGCTTGGGGGGGGTCGTAATTTTCCTACAACCGTGTGTGCCAGGGAAACATAACTTGCCTGAATCTATGGAAATTATATGAGTTAGAAAGAAAAGGATGGGCAACTTCCCATGTCCTTGATGCGCATAAGTTGCCCACACCACACAAATAAGTTCAGATTTCCTGGAAAAAAGCAAGTTGATTCATTGTGTGCTAGGGGACACATAACTTGCCTGCATCTATTGAACTATAGAAGTTAGAAAGAAAAGGATGGGCAACTTCTATGTCCTTGATGCACATAAGTTGGCCCACCACACAATAAAGTTTAGATTTTCTGGGGAAAAAAGCAAATTGATTCATTTGTTTTGTGTTGGTTTGCTGTTGTTCTGTTTTGCAGTAACTTACGTTGCTTGTTTCTTCATATGCTAACTTTCTTTCTGCATGAGATTTGTGCAGGTCGTATGATGCAAATTATGTCTGAATTTTATGGGACGGAACTAATTGTTCCTTATACAACTAAAGCAATATCAAATCTTAAATCGGGCTTGAACAAGGCAGCCACTAGTGAAGGAGATATGATAGAGACAGTAGCCTACTTCAAGGAGCAAGAGAAGACAAACCCTAATTTTTTCTACAAGGTCAAGTATGATGAGGAGGACAGGGTTATGAACATTTTCTGGGTTGATGGACCAGCACGCAAGGCGTACGCTGAGGCTTATCATGATTGCATTTCCTTCGACACGACATACATGACAAACATGCCTTTTGCACCATTCATTGGTATCAACCGGCACGGGCAGTCGTTCATGTTGGGCTGTGGATTTGCCAGGCAAGAATTGGAGACGAGCTTTGATTGGGAGTTTCCTTGAAGCAATGCATGGACTGGCCCCTAACAACATCATAACTGACCAAGACATTGTGATGGCTGAATCTATTAAGAACATCTTTCCTACTAGTGTGCATCGGCGTTGTCGTTGGCACATCGTGAAAAAAGCTCAAGAGAAACTTGGGGCACTATTGGGTAGGAACCCTGGTTTGTCAAAGGATTTCAACGAGTGTGTTGACTTCAGCTTCACACCCAAAGAATTTGAGGCAAAATGGGCTGCTCTAATGGTGAAATATCAGGCTGCTATTGGTACACACTTTGACAAACTTTATGAGTATTGGGCAACATGGGTGCCGTGCTACTTCAAGCACAGATTCTTCCCTTTCCTGCAGTCAACACAGCGAAGCGAGGGCTTCAATGTTGTCCTCAAGCGGTATGTGAACCCGCATGGTTCTATGCTAAACTTTGTGAGACAGTATGAGAAGATTCAAACTCATGTGCTTGCTAGGGAGGGTGCACAAGATTATAGGACAGGCCACTTGGAGACTGAAATGTGGTCACATTTCCCCATTGAAAAGCAAGTGTATGAAGCCTACACTAGAGACTTGTACCATAAGTTCCGTGAGGAGTTCGAGATGATTGGGAGGTACAATGTACGCCCCTATGGTGAACATTTGTATGAGCTTGAACCTAATAGGGAATGGGTTGCTAAATATGGGTCCAGGCACTATTATGTAACAGCAGAAGTCGATGCAGACAATTACAGATGTGAATGCTGCAAGATGGACAGAGATGGTATCCTTTGCTGCCATATCTTGAAGGTTTTCACCCACCTCAGGGTTGATGAGATACCAACGCAATACATCATTCGCAGGTGGACTCCGCTAGCAGTGCCTAATGCACCCCCTGTTGTGGAAGCAGCAGAAGCAGAAATGCCGCCAGCATCGAAGAGGCAAGTTCGGCACACCAACTTGCAGATGGATTTTTCAAGCTTGGCCAAAGTTGCCTGCGCATCCGATGCTACTGCGGAGATTGTGAAGAGGCATATGCGTGCAGCTCGGACGGAGATTGGACACTTAAATTTATCCAAGAAGAAAAAAGCAGCAGTCCCTACACGTGCTCATTGCAACAATCCTCGACCTTATACTAGTGGTCCACCAACATTTGGAGAGCGTGCGCAGCCTCCTGGTAGGCATCCAGAAGTAGTTGTGCCGCCTGCAGGGGGTGTTGCGCACTCAACTTCAACTGCTTCGCCGAGCCCTGGATCTGCTCGTACTTCAACGCACTCAATTCATCAGCCCGTGGACAAAACTCCTGAACATGCTCAACCCATCCCTAGAGACCCCCCAAAATCTATGACGAAAGGAAGAGCAAAGTCTAAACGACTTCAATCAGCACTTGAGCTACACCCGAAACGAAAAAACAAATGCAGCTTTTGTGGATCTGTTGAACACACTGCAGGACAATGTAAGGCAAGGTTGGTCTGATAGGCACAATGCAGGCAGATTCAGAAAAAAAAGTTGAGAAAGCTCACAGAGGTTGCATCTTGAAAACAAGAACAAAAAGGGGGTGTATGAGCAAAAATATGAGCTATTTTTGTAATTTAGGTCCCTAATATGAATATCATTAGTTGACCTTGTATCGTAGTTTTTTTGCGAAACTCTATGTCATTTCTCCTGAACTTCAAAACTTTGAGTAATTCATACGGATTGTTGTTTTGCTTTCACATATGTTAATTGGCTGGTTCCTGGGTGTTAGTTACCAAGTTTTACGTCTTTTCCATAGTTGGATGCTACAAGCGCTGGTTTGCAGGTGCTAGTTGCCTTATTATTTCCTATTCAAATGTTGTTTCGCAAAAAAAAGGAAAATTAATTACAAAACTGGTGAATAGAAGGAAAAACTTACCTATGGCAACTTCAAAATATCCTTCCACGGAGCTTTGTTGTGGACACTTGAAACCCATGTGTTGGTGAGTTGCTTCCTAATGTTCGGTATGTCATCTGGTCCATACTTGGGGATGGCCCTTGCATCCCATTTACTTATATTGGTCAGCCCATAGATCCCACAATCAACGCTTTTGTACCCAAAAAAGAAGCAAAAACAACATGTGCGGGGTAAGCATATCTTCGTGCATGAGACAGAATTTACAACTTGCATGAAAACACAAAAAAAGAGTTTAGGCAACTTGTGTGTGTTATGGGCACACAAGTTGCCTCAAACATAGGCAACTATATATGTGATCAGGGCACAGAAGTTGGCTCCCCCCACCCTGTTGGGGAACGTAGCAGAAATTCAAAATTTTCCTACGTGTCACCAAGATCTATCTATGGAGAAACCAGCAACGAGGGAAAGGAGAGTGCATCTACATACCCTTGTAGATCGCTAAGCGGAAGCGTTCAAGAGAACGGGGTTGAAGGAGTCGTACTCGTCGTGATCCAAATCACGGAGATCCTAGTGCCGAGCAGACGGCACCTCCGCGTTCAACACACATACATCCGGTGGCGTCTCCCATGCCTTGATCCAGCAAGGAGAGAGGGAGAGGTTGAGAAGACTCCAGCAGCAGCACTGTGGCGTGGTGGTGGTGGAGGCGTGGCAATCCTGCAGGCCGCCAAGCACCGCGGGAGAGGAGTACTTGGGAGAGGGAGGGCTGCGCGAACTTGTGTGAAGCTCCCATCGCCTCCCCAATATATATAGGGGTGGAGGGCTGGTTTCTTGCCCTCCAAGTCCATTGGGCGTTGGCCAAGGTGGGAGGAAAGAAATCCCATCATTTCCTTCCCCATCGATTGTTATCCCCCTTTAGGGATCTTGATCTTATCCTTGGGATATGATCTTATTCCTTCTAAGGGGGATCTTGGTGCGCTTGACCAGGGGTGTGGGGCCTTGCCCCACTACCACGTTCATGTGGGTCCCCCATGCAGGTGGGCCCCACTCCGGAACCTTCTAGAACCTTCCGGTACAATACCGAAAAATCTGAACATTTTCCGGTGGCCAAAATAGGACTTCCCATGTATAAATCTTTACCTCCGGACCATTCCGAAACTCCTCGTGACGTCCGGGATCTCATCCGGGACTCCGAACAACATTTGGTAACCACATACAAACTTCCTTTATAAACCTAGCGTCATCGAACCTTAAGTGTGTAGACCCTACGGGTTTGGGAGACATGTAGACATGACCGAGACGTTCTCCGGTCAATAACCAACAGCGGGATCTGGATACCCATGTTGGCTCCCACATGTTCCACGATGATCTCATCAGATGAACCACGATGTCAAGGACTCAATCGATCCCGTATACAATTCCCTTTGTCTAACGGTATCGTACTTGCCCGAGATTCGATCGTCGGTATACCGATACCTTGTTCAATCTCGTTACCGGCAAGTCTCTTTACTCGTTCCGTAACACATCATCCCATGATCAACCCCTTGGTCACATTGTGCACATTATGATGATGTCCTACCGAGTGGGCCCAGAGATACCTCTCCGTTTACACGGAGTGACAAATCCCAGTCTCGATCCGTGTCAACCCAACAAACACTTCCGGAGATACCTGTAGTGCACCTTTATAGTCACCCAGTTACGTTGTGACGTTTGATACACCCAAAGCACCCCTACGGTATCCGGGAGTTACACGATCTCATGGTCTAAGGAAGAGATACTTGACATTGGAAAAGCTCTAGCAAACGAACTACACGATCTTTGTGCTATGCTTAGGATTGGGTCTTGTCCATCACATCATTCTCCTAATGATGTGATCCCGTTATCAACGACATCCAATGTCCATAGCCAAGAAACCATGACTATCTGTTGATCACAACGAGCTAGTCAACTAGAGGCTCCCTAGGGACATATTGTGGTCTATGTATTCACACGTGTATTACGATTTCCGGATAATACAGTTATAGCATGAATAAAAGACAATTATCATGAACAAGGAAATATAATAATACTTTTATTATTGCCTCTAGGGCATATTTTCAATAGTCTCCCACTTGCACTAGGGTCAATAATCTAGTTCACATCGCCATGTGATTAACATTCACAGGTCACATCACCATGTGACCAACATCCAAAGAGTTTACTAGTGTCATTAAACTAGTTCACATCATCATGTGATTAAGACTCAATGAGTTACGGGGTTTGATCATGTTTTGCTTGTGAGAGAGGTTTTAGTCAACGGTGCGCAACTTTCAGATCCGTATGTACTTCGCAAATCTCTAGGTCATTCGTAAATGTTGCTTCCACGCTCCACTTGGAGCTATTCCAAATGGTTACTCCACTATCGTATCCGGTTTGCTACTCGAGTCACTCGGATAGGTGTTAAAGCTTGCATCGGCGTAACCATTTTACGCGAACTCTTTATCACCTCCATAATCGAGAAACATGTCCTTATTTACTCCAAGGACAATTTTGATCGCTGTCCAATGATCCATTCTGGATCATTCTTGTACCTATGAGTGACTCATGGCAAGGCACACTTACTGATGCGGTACACAAAGCATAGCATACTATAGAGCCTACGTCTGAAGCATAGGGGACGACCTTCGTCCTTTATCTCTTTTCTGCCGTGGTCGAGCTTTAAGTCTTAACTTCATACCTTACAACTCAGGCAAGAACTCCTTCTTTGACTGATCCATCTTGAACACCTTCAAGATCATGTCAAGGTATGTGCTCATTTGAAAGTACCATTTAGCGTTTTTGATCTATCCTTATAGATCTTGATGCTCAATGTTCAAGCAGCTTATTCCAGGTTTTCTATTGAAAAGCACCTTTCAAATAACCCTATATGCTTTCCAGAAATTCTACATTATTTCTGATCAACAATATGTCAACATATACTCATCAGAAATTCTATAGTGCTCCCACTCACTTCTTTGGAAATACAAGTTTCTCATAAACTTTGTATAAACAAAAATCTTTGATCATCTTATCAAAGTGCATATTCCAACTCCGAGATGCTTACTGCAGTCCATGGAAGGATCGCTGGAGCTAGCATACCTTTTAGCATCCTTAGGATCGACAAAACTTTTCTGATTGTATCACATACAACCTTTCCTTACAAAAACTGGTAAGGAAACTCGTTTTGACATCCATCTGCCAGATTTCATAAATGCAGCTAATGCTAACATGATTCCGACGGACTTAAGCATCGCTACGGATGAGAAAATCTCATCATAGTCAACTCCTTGAACTTGTGAAAAACTCTTCGCCACAAGTCGAGCTTCATAGACGGTGACATTACCGTCCACGTCCGTCTTCTTCTTAAAGATCCATTTATCTCAATGGCTTGCCGATCATTGGGTAAGTCCACCAAAGTTCATGCTTTGTTATGATACATGGATCCTATCTCGGATTTCATGGCTTCTAACCATTTGTCGGAATTTGGGCCCACCATTGCTTCTCCATAGTTCGTAGGTTCATTGTTGTCTAGCAACATGACGTTCAAGACAAGATTCTTGTACAACTCAAGCGAGACGCATCCTTGTCACCCTCACGAGGTGCGGTAGTGACTTGATCCAAGTTTCATGATCACTATCATAAGCTTCTACATCAATTGGTGTAGGTGCCACAGAACAACTTCACGTGCCTGCTACACACTAGTTGTAGTGACGGTTCAATAACCATATCAAGTCTCCACCATCCTCCCACTCAACTTTTCGAGACAAACTTTTCCTCGAGAAAGGACCCGATTCAAGAAACAATCCCTATTGCTTTCGGATCTGAATTAGGAGGTATACCCAACTGTTTTGGGTGTCCTATGAAGATGCATTTTATCCGCTTTGGGTTCGAGCTTATCAACCTGAAACTTTTTCACATAAGCGTCACAGCCCCAAACCTTTAAGAAATGACAGCTTAGGTTTCTCTAAGCCATAGTTCATACGGTGTCATCTCAACGGAATTACGTGGTGCCCTATTTAAAGTGAATGTGGTTGTCTCTAATGCCTAACCCATGAATGATAGTGGTAATTCGATAAGAGACATCATGGTACGCACCATATCCAATAGGGTGCAACTATGATGTTCGGACACACCATCAAACTATGGTGTTCCAGGCGGTATTAATTATGAAACAATTTCCACAATGTCTTAATTGCGTGCCAAAGCTCGTAACTCAGATACTCATCTCTATGATCATATCATAGACATTTCATCCTCTTGTCACGATGATCTTCAACTTCACTCTGAAATTACTTGAACCATTCAATAATTCAGACTTGTGTTTCATCAAGTAAATATACTCTACATCTACTCGAATCATCTGTGAAGTAAGAACATAATGATATTCACTGCATGCCTCAGCACTCATTGGACTGCACACATCAAAATGTGTTACTTCCAACAAGTTGCTATCTTGTTCCATTTTACTGAAAAACGAGGCCTTTTAGTCATCTTGCCCATGTGGTATGATTTGCATATCTCAAGTGATTCAAAATCAAGTGAGTCCAAACGATCCATCTGCATGGAGTTTCTTCATTCGTATACACCAATAGACATGGTTCGCATGTCTCAAACTTTTCAAAACGAGTGAGTCCAAAGATCCATCAACATGGAGCTTCTTCATGCGTTTTACACCAATATGACTTACATGGCAGTGCCACAAGTAAGTGGTACTATCATTACTATCTTACTAGACCATAAAGGCGCGCGTTGCGGCGCCCGACCATCATGAATAGATAATAGTGTAAATGTCTAAAGAAAACTTGCCTATTAAAATATTAACAAGATCTGAATGGTTTGAAATGTGATCTTCAAAATGAATGGTGGAACATACATGACAAATATTGGCCAGATCAAATGTTTAATATTAGTTGAACGGTTCGAATGAATGTGCCTTCATTCACGTGGTGGGTCATTCTGTTCTAAACTACTTCCTCCGTTCCTAAATATTTGTCTTTCTAGATATTTTAACAAGTGACTACATACGGAGCAAAATGAGTGAATCTACACTCTAAAATATGTCTATATACATCTGTATCTGATAGTCCATTTGAAATCTCTAAAAAACAAATATTTAGGAACGGAGGGAGTATAACGAATCGTGTCATATAGTTGCTTCCCCTTTTAATTTCCTCCACATAACATTCATGAGATGGTGCG
This sequence comes from Aegilops speltoides, assembly GCA_021437245.1. NCBI lineage: Eukaryota > Viridiplantae > Streptophyta > Magnoliopsida > Poales > Poaceae > Aegilops > Aegilops speltoides. Next base: position 466,837,232 of record CM038141.1, read on the forward strand.
TCGACCATCTCTACTACTCTCAAGAGCTGAATAGTGCCCTCCAAAGTGATAGTTTGTCTGCTCACTGCTCAATGTGAATAGTATGTACATTTTCTGGTGTTTTAGTAGGTCCCTCACCTTGTACCACATAAGACCTCCCTCTCCATTAATAAGGTTTCCACTGCTTCTTACCAAAAAAATAAGACTACAAACATCAGTCATTTGGTCTCCCCTTCTTCACTCAAAAACTATGTTAGCATCACCGATTCTCCTATGTATGGCAAGTACTCCCTCCGTTCCAAATTACTCGTCGTGGTTTTAGTTCAAATTTGAACTAAAACTACGACGAGTAATTTGAAACGGGGAGTAGATCCCAGCTGGGGTTTGGCAATGTTTATATATATATATTTCCTAAGTTTGAAGTAAAGCTAGGCTTGTTAGATCGTATACACTATCCAATAAATTAAAAGCCAGGATGGAAGTTTTGTTGCACAACACATAACATTTCTTATTGGGTTATGGGTAAAGCCCAAGAAAAAAAACAATGTTTAATCCACAATGGAGACCATTTGCAAATATAAAATGTAGATTTTCTCTTTCACATAGTTGTTTCAAGATCGACAGAATTTCAGAAAACTACGGAATAAAAATACTTAATAAAAAGAATGAGAAAACACTAATACCATTATCTTCTCACCACGGCACTCGCAAAAAAAATCTTGTCTCGATGGCCTTGATCTACATAACGACTCAACGAGCTACACCACCCATAACGAAATATAGGAACAATACAACTTGGTCTCCGTATATGATATGCAAAAACACCTCGTTTTATACAGAAACTACGTACTGATAAGGAGTCACATAAGCATCTACATACACAGATGAGATATTGGTTTCAGATAACTACAGCGGCTTCACTGACCAGTTGAGAAAATTGCAGTTCCATTCAGCCTTTTTGTGTAGATCCTGTCTGCATCTCTAGACGTTGCTGCCGGCGGGTGAGTCGCCCTGGAATGGAGGTCGCAGTACACAGATGAGCAGGTATCGGCAAGGAGTACCGGATGGACCTCCACGAAGATGTTCCTCTTGATCTAAGAGCTGTATTGATCTAAACCCCAGAACTGCTATGAACTCCACGCCGCGGTGCCCAAACAAATCTGTTGAGTGGCATCGAGGGGTAGCTCTGCACGGACTCCTGACTTCCTGAGCAGAAGACGCCGCCATTGCCTATAGGTCAGGAGCACGGGAGGAGGGTCGCTTCCAGCGAATGAAGACGCCGCAACTATCGGCGTCCATATCCCGACCGTCCGCGTAAGATCGGGCGTTAAGCAGGACCGACGAACGAGAAGACGCGCAGATAGGCTTGCGGAGCAGCAGCCCGGCTACGTTGGACAGGCCGGTAAGGCCAGAATCACGCAAGGTGGGAGGCCCAGTTCGACAGAACGGGACGACCGTGAGATCTGATCCGTTCCTGAGCGAGATCGGATGGCATAGGAGCTCCGACCGCTGTGGAAGGGCATAGCTCGCTTCGTTATACTGTTTCTTAATATCTTTTTGGCATGAAAATGTGTATCACTACAATCGAGATTCAATAAACCATTCCTTTAGGTGCAAGACCATTGAAGGTATTATTCAAATAAATAGAGTAACCATTATTCTCCTTAAATGAATAAGCGTATTGCGATAGTCATAATCCAATCATGTCCATGCTCAACGCAAACACCAAATCTCGATGGTAGAGGGAGCATGCGATGCTTGATCACATCAACCTTGGAAACACTTCCAACACATATCGTCAGCTCACCTTTAGCTAGTCTCCATTTATTCCGTAGATTTTATTTCGAGTTACTAACACTTAGCAACCGAACCGGTATCTAATACCCTGGTGCTACTAGGAGTACTAGTAAAGTACACATTAACATAATGTATATCCAATATACTTCTATCGACCTTGCCAGCCTTCTCATCTACCAAGTATCTAGGGTAATTCCGCTCGATGGTTGTTCCCCTTATTACGAATCACTTAGTCTCGGTCAGGTTCAACCTTGGGTTTCTTCACTAGAGCAGCAGCTGATTTGCCGTTTCATGAAGTATCCCTTCTTGCCCTTGCCCTTCTTGAAACTAGTGGTTTCGCCAACCATCAACAATTGATGCTCCTTCTTGATTTCTACTTTCGCGGTGTCAAACATCGCGAATACCTCAAGGATCATCATATCTATCCCTGATATGTTATAGCTCATCACGAAGCTCTAGCAGCTTGGTGGCAATGACTTTGAAGAAACATCACTATCTCATCTAGAAGATCAACTCCCACTCAATTCAAGTGATTGTTGCACTCAGACAATCTGAGCACAAGCTCAACGATTGAGCTTTTCTCCCTTAGTTTGCAGGCTAAGAAAATCATCGGAGGTCTCATACCTCTTGACGTGGGCACGAGCCTGAAATCCCAATTTCAGCCCTCGAAACATCTCATATGTTCCGTGACGTTTCGAAAACATCTTTGGTGCCTCAACTCTAAACCGTTTATCTAAACTATCATGTAGTTATCAAAACGTGTATGTCCGATGTTCGCAACATCCACAAACGACGTTTGGGGTTCAGCACACTGAGCGGTGCATTAAGGACATAAGCTTTCTACTGTCCGCATAATCGCTACTGTCAACTTTCAACTATATTTTCTCTAGTAACATATCTAAACAGTGGAACTAAAGCGCGAGCTTACGACATAATTTGCAAAGATCTTTTGACTATGTTCAGGATAATTAAGTTCATCTTATGAACTCCCACTCGATAGACATCCTCTGGTCATCTAAGTGATTACATGATCCGAGTCAACTAGGCCGTGTCCGATCAGCACGTGAGATGGACTAGTCATCATCGGTGAACATCTTCATGTTGATCGTATCTACTATCGACTCATGCTCGACCTTTCGATCTCTCGTGTTCGAGGCCATGCTGTACATGCTAGGCTCGTCAAGTTAACCCTAAGTGTTTCGCGTGTGTAAATCTGTCTTACACCCGTTGTATGTGAACGTAAGAATCCATCACACCCGATCATCACGTGGTGCTTAGAAGCGACGAACTTTAGCAACGGTGCACAGTTAGGGGAGAACACTTCTTACAAATTTTGTAAGGGATCATCTTATTTACTACCGTCGTTCTAAGTAAACAAGATGCATAAACATGATAAACATCACATGCAATCAAATAGTGACATGATATGGCCAATATCATTTTGCTCCTTTTGATCTCCATCTTCGGGGCTCCATGATCATCATCGTCACCGGCATGACACCATGATCTCCATCATCATGATCTCCATCATCGTGTCTCCATGAAGTTGTCTCGCCAACTTATTACTTCTACTACTATGGCTACTGGTTAGCAATAAAGTAAAGTAATTACATGGCGTTGTTTAATGACACGCAGGTCATACAATAAATAAAGACAACTCCTATGGCTCCTGTCGGTTGTCATACTCATCGACATGCAAGTCGTGATTCCTATTACAAGAACATGATCAATCTCATACATCACATATCATTCATCACATTCTTCTTTGCCATATCACATCACACAGCATACCCTGCAAAAACAAGTTAGACGTCCTCTAATTGTTGTTTGCATGTTTTACGTGGCTGCTATGGGTTTCTAGCAAGAACGTTTCTTACCTACGCAAAACCACAACGTGATATGTCAATTTCTATTTACCCTTCATAAGGACCCTTTTCATCAAATCTGTTCCGACTAAAGTGGGAGGCGGCACCGCTAGCCACCTTATGCACCAAGTGCATGTCAATCGGTGGAACCTGTCTCACGAAATGCGTGTAAGGTCGGTCCGGCCGCTTCATCCCACAATACCGTCGAAACAAGATTGGACTAGTAACGGTAAGCAAATTGAACAAAATCAACGCCCACAACTACTTTGTGTTCTACTCGTGCAAAGAATCTACGCAATAGACCTAGCTCATGATGCCACTGTTGGGGAACGTAGCAGAAATTCAAAATTTTCCTACGTGTCACCAAGATCTATCTATGGAGAAACCAGCAATGAGGGGAAGGAGAGTGCATCTACATACCCTTGTAGATCGCTAAGCGGAAGCGTTCAAGAGAACGGGGTTGAAGGAGTCGTACTCGTCGTGATCCAAATCACGGAGATCCTAGTGCGAGCGGACGGCACCTCGCGTTCAACACACGTACAGCCGGTGATGTCTCCCATGCCTTGATCCAGCAAGGAGAGAGGGAGAGGTTGAGGAAGACTCCGTCCAGCAGCAGCACTGTGGCGTGGTGGTGGTGGAGGGCGTGGCAATCCTGCAGGCTTCGCCAAGCACCGCGGGAGAGGAGGAGTACTTGGGAGAGGGAGGGCTGCGCTGAACTTGTGTGAAGCTCCCATGCGCCTTCCCACTATATATAGGGGTGGAGGGCTGGTTTCTTGCCCTCCAAGTCCATTGGGGCGTTGGCCAAGGTGGGAGGAAAGAAATCCCATCATTTCCTTCCCCATCGATTGTTATCCCCCTTTTAGGGATCTTGATCTTATCCTTCGGGATATGATCTTATTCCTTCTAAGGGGGGATCTTGGTGCGCCTTGACCAGGGGTGTGGGGCCTTGCCCCCACTACCCACGTTCATGTGGGTCCCCCCATGCAGGTGGGCCCCACTCCGGAACCTTCTAGAACCTTCCCGGTACAATACCGAAAAATCCCGAACATTTTCCGGTGGCCAAAATAGGACTTCCCATATATAAATCTTTACCTCCGGACCATTCCGGAACTCCTCGTGACGTCCGGGATCTCATCCGGGACTCCGAACAACATTCGGTAACCACATGCAAACTTCCTTTATAACCCTAGCGTCATCAAACCTTAAGTGTGTAGACCCTACGGGTTCGGGAGACATGTAGACATGACCGAGACGTTCTCCGGTCAATAACCAACAGCGGGATCTGGATACCCATGTTGGCTCCCACATGTTCCACGATGATCTCATCGGATGAACCACGATGTCAAGGACTCAATCGATCCCGTATACAATTCCCTTTGTCTAACGGTATTGTACTTGCCCGAGATTCGATCGTCGGTATACCGATACCTTGTTCAATCTCGTTACCGGCAAGTCTCTTTACTCGTTCCGTAACACTAGTAGAAAAAGAGGCTTTCCGTCCAGCCCCATAAGTCGCGAAGCTGTAGGAACCGCGACCAATGGGACCTTTAGTCGCGGTTCTGGACGTGAACCGCGACCAAAGGCCCGGTTGTAGAAACGCGACCAAAGGCTGGGCCTGGCGCTCGGTGGCCACGTGAGGGGCTTTAGTCGCGATTGGCGTGCCAACCGCGACTAAACCTCGGCACCTTTAGTCACGGTTTGCCAGGCCAACCGCGACTAAAGCCCCTCCCCTATATATACCCATCCAGCAGCCAACACTTAGCCATTTGGAGCCATTCTCTTCACAAGTGGGTGTAGGTTTGCTTTTGGTTCCTCTTATGCACATAAGGTGTTTGATGAAATGCATGCCCCAAGAGCATGAAACAAACATGACATGAAGTGTTGGAGCCACACTCTTGATCGCGGTTAGCAACTTGATGAACCTTTGATGTGTCAATATGCATGTGTGTAGTTCATAACAAATGCATGATGGTTAATTATATATTTTATATTATAATAATGCAGATGAATCGGCAATGGATGTACGGTAACCGACTCTCCGGCGAGTTCACTACGGGTTTGAAAGATTTCCTCGTAGTGGCTAATGCGAACAAGCGGGGGGGTTTTGTTATCTGTCCATGTGTTATCTGTAAGAATGAGAAGGGTTACTCTTCCTCAAGAGTTGTTCACATGCATCCGCTTGAAGGGTTTCATGCCAAGCTATAATTGTTGGACCAAGCATGGAGAAAGAGGGGTTATAATGGAAGAAGATGAAGAAGGGATGATTTCATCGATGAAAGCTATCTTGCTCATTTCGGTGATACTTTCATGGAGGATCTTTGAAGGTGAAGGGAAGGTGAAGAAGAGGCACGTGATGATCCGTTGATGATCTTGGTCGGACCATTCTTGATGCACGGAGACGCCGCTAAACCGAAAAGGAGAGGAGAATTTGGATCGCATGTTAGAGGATCCTGAAAGGCGCTGTACCCGGATGCGATGATGGTCGAAAAAGCTGGGCTGCTGCTGGATTTGCTGAAATGGAAGGCGAGGCGGTGTAGCTGACTCGGCATTTGAAAACTTGCTGAAAATGTTGAAGAATATGTTTCCAAAGGATAACGAGTTGCCCAAGACGCGTCTGAAGCAAAGAAGGTTGTCGCCCTCTAGGTTTAGAGGTTACGAAGATACATGCATGCATCAACGATCGCATCCTCTACCGCGTGAATACGAGAATTTGAATGAATGCCGGTATGCCTTGCATTGCGTTATAAGATCGAGGCGATGACCCCGGTGACGATGTTGAGGGCGAGGAACCCGGAAGAGGGTTCCGCCAAGGTGATGTGGTATGCTCCTATAATACCACGGTTGAAACGTCTGTTCATGAAGAAAGAGCATGCCAAGTTGTTGCGATGGCACAAAGAGGAACGTAAGTCCGACGGGAGTTGAGACACACCGCAGATGGAGCATAATGGAGAAAGATCGACAGATGGTTCAGAGATTTTGCGGTGGCGCAAGGAACATAAGATTTGCTCTAAGCACGGATGGCATGAATCCTTTTGGCGAGCGAGCTCCAGCCATAGCACTGCCCGTGACTCTATGCATCTACAACCTTCCTCCTTGGTTGTGCATGAAGCGGAAGTTCATTATGATGCGGTGCTCATCCAAGGTCGAAGCAACCCGGCAACGACATCGATGTGTACCTAAGGCCATTAGTTGATGAACTTTTACAGCTGTGGGGTGGTGTCCGTGTGTGGGATGAGCACAAACAAGAGGAATTTGGCCTCTGGCGTTGCTTTTCGTAACCATCAACGATTGGCCTGCTCTTAGTAACCTTCGGGACTGTCAAATAAGGGATACAATGCATGCACGCACCGCTTACATGAGACCGAAAGTGTACATTTGCCAAATTGTAAGAAGAACGTGTACCTTGGGCATCGTCGATTTCTTCCGAAAATTCATCCGATGAAAGAAAGGCAAGCATTACAACGGCAAGGCAGATCACCGGCGAAGCTGCGGAACGACCGGTGCCGAGGTATTTGATATGGTCAAGGATTTGAAAGTCATCTTTGGAAAGGTCTGGCGGACAATCAGTTCGAAGGGAGCCGACGGCACGCAGCCATGTGGAAGAAGAAATCTATATTGCAGGAGCTAGAATATTGGAAAGTCCTAGAAGTCCGCTCTGCAATCGGCGTGATGCACGTTCTGAAGAATATTTGCGTGAACCTCCTAAGCTTCTTGGGCGTGTATGGGAAGACAAATGATACAAAGGAAGCACGGCGGGACCAAAGAACGTTTGAAAGACCACGATGACCGCATCCGGAATGGTTTCAAGGTCGTGCAGCTACGCTCGACCAAAGAAGAGAAGGTCATCTTTTTGAATGCCCGAGCAGTATGAAGGTCCCGTCTGGATTCTCGCCCAATATAAAGGGAATAATAAACATGGCGGAGAAAAAGTTCCAAAACACGAAGTCTCACGATCGCCACGTGATTATGGCGCAATTGCTTCCGATTGCTTTGAGGGGCTCTGCGGAAAATGTTCGAGTAGCCATTGTGAAGCTATGTGCATTCCTCAATGCAATCTCTCGAAGGTAATCAATCCGAAGTTCTACCACGGTTCTGAGCGATGTGATCCAATGTCTTGTCGGTTTCGAGTTGGTGTTCCGCCATCCTTCTTCAATATTATGACGCACCTCCTGGTTCACCTAGTCGAAGAGATTTCCGTTCTCGGTCTGTATTTCTACACAATATGTTCCCCTCGAGTGGTTCATGGGAGTATTAAAGAAATATGTTAAGTAACCGTGCTAGGCGAGAAGGAAGCATCGCCAAGGGCTATGGAAATGAGGAGGTAATTGAGTTTTGTGTTGACTTTGTTCGACCTTAAGCCGATTGGTCTTCCTCGATCGCGCACGAGGGGAGACTAAGTGGAAAAGGCACGATCGGAAGGAAATCAACGATATGTATGGACGGCCATTCTCGATGAAGCACACCACCTTTGTCTTGACCAATTCCAACTTGGTGGCTCCGACTTTGAGAAACACAAGAATATTTTACGCTCGGACAACCCGGGAAGCTGAATCTGGATTAGGAAGGCCCACATGGAGACTTTCGGCAGTTGGTTGAGAAAACATTTAATGAATGACAATGATGTTGTAGATCAATTGTACATGTTGGCCAAGACACCATCTTCGACTATAACGACTTTCCAAGGGTGCGAGATAAATGGGAATACATTTTACACGATCGCCCAAGATAAAAAGAGCACCAACCAAAACAGTGGTGTCCGCTTTGATGCAAGAACCGAGAATGGGCAAAAGGTCACATATTATGGTTACATAGAGGAGATATGGGAACTTGACTATGGACCCTCCTTTAAGGTCCCTTTGTTCCGGTGCAAATGGTTCAAGCTAACAGGAGGTGGGGTAAAGGTGGACCAGCAATACGGAATGACAATGGTGGATTTCAACAATCTTGGTTACCTTGACGAACCATTCGTCCTAGCGAAAGATGTCGCTCAGGTTTTCTATGTGAAGGACATGAGTAGCAAACCGAGGAAGCGGAAAGATAAGAAAAGCGATCAATACATCATGCGATGATTCAAAGCGCCACATTGTTCTTTCGGGGAAAAGAAACATCGTGGGAGTGGAGGACAAGATGACATGTCGGAAGATTATAATATGTTTGCTGAAATTCCGCCCTTCAAAGTGAACACCGACCCAAGCATTAAGTTAAATGATGAGGATGCTCCATGGATACGGCACAATCGTAAGCAAGCGAGGGACACAAGGGAAGAATTGATGTGTAATAATTTATTGTACCAAACTTTGTATTTGGTCGATGAACTGAATGATGTATCAAACCTTTGTCAAACCTTCAAGGGATTAGTTTTATTTTTCTGATTTTTCGATATATAATTGTATTTTTAAGATTTTAAAATGAATTAGTTTTATTTTTCTGATTTTAAAAGGAAAAGGAAGAAGAAGAAAGAAGGAAAAGGAAAAAAAAAAGAAGAAAAAACAGAAGAAAAAGGAAAAGCAGAAGAAAAAACAAATGAAGAAGAAAAAAGGAAAAGCAGAAGAAAAAAAACAAGCAGAAGAAAAACATAAGAAAAAAAACAAGCAGAAGAAAAGCGAGAAGAAAAAGGAAAAGGAAGAAAGGAAGAAAAAAAGAAGAAAAAACAAGAAAAGGAAGAAACAAGCAGAAGAAAAAAAAAAGAAGAAAAAAGGAAGAAAAAAGCAGAAGAAAAACAAGAATTTAAAATGAATTAGTTTTATTTTCTGATTTTTTGATATATAATTGTATTTTTAAGATTTTAATAACATAAATAAATAAGTAATTAGAAACTTTAATAGCAAAAATAATTATCATAAAGTAAAATAAATAAGTAACTAGAAACAAAATAAAATAAAATAAATAAGTTTTTTGTTGTAAGTAGAAACAAAACAAAATAAATAAAGCAAAAATGAAAACAAAAACAGGCAAAAAATAAAAATATGCCACCTCACAGGCCACCACGGCTGAATCGACTAGAAACCCATTAATGGGCGAGATTCAGCCCTTGAAGGCCCAATAGGCCCTGAGCTCTTAGTAATGTGAGAATAGGCCCGTAAGCTTGCATTTGAGAGGAGCTCGAAGTGGTGGCGCAGCCGCTTATAAACCCATGTCGAAGCCTCTCGGCTAGCGAGTGGGACTAAACATCCCACCGCACCGCGCGGTTCAAAGACCCTTTAGTCGCGGGGGGGAGGCGGGCGCGACTAAAGGTACCCTTTAGTCGCGCCCGCCCCCCAGCCGCTAAAGGGTCTTCTTGTGACGCAGGCGGCGGAAAACCCTTTAGTCGCGGTGGGAGGCGAACCGCGACTAAAGGGTACCTTTAGTCGCATGATCCGCCTCCCGGCCGCGACTAAAGGTTCGTCTATAAATCTGCGACTTAGCAGTTTGCCCCCATTCTCTCTCGGCGCTGACGCGCTTGCCGACGCCCGTCGACGTCGGCTTGAAGCTTCGACGCCGATCGGCCGACGCGCCGACGAAAGCCTGAGCGCCGCCGCTCCGTCGATGGCGCGCCGCCGTCTCAGTGTGCGCCGCCGCCGCCCGTCCCTAGTGCGCCGCCGCCCTGCGCCCTTGCCGCCGCCGCCCGCCGCCCTGCGCCGCCGCCGCCCTAACGCCCTTACGCCGCCGCCGCCGCCGCCGCCGCCCGCCGTCCTTTCGATTTTAAAAGGAAAAGGAAGAAGAAGAAGAAAGAAAAAGGAAAAAGGAAGAAGAAGAAAGAAGAAGAAAGAAGAAGAAAGGAAAAGGAAGAAGAAGAAAGAAAAGAAAAGGAAAAAGGAAGAAGAAGAAAAGGAAAAGGAAAAGGAATTTTTTCTTTTTTTTTTTTTTGTTCTTTTAATTATAACTAGTTAATTAGTTTAACAAAATGGTAAATAACTTAAAACCCTAAACCCCAAAAACAAAAACAACAAGAAAACCGCCAAAGAAAAACAAAAGGGAAAAATGAAGAAGAAGAAAGAAGAAGAAAGAAGAAGAAAGGAAAAGGAAGAAGAAGAAAGAAAAGAAAAGGAAAAGGAAGAAGAAGAAAAGGAAAAGGAAAAGGAATTTTTTTTTTTTTTTTTTTTTTTGTTCTTTAATTTTAACTAGTAAATAACTTAAACCCTAAACCCCAAAAACAAAAACAACGAAAACCGCCAAAGAAAAACAAAAAGGAAAATGAAGAAGAAGAAAGAAGAAGAAAGAAGAAGAAAGGAAAAAGGAAGAAGAAGAAAGAAAAAGAAAAGGAAAAGGAAGAAGAAGAAAAGGAAAAGGAAAAGGAATTTTTTTTTTTCTTTTTTTTTTTTGTTCTTTAATTTTAACTAGTAAATAACTTAAAACCCTAAACCCCAAAAACAAAAACAACAGAAAACCGCCAAAGAAAAACAAAAAATAAAATGGAGGCGGCGAGGGCGGCGAGGGGCGGCGCGCGCGCGGTGTTTTTTTGGGATCGAGAGGCGGCGAGGTTATACATGTGTGTTGTCCTCGCCTCCCTCTCCGTGACGCCGTCGTCTGCCGCCCGTCTCGCGCTCACCGCGACACCTCTCCCACCCTTCCTCGCCTCCTTTTGCCACCGCCCTTCGCCACCGCCACCGCCACCCCCCTTCTTCACTTAATTAATTTGTTTTACTACATGTTTTCAGGATCGACATAATGGCGGACGATAGAGCTGACCCGATTATGGACAACTATGATCCGGACGGTGAAGCACATATGTTCGGCATCATAAACGGCGATATTCAATATGTGCCGACGGAGAAGAAGAAGATGATATCTCTTCTTATCTCGAACCTTGACGGTGAAGATGAAGGGCGCCGTCGACAAGATGATGTCAAGAAACGTCGATAAACAGCGATCTTCAAATGGAAGTAGCAACCACCTCCGCGCCGAGGTATATATATACATTGAGCCTCTGGTGATACAAACTAACTGATTTGAATAAATATGTGTGTACTAACGCGCGCGACTCTCTTTCTTATTTTAGCCCTCGGCCGGATCGTCGAAACAATCGAGTACGTCGTCGTCAAAGCGTGGCGCAACCAAGACGATGAAACCAGGAGAAACATGCACCATCCAGGTTGTCGACTGTGCAACCGGCAGGCCGCTGGAGCCCCGCAAGAACGCCACCAAGTTTGTCACCAATGCGGAGCCATTGTTAGAGACAACGTCTCGATCACCGTCCAGGAGTGGAATGAGCCAAAGAAGGCACGAATTGATGGTTTCACTTTTGTCGATAAGAGAACAAAAAAAGATTGCTTCAAGAAGCTTATGGAACATTTCGTTCTACCTCCGAATACAACAAATTCGATGAGGAGGGTAACAAGATTGAGGAAAACAAGGAGAGGAGGAGGCTAGTCAAACGAGACGCTCTTCATAAGATGGCGGCGATTAGGAAATACAAGCAAAATCTAGCCCGTGACTTTGTCAAGCGTAACAAGACTCGGATTTCGAGGACAATATGAGAAAGCGAAAGATGATTGGCGAGAATTTGTGAAGCAAAAGAAATCGGAGCAGTTCATTCAAATATCGAAACAAAATAAGGAAAATGCGGCTAAGAAGGAGTACAATCATGTTATGGGGCCAGGAGGGTATCGCATTTGGGTGCCTAGGTTCGAGAAGAAGGAGAACAAGCTGAGGGCGCGAGAATCCGCCCAGTGCGGAGGATGGGACCCAAGGGCCAAAAGCTGGTGGTACGGGCATGGGGAACGCTCAACCCGGAGGCAGGGGAGTGTGTTTACGTGGCAAATTAATTAAACCCACCCAAGCCCTTATTGGCGCAATGAAGGATGCTCAACAGGGAAGATCAAGTTCAACAGAGAGAACGACGCGGCGACAAAAGCCCTCGGGAATCCCGAACACGGAGGGCGTGTACGAGGCATGGGGCACATTCCGTGGAAAATAGGGTTCCCCGAGCGATGACCCGTCTGATTCTGAAGCCGTAAGAGAAAGATGGATCGGGAAGCGATGTTGTGGCGTGGTTGGCATCGAAATGGAAGTGATGAAGAAAACCATGAGTGTACTAGTAGCGAAAGAGATGCAGCTCGGGTGCAGCATGAAGATCATCCAGCGGATCTCGGAAGCCAGCAGCGGAGAAGAAGCGTGGCTTCCACGGAGGCCCCACCGGCTGGTGCGGATGCACCGACGATCGAAATTATTGCACCGGAGCCTCGGTGGTCGAAATTACTGCACCGGAGCCTCCTCGCTACCCGTGGGCGATATAAAGGAGATGAAAGAATGTCATCTGTATTATCCTATCGGGAACATGTCCATGAAGGTAGCCATCGGCGATGCTTTACCATGTTTACTCGAGCACTCCACCACAACAACCCCATTAAAGATGGCTATGCTCGTGTCACGGTGGAGGACATAGTCCAAGGGTTTGAGGACACAGAGATTGAAATTGCTACACCAAGGGGAGAAAAGACTTGGAGATGTCAAGCGCCATTACATTCTATGGCAAAAGAAGTTTATCAAGTTTCGAGCGAGGCGCCAAGGACAACAAGTCCACCCCCTACGGTGGTGGTGGTGGCGGTGGCGGTGGTGGTGGTGGTGGTGGTGGTGGCGGTTCACCTACACCTCCGTCACATCAGCCGACGCCGCCCCGATCCACAACGTCCGCGGGTGATCATCCGCCGCCCCGATCCTCGTCCGCGGGTGATTAGACGCCGCCCCCAATCCACCTATGGCAAAGAAGCGAAGCAGTCTGGATTATTAACCAGGACCCTTATGTACCTAAGACCACAAAGGTACCGGAGCCATCACTCAAGCCTCTCCCCACAAGGCCTTGGGAGCGTAGTGCCGAGGAAGTCGGCGCGGCGCGGCTGCTGATTTGGAGAAATGGAAGGCGGACTGCAAGAAGAAAAGAGAGCCCGAGCCCAAGCCGGTATTTTCGATGAGCAAAAGAAGTGGGCTAAGTCATTTTGAGCACACCGTCCCAAGCGCGAAGAATCGCCTACCGACTATGCACGTGAACTTGCAGCAGGCATTCATGTTCAAGGAGAACCAAGAGCGGAGAAGGCGAAAGTATAAAAGCGGAAACAAGTTGCCCAGCTCGGGAACAAAGTAAACAATCGATTGCCCGCTTATAGTGGAAGCCTTACGTCCGGATGCCCCGAGATCATACAAGCTGCGGCAGACAGGATTAGTATGAACGAGTGCGAGAACAAGCGGCCAACTTAGGTATTACTCTTCGTGAACTATTAGACCTTGATGAGTTGCGGTGAAGGAGGTAGTAATTACATATGTCAAGAATGGGCCTCTCGTCGAACTGCTTGAGAAAAGGATCTACGACCAAATGAAATCTGCTGAATTGGTACAAGGGTTACATAAAAATAAAAACGCCAAAGATTATATTTATGCGGAAGTTAGACATGAGCATCACTTCAAACATTACTATGTACAAGTTGAACTGAGTGAATTGTTCCAGCTTTTCAATCTGCTTGAGCTCGACAAATCTATCATCGGTTGCTACGTTACGTAAGTGATTTATTAATTTCTACCCCATCTCGTTCATATTGCCTGCACTATATATATGTCCTAACTATATTGTTGTGTCCTCTATTATACATGCAGAATGAAGATTAAGGAATGCGAGTAAGGAACATCCATGATGTTGGGTTCATTGACCCACACATCGTTAATGATATTGTGTTGAAGCATTACCCCGCCGACGTGGAGGCGCACTGTGGCGTTTCTTACAAAGCAGGAACTCAAAAGTGATATTCTATTTCCTTACCATTTTGGGTGAGTGTTTCATCTTGAGCACATTCTCTTTTGTTTACTTCATGCATGGTATGTGGCGGCTAATCGATGAGTTATGCATGACGTCTTGTGCATGTATCGTGTCCGCAGGTTCCTTTGGATTCGCTAGTAATTAAAGTTAACACCTCGAATGTCTCGTCCACGACTCTGCGGATAAGGATCCAAAGCAATGGGCGACATGAGAAAAATGCTACGAAGTAATTATTTTCATTCATTTGCGCTCTATATCGATCGGCCTATTTCGTTCATTTCCTAATATCAAGTAACTAATAACTCTCTTGTTCATTTAATTTTCTTTGCCTCGTAGGGTTTGGAGGCGGTTCGTAGATACAAAGGTCGGTGAATTCAAAAAGAGCTAGAATTCAAAAGGGTAAAGACTAAGATCGGGATATTCAGCCACCGTTGACCAATCTATGTGCATACTTTATGCGTGAGATGATCAGGAGATACACCTCTGGCGGGTTGATCCGAGTGATACCAATGCTAAGAGGAATAACCTCCGGTGGATGCTTAGTCCAGAAGCTCGCTTCCGACCACTTCAAGAGGAACTAGCTGGATGGTTCAACAGGGAAGTCCTCCATCCTAAAGGAGAACACTATCACGAGGACGTAGAACTTTATATGGATTAAATCATGTATGGAAACTTGTTCAAAATTGTATATGGTCATCCGATGATATTGAATATATATTGTATATTCCTCTTGAATTCTTTTTGGTTCTAATTTCAAATTTATTTGAAATTGTACATTCATATGCATGTATATATGTAGTACCGTAGAATATATGAAACTCCTTCAAAATTAAAATAAAGCACAAAAGAATTAAAACAATACAAATTAAACAGAAAACAGGTTTAGGGGGGCTAAAACCCTAAACCTGCGGGCGGCTTTTAGTCGCGGTTGGCGAAGAACCGCGACTAAAGGTCCTCCCCGACGGCCGCCTGGCGCCCACGTGGGACGGGCCTTTAGTCGCGGTTCTTAAGCAGCCGCGACTAAAGGTGGGGGCTTTAATCGCGCTTTGCTTGGTCGCAAGTTGCGCAACGCGACTAATGGCGATGCGAACGCGACCAAAGGCCTTTTTTCCACCAGTGCTACATAACGACTCAACGAGCTACACCACCCGAGCGAAATATAGGAACAATACAACTTGGTCTCCGTATATGATATGCAAAAACACCTCGTTTTATACAGAAACTACGCATCGATAAGGAGTCACATAAGCATCTACATACAGATGAGATATTGGTTTGAGATAACTACTGGCGGCTTCTCGACCAGTTGAGAAAATTGCAGTTCCATTCAGCCTTTTTGTGTAGATCACATGCGCATCTCTAGGCGTTCTTTGCGGGTGGGTGAGTCGCCTCGAATGGAGGTCGCGATACAGATGAGCAGGTATCGGCAAGGAGTACGGATGGACCTCCACGAAGATGTTCCTCTTGATCTAAGAGCTGTATTGACCTAAACCCCGTAACTGCTATGAACTCCACGCGCGGTGCCCAAACAAATCTGTTGAGTGGCATCGAGGGTAGCTCGCACGGACTCGACTTCTCGGCGAAGACGCCGCCATTGCCTATAGGTCGAGCACGGAGGAGGGTCGCTTCCGGCGAATGAAGACGCCGCAACTATCGGCGTCCATATCCCGACCGTCCGCGTAAGATCGGGCGTTAAGCGGGACCGACGAACGAGAAGACGCGAGATAGGCTTGCGGAGCAGCAGCCCGGCTACGTTGGACAGGCGGTAAGGCGAGAATCACGCAAGGTGGGAGGCCCGATTGACGTAAGGGACGACCGTGAATCTGATCCGTTCTGGCGAGATCGGATGGCATAGGAGCTCCGACCGCTGTGGAAGGGCATAGCTCGCCGTTATACTGTTTCTTAATATCTTTTGGCATGAAAATGTGTATCACTACAATCGAGATTCAATAAACCATTCCTTTAGGTGCAAGACCATTGAAGGTATTATTCAAATAAATAGAGTAACCATTATTCTCCTTAAATGAATAAGCGTATTGCGATAGTCATAATCAATCATGTCCATGCTCAGCGCAAACACCAAATCTCGATGGTAGAGGGAGCATGCGATGCTTGATCACATCAACCTAGGAAACACTTCCAACACACATCGTCAGCTCACCTTTAGCTAGTTTCCATTTATTCCGTAGATTTTATTTCGAGTTACTAACACTTAGCAACCGAACCGGTATCTAATACCCTGGTGCTACTAGGAGTACTAGTAAAGTACACATTAACATAATGTATATCCAATATACTTCTATCGACCTTGCCAGCCTTCTCATCTACCAAGTATCTAGGGTAATTCCGCTCCGATGGTTGTTCCCCTTATTACGTAATCACTTAGTCTCGGTGCAGGTTCAACCTTGGGTTTCTTCACTAGAGCAGCAGCTGATTTGCCGTTTCATGAAGTATCCCTTCTTGCCCTTGCCCTTCTTGAAACTAGTGGTTTCGCCAACCATCAACAATTGATGCTCCTTCTTGATTTCTACTTTCGCGATGTCAAACATCGCGAATACCTCAAGGATCATCATATCTATCACGATATGTTATAGCTCATCACGAAGCTCTAGCAGCTTGGTGGCAATGACTTTGAAGAAACATCACTATCTCATCTAGAAGATCAACTCCCACTCAATTCAAGTGATTGTTGCACTTTCGAGACAATCGAGCACAAGCTCAACGATTGAGCTTTTCTCCCTTAGTTTGCAGGCTAAGAAAATCATCGGAGGTCTCATACCTCTTGGCGTGGGCACGAGCCTGAAATCCCAATTTCAGCCCTCGAAACATCTCATATGTTCCGTGACGTTTCGAAAACATCTTTGGTGCCTCAACTCTAAACCGTTTATCTAAACTATCATGTAGTTATCAAAACGTGTATGTCCGATGTTCGCAACATCCACAAACGACGTTTGGGGTTCAAAGACACCGTGGCGGTGCATTAAGGACATAAGCTTTCTCTGTCCGCATAATCGCTACTGTCAACTTTCAACTATATTTTCTCTAGTAACATATCTAAACAGTGGAACTAAAGCGCGAGCTTACGACATAATTTGCAAAGATCTTTTGACTATGTTCAGGATAATTAAGTTCATCTTATGAACTCCCACTCAGATAGACATCCCTCTGGTCATCTAAGTGATTACATGATCCGAGTCAACTAGGCCGTGTCCGATCATCACGTGAGATGGACTAGTCATCATCGGTGAACATCTTCATGTTGATCGTATCTACTATACGACTCATGCTCGACCTTCGATCTCTACGTGTTCCGAGGCCATGTGCGTACATGCTAGGCTCGTCAAGTTAACCCTAAGTGTTTGGCGTGTGTAAATCTGTCTTACACCCGTTGTATGTGAACGTAAGAATCCATCACACCCGATCATCACGTGGTGCTTAGAAGCGACGAACTTTAGCAGCGGTGCAGTTAGGGAGAACACTTCTTACAAATTTTGTAAGGATCATCTTATTTACTACCGTCGTTCTAAGTAAACAAGATGCATAAACATGATAAACATCACATGCAATCAAATAGTGACATGATATGGCCAATATCATTTTGCTCCTTTGATCTCCATCTTCGGGCTCCATGATCATCATCGTCACCGGCATGACACCATGATCTCCATCATCATGATCTCCATCATCGTGTCTCCATGAAGTTGTCTCGCCAACTTATTACTTCTACTACTATGGCTCTTGGTTAGCAATAAAGTAAAGTAATTACATGGCGTTGTTTAATGACACGCAGGTCATACAATAAATAAAGACAACTCCTATGGCTCTGTCGGTTGTCATACTCATCGACATGCAAGTCGTGATTCCTATTACAAGAACATGATCAATCTCATACATCACATATCATTCATCACATTCTTCTTGGCCATATCACATCACACAGCATACCCCGCAAAAACAAGTTAGGCGTCCTCTAATTGTTGTTTGCATGTTTTACGTGGCTGCTATGGGTTTCTAGCAAGAACGTTTCTTACCTCATAAAACCACAACGTGATATGTCAATTTCTATTTACCCTTCATAAGGACCCTTTTCATCAAATCTGTTCCGACTAAAGTGGAGAGGCGGCACCGCTAGCCACCTTATGCACCAAGTGCATGTCAATCGGTGGAACCTGTCTCACGTGAAATGCGTGTAAGGTCGGTCCGGCCGCTTCATCCCACAATACCGTCGAAACAAGATTGGACTAGTAACGATAAGCAAATTGAACAAAATCAACGCCCACAACTACTTTGTGTTCTACTCGTGCAAAGAATCTACATAATAGACCTAGCTCATGATGCCTTTGTTGGGGAGCGTGGCAGAAATTCAAAATTTTCCTACGTGTCACCAAGATCTATCTATGGAGAAACCAGCAATGAGGGAAGGAGAGTGCATCTACATACCCTTGTAGATCGCTAAGCGGAGCGTTCAAGAGAACGGGTTGAAGGAGTCGTGCTCGTCGTGATCCAAATCACGGAGATCCTAGTGCGAGCGGACGGCACCTCCGCGTTCAACACACGTACAGCCGGTGATGTCTCCCATGCCTTGATCCAGCAAGGAGAGAGGAGAGGTTGAGAAGACTCCGTCCAGCAGCAGCACAACGGCGTGGTGGTGGTGGAGGCGTGGCAATCTGCAGGCTTCGCCAAGCACCCGCGGGAGAGGAGGAGTACTTGGGAGAGGGGAGGGCTGCGCCAGAACTTGTGTGAAGCTCCCATGCGCCTTCCCACTATATATAGGGGTGGAGGGGCTGGTTTCTTGCCCTCCAAGTCCATTGGGGCGTTGGCCAAGGTGGGAGGAAAGAAATCCCATCATTTCCTTCCCCACCGATTGTTATCCCCCCTTTTTAGGGATCTTGATCTTATCCCTTCGGGATATGATCTTATTCCTTCTAAGGGGGGATCTTGGTGCGCCTTGACCAGGGGTGTGGGGCCTTGCCCCACTACCCCACGTTCATGTGGGTCCCCCATGCAGGTGGGCCCCACTCCGGAACCTTCTAGAACCTTCCGGTACAATACCGAAAAATCCGAACATTTTCCGGTGGCCAAAATAGGACTTCCATATATAAATCTTTACCTCCGGACCATTCCGAACTCCTCGTGACGTCCGGGATCTCATCCGGACTCGAACAACATTCGGTAACCACATGCAAACTTCCTTTATAACCCTAGCGTCATCAAACCTTAAGTGTGTAGACCCTACGGGTTCGGGAGACATGTAGACATGACCGAGACGTTCTCCGGTCAATAACCAACAGCGGATCTGGATACCCATGTTGGCTCCCACATGTTCCACGATGATCTCATCGGATGAACCACGATGTCAAGGACTCAATCGATCCGTATATAATTCCCTTTGTCTAACGGTATTGTACTTGCCCGAGATTCGATCGTCGGTATACCGATACCTTGTTCAATCTCGTTACCGGCAAGTCTCTTTACTCGTTCCGTAACACATCATCCCGTGATCAACCCCTTGGTCAAATTGTGCACATTATGATGATGTCCTACCGAGTGGGCCCAGAGATACCTCTCCGTTTACGGAGTGACAAATCCAGATCTCGATCCGTGTCAACCCAACAAACACTTTCGGAGATACCGTAGTGCACCTTTATAGTCACCCGATTACGTTGTGACGTTTGATACACCCAAAGCAGCCCTACGGTATCCGGGAGTTACGATCTCATGGTCTAAGGAAGAGATACTTGACATTGGAAAAGCTCTAGCAAACGAACTACACGATCTTTGTGCTATGCTTAGGATTGGGTCTTGTCCATCACATCATTCTCCTAATGATGTGATCCCGTTATCAACGACATCCAATGTCCATAGCCAGGAAACCATGACTATCTGTTGATCACAACGAGCTAGACAACTAGAGGCTCACTAGGGACATATTGTGGTCTATGTATTCACACGTGTATTACGATTTCCGGATAATACAGTTATAGCATGAATAAAAGACAATTATCATGAACAAGGAAATATAATAATACTTTTATTATTGCCTCTAGGGCATATTTCCAACACACCCACCCCTTTCTGCTTTGAGGACAACATGTTAGTTGTGGGTACAAAGAAGGAGAAGGGAGAAAAGGAGGGTGCAATTTATGTGAGCTCTGGGCACACAAGTTTCCTCCCAAATTGCCTAAGAACACACCCAACTTAAGTGTGATCTGGGCACACAAGTTGCCTAAGAACACATCCAACTTAGGTTCATACTTGGGTACGGCCCTTGCATCCCATTTACTTGTATTGGTCAGCCTGTAGATCCCACAAATCAACGCTTTTGTACCCAAAAAAGAAGCAAAAACAACATGTGCGGTGGTAAGCATATCTTCGTGCATGAGACAGAAGTTACAACTTGCATGAAAACACACAAAAAAGAGTTTAGGCAACTTGTGTGTGTTATGGGCACACAAGTTGCCTCACACATAGGCAACTATCTGTGTGATCTGGGCACAGAAGTTGGCTCCCCCACCCACACCTTTCTGCTTTTGAGGACAACATGTTAGTTGGGGGTATAAGAAGGAAAAGGGGAAAAAGGTGGGGGCAATTTGTGTGTCCTCTGGGCACACAAGTTGCCTCCCACCCCCCCTCCACAGTCACATACTTTTTGGGTGTTAGGCAACTTGTGTGTGTTCTGGGCACATAAGTTGCCTAAGAACATTAAACAAAAGGGGGGCAAAAGCAACAAAAAAATGCACACCAAAAAATAAGAAAAAAACAGGATTGCTTACTCATTATTTTGTTTTGGAACGCCGATGTTTACAAGAGTGAAGTCATCCAACACAATGTGAGACTTGTTGTAGTGGTGGTCCCACATGCTACGAACGTTGCTGCTATTTTCTTGCTTTAGTGTCCAAATCTACATCGTCAAGCGTCCTCCAGGAGTCAAGCACCTCAAATCTTCGGTCTCTTATATTCAGATTAAATACCCAATAATGGTTCGATGTTTTCTTCTTTGCTGGATTAAGGTTCTCCAAAATAGGAAACATAATCTGTTTTGTTGCAAAAAAAAATAGTTACAAAAAAATCAAACAAATGCCTTATCAAAGTTGGGTACAAAAAATGTACTCCCTTCATTTGCAGGCAACATCTCCAAAAAAAAGTGAACACAGATATAACTTGGGATATATTTTGTGTAGACATCAAGAAAATGACTCACCATGTCTTTTCGGTCCAAATGATTAGACTTGTTGAATCTGCCATTCATTTCTTGTGTGTTCCATTCCATCTGTTGTAGCCTGATCTGAAAAAGAAAAAGGAAAACCATCAACACATGATGGCCATAGTGCGCAAGAAGAGAGAAAATGCAACAAAAATACATATAAATAGAAAAGTTTGAAGGCAAAAATTTTACCGAGAATCGGAGAGGCATGACGACCTTCTTTGAGTCCGTAGGAAAATTCAGCATTATAGACTCAATGCCAACTTCGAACACGTGTGACAGAACGACACCCTCAACCTTCATTGAGTCTGCAAGTTACCTTAGGCTAACATCATATCCACTATAATCAATGATTTTTGGGCTGGAAACAAAAAAAAGCAAGGCGATTAAAAATGAACAAGCAAAAAAAGTAACCCAGACGCATGAAGATGACTAGAGCAAACATTGGTCGCTGTTGTGATTAGACAAGTATGGTACCTGATGTCTATATCTTTTGATTCGTCTGCACTGATCCTTGCATGCAAAATCATTGAAGCATATAAACGGTTTGCTTCAGGTTTGCAATAGAAATCTTTCTTGCTCCCAGGAATCATGAATGGTGATCTCAGGCATGGAGGCAGCTTGATGAGCCTCCTCTCATGTTGAAATGTGGCTGGCTCGCCTGAAGTACTACTACTATAATACTTATTGCCCGAACATAAATCTGTTTCAGTCATACCTTGGGTATCTTTAATAGGTGTGTGCAAGTTATTTGGTGACAAGCTACCAGCGTCTTGCCCACCAACTGGTTCTTTTCGCCTTCGCTCTGCTGCTGCACATGCTTCTTCTATAGCATCCCAATCATAATCTTCTATATTAATAACTTCATTCACATCATCTTCATCAAGAAACTGTTGTTTTGAACTCATATTCACATCACCTTCATTGCGGAATGGTTGTTCCAAACTCATTGTCCATGCAGATTGACTGCTTGTTTTGGTTGCTTCTTTAGGACTTGGAATAAAATCATCTAAGATAATCCCAAAGTTGGGTGCTGGACAGTAATCGTCCCATATCCCTTTCAACTTTTGCTTGGGGGGTTCATCAACTAGCTCTTCACCTGTGTTTGCTGCTGGAAGGTTGGTTTCTTTATTGGTTGGAATAACACATTTTGCTAATATCTCATCTATGTTCAGTGTTCCATCGGAGTGCTTCTGGTGCGTCTCTGGTGGACAGTTCTCCTTGTTTGCATCCTTTGTAGCAGATTTGCTGAATAGGGAGCTCCTCGCAGGTTAATTGGTATCAACCTTGAGCGACTCTGGTACTGGAGCTGGTTGTTTCATGTCGGTGTTTGGATTCCCAACAACTTGATGGCTCCCTGTAGGCAGCATGAGATTACTCTTGAGCAACTCTGGTGGACAGTTCTCCTCGTTTGCATCCTTTGTAGCAGATTTGCTAAATATGGAGCTCCTCGCAGGCAACTTGGTATCAACCTTGGGCGACTCTAGTACTGGAGCTGGTTGTTTCATGTCGGTGTTTGGATTCCCAACAACTTGATGGCTCCCTGTAGGCAGCATGAGATTAGTCTTGAGCAGATTTGTGACTGACTTGGATGGTTTGAGATGAGTTGTAGGCTGTCTATCAAGTTGGGGGCTTGTTACATGTGACTTTACATCCTTGGTGATCATCTCAGGGTAGCTTCCTTGGCTAATTGCAGTGAATGGCTGTGTGATGAAGGCAATCTTTGGTGCAGTAGCTTGCATCAGTCTGTGGCAACTTTTCAACTGGAATTGCCTGCCTCACTGCATTATTTGCCTGACTTACGGATTTTGGTGATGTTGCAGCCAGCTTGTTGTCATTGTGCCAAAACTTGCCAGAGGGCTTGGGATCATTCTGTACAAAGGTTGCATATGAGCTTGCTTCTCTGAAATCAGTGAATGGTGGGCAGGTGTTTTTTGGGCAGGCTGCAGGCAACTTGAGGTCGACTATGGGCAACTTTGGACAGAAATGTGCTTGCTTGTTATTCTCTCCAGCAGAGATTGTACCAGCCTCTGCTCCCTTGGTTTTATCATTCAGTTCCTTCGTGGGCGGTTCATAAGCTGACCCTTGCTTACATGTGGTGCCTAAGGGGTGCACTGCTCCCTTTTCTCTAAGAATTGAAGCATCAACAAATGGTGCTTTGGTTGTTCTTCGTACTGCCTGAGCTCCCATACAAGTTGCCCCAACTTTCAGCTCACTTGCTCCATCTTTCAGCTCGACTCGGTGGTGAACTTTTTTAGTTTGCTCTTTATGCTTGAGTGATGAAACAAGCGGTCTGGTTTCATGTCTTGGCTCGAATGCTCCAGCTTCAGTTGGTGCCAAGTTGAACGATACCCTCTTTTGCTTCCTTGGTGGTAGTGGGGGGATATGCATGTTTTGTTCTTCTTTTCTTTTTTCTACCGGGGCATGGAATCCACAAATTTCTTGCATGAGCTCCTCCTGTGTGTGTAGTGGGCATAACTTTTCCATGTTGAAAGTGCAGGCCATTTGCATGTTCTCGTCGTCTAGAATCCTTTGGAATAGGATGTTGCTATATGAAGCAGGTGTTCGCCCGTCATAAACTTTCGGCAGATCAAGCTTCTCGCCTTCTAGCGGTTTCCATTGCTTGTTGAACTCCATCATAACAATGTCTATCATAGATATACTTTTTGGGTCATCTGCCCCCTTTGCTTTGCTTCCATGTTCTTGAATGAAGAAGTCTATAGAGCAATCGCCTTGGTCGGTGCTACCTGAACTTGCTGTTGGCTCGTCTTCTGCAGAATTACTGCCCCCGGTACCTGCTTCGGTGTTGTGACCTCCACCCCGGTCCTCATCATCTTCATCATTCCCATTCCTATTACCCTCCCCCATTTCGCTTGTTTGGTCATCGTCCTCGTCCTGATACTCATCTTCATTCAGTTGTTCTTGATCATCGCCCTTCTTCTCAGTTCCAGCCTTTTCAGATCCCTCCGCCCTATGGATTCCATTACCTCCATCTGAACTGGTCTCATCGTCCCCCTTCCCCTGATCCTCATCAACTTGTTTTTTCTCACCCGCTCCCTGGTCCTCCTCCAAATCATCATCTTCTTTGGCTGTATTGGTGTTAGTATTGCCTGTCTGTGGGTCCTCATCATCATCCTCCGGATCATCATCTTCGCTGCCACCTGAGTCATCATTTTCCGATTCAGTTTTGCTGTCTTCAGCCGGTTCCTCCTCATCACTCTCGCTATCAGACTTGTACGACTCTTCACCCTCGGTAGAGCTGTGCTCAATCACTTTGGGGGTGGATTTCTCCTTCTTACTGCCCCTTTGAGATGTTGCCCCCATTGTACAATATGCATATGTGCTTGTCGTTGCTTCCCCGTCATCAAGCTTGCCTACTCCAACTACCAGCTTCCCGACAGCATGTGACATTTCAGTGCACATCTCATGAACAATCTCTGTTAGCCTCTTTTGTTTCTGCACAAGGCACGAAAACACAAGTAGGTCATTGGAAAAACCAAAAAGATGTCACAAAATTTGAAGTGAAAAAAAGACTTTCCTAACAAGGTATATGGTTTGCATACTTACAGTTTTGTTGTAGCTTTGGGGGAGCCTGGCTGCAACAAATTTTGTGATGTGATCCATGCTGCCAAACAAGCTGTCTTTTGCGCACCGGGAAAATTCTGTCTTGAGCTGTAATAGAAGCATGTTGAGTAAAAAAATAGATAGTATCTTGGGGCAACTTATGTGTATGTGGGACACATAACTTGCCTGCCTGGCAACCTCTTTTTGCCTACTGGGAAAACACTAAATAACAGAAAACAAGTGGGAATTGCTAGTGTTTGTACCATCAATTGCCAGAACTCAAGTTATGGGAGTTGTCATGAAACATGGAAATTCTAGTGGTTATAGGTTATGAGTACAAAAAAACAAAAAGTGTCCGCGACTGTACGGGGGAAGGGGTAGAAAACAACACCTAAAAAGGTTAATTCGGCTACTTTTCAAACAAATGTAGTTGGCTTGTTAGAAAACTAATAGAGAGACAGTGGCCGGTGTTTCTAGCATCATTTGCCTGATTTTTGAATCACAAGCTAACTTCACACCCATATCTTGACATGACTAGGAAGAGGGATGAAGAACAATAAGTTTTCCTTGGTGCTATAAAAACAGATAGTAACTTGGGGCAACTTATGTGTATGTGGGGTACATAACTTGCCTGGCTGGAAACCTTTTTTTGCCTGCTGGAAAAACCCTAAATAACAGAAAACAAAGCGGGCGTTGTTGGTATTTGTACCATCAATTGCCAGAACATAACGCAAATTTGCAAACACACATAAAAGGAGACAAAAGATGGACACCCCCTCCTCTCCTTATCCAATTAACGACAATTTCATTAGTGTCTATTTGAAAAAGGTTGTTGTCATGCTATCATGCTATTTATGTAAAAACAGGCTTGGATGAGAAAACTTACACGCAACTTTCCATACACGCCTGGCCCTTTCTTGTCTTTCTTCATGACTTTGTTTATGAGATCGTCATTCCAAATGGCCGCCCTAGGCAGCGTGCTAGGAATTGGCTCATCGACCTCCAATGAATCAAGGTAAAGTATCTGCATTGTTTGGATTAAAGAAGCATCAAACTCCATTCCCATAGTATATTTGAATTAGGAAAAAAAGAATGAACAAACAGAAAATTGTTATAATGTATTTGTACTTACTACTAGGTGGAAGACACAACAGCAAACCGCTTTCTTCTTCTCCCCAAACCCCATGAATGCTAGCCTTAGTTGATCAACAACAAAGTCGCATATCTTTGAGTCTTTGATGACATTTGTGTTCAAGATAGCGGGGAAGCACCTTGGCGAAATGCTCAAGCTTGTTGTTGGAGCAAGGAAACAAGAAAAGGCAAGTGCCAGCCAAGCAGGGAGGAAATTGTCATCAGCAGCCCCATTCATATTTTCAATCATTTTGCACCATGATGTCAGCGTAGGGGAGTTTTTGCCCTCAATCCTGTAGATGATGTTGAATTCCCTTATGACATCGGGGTTCATTTCGAAGCAGACTTTCCTCCCTTTGTTTGGCAAGCCCCATATCCTGCAAACGCTTTCTGCATCAACCGGGATCTTGCCCCTGTCAGGTATAACTATTTGAGACATCTCTGGATCATAGTGTTTCATAATCCACTGACTGAGATCCCCTAGCATGCTAGTGGTTTTATATCCAACAAGCCACCAAACTCTATGTCTCTGATAATAATCTTTTGGTCATCAACAAGTCCCTTGTTTAACTTGAAAAGCCTTGCAGGTGATGACCTGTTCCTGGGACCCTAAGAAATGTTGTATAGATATGAAATTACCTTGAATAGCCAATATGAAAATGGCATAAAAAGATGCAACAAAAAAACCAACTTGTGCGTGGGTGAGGCACCTAAGATGCCCCCCCCCTTTGGGTGTGTGTTACGCAAAAGGTAAAACATGATCCAGGGACAGGTGGGGGGGCAACTTATGTGTGGTGTGAGGAACATGAGTTGCCTCACCCCCTCCCTTTTTAGCCTATTAAAAACACAATTATAATCCATTTTTTGTGGGTGGGCACATAAGCAACCATTATATGGCAACAGAAAAAAAACATCGCATCTGCTTTGGCACATAAAAAGTTTGTGATTAAGGGATTTGAAGTGTAGTTTACAAGGATTCTATAATACCTCAATGTCAGCAACTTTACAACGCTTCTTCTTTGGTTGTTGCTCTTGAGAAACATCCCCCTCATTCACACCTTCGACTGGAGCATCCTCATTATTGTTGGTGCTAGCGGTCGCTTCCCTCGGTTTACTACACGCTTTTGCTGCTTCCGCTCGTAAACAATTGTTTTGTTAATACCTTGCTCTTCTGATACAGGTGTCTGCCAAAAAGCAATAAAGATAAAACCTAAGGTGCACTTATGAGAAAAAGGGGTAGAAAGAGGTATTGGGGGTGGGGTGGGGGCCGGTTAAACCTCCACTCGGACTTCAGATGCAGGAGATGGGACCCTGTCGTGCTGCGACGATGTTGAATCCAGTTCATCACGCTTTTTGCTTGACAGACCAGACATGTTTGCCCGAAAAAATAATAGAAAATTAGCAAAGGATTAAACTATTCACATGTTGCAGTGCTCATGGAAGTAGCAACGAAAAACGACATTCATTTCAGCATCATATTGTTGGCTGTAAAAACTACATGAAAATTAACTTGCCTAACACCAAAAACTTGCCTGATTGGGCATGATGAACTTGTCTGCCACAAAATGCCTCTGCCTGGCAACTACCAACCCCAACCCCCAAACCTGCCCAAGACTTGCCTGCTACACAAAAGAACTAGTGCATAACTAAAAAAACACCCAAAATGATGGCCATAACTTGCCTGATAGTGAACATCAACTTGCGTGGTACCTAGATAAAATACGGGCTACCCCGAACTAAAAAAACAGGGCCAAACTTGCCTGATGTTTGGCATAAACTTGCCTGGTGGAAAAATATGTCGAGCAAAATTACTCCGCAATCTGCAGCGGGGGCACGCACACCTCCAAAAACCTATGTCGACCACGAAATCACACGAACCGGACGCGGGGGCGAACATGCATCATGGATATCTAGAACATACATCCATGATGACCATAACTTGCCTGATAGCGAACATGAACTTGCGTGGTACCTAGATAAAACACGGACTCCTACCCCTCGAAATAAAAAAACAGGGCCAAACTTGCATGACGTTTGGCATATACTTGCCTGACGTTTGGCATAAATTTGCCTGGTGGAAAAATATGTCGAGCAAAATTACTCCGCAATCTGCAGCGGGGGCACACACACCTCCAAGCCTGTTTCGACCACGAAATCACACGAACCGGACGTGGGGGAGAACATGCATCCATGGATATCTAGAACATACATCCATGATGACCATAACTTGCATGATAGCAAACATGAACTTGCGTGGTGCCTAGATAAAACACGGGCTCCTACCCCCCGAACTAAAAAAAGCAGGGCCAAACTTGCCTGACGTTTGGCGTAGACTTGCCTGGCGTTTGGCATAAACTTGCCTGGTGGACAAAATATGTCGAACAAAATTACTCCGCAATCTGCAGCGGGGGCGCACACACCTCCGAGCCTGTTTCGACCACGAAATCACACGAACCGGACGTGGGGGCGAACATACATCCAAGTACCTACCTAACCACCCCCGAGGCTACCCCCAAAAAGTAGCAAGGACTAGTGGCAGGGACTAGCGCAAGTGAAAACGCTGACCAGGTCGACAAACGAGCACCGCTGCGAGCACTAACCAGCGCGTGACGAACCTACTAAAAACTCCACGCCACCAGCAAGGACATCAATGGGGAGATCCGCACGAGGTCTACCTTGACGCCGATGAACTGCCTCTTTCCTTCGCCGCCGCCCGCACAGAACGACTCCCCGTCTCACTTTGCCTCCTTCGTCGTAACTGCCGCTCTGCACGTCCGCCGATCTCGCTTGCGAAAGTAGCTCCCCCACGGCTGACGAGCCGCGCGGGAGAGCAACTCGAAGCGCCGACCACCCCGCGCCGCCGAACCACCCCCGAGAGCACCGATTTGGACTGCGGCGAGGCGGATTTGGGCAGGCGCGTTGTCGATTTGCGTCGATTTGGGCGAGGAGGAAGGAGAAACCGCCCACACTACCGAATGGGGGAGAGTGACGTTGCGGAGAGGTGGAGAAGACACAGATAATGGCGGGCCCCACCACGCGCTAGACGTTTCCCCGACCGGATATCGCTGACGTTTAAATCAGACCGTGTTCCACCTAGTCGAGATCGCGTCCGATCGCGATGCATCCGCGGCTCTGGCAGGGTGTGCTCGGGAATGTTAAAAGTGCAGCTGCACTTATTAGAATTTGGGATAATTAAAATAAAGTTTCGACAAGAGCAAGAAAAGAAAAGAGAAAAAAGAAAGAGAAGGAATTCAAACCCGCAAAAAAAAAAAAAAAACAGAGAGAAGGAATTGGACTAAGGGGTGGGTGGGTCTCATTCTCACAGATGGGCCGGGCCTGCTCGTGAGGCTACTCTCAGTCTCAGTGTACACTGGCGCGGCCCTCTCCCCCTGGTAAATAGGTAGCTTCACTCACAGAAAAGAAAAGAAAATCATTTCAGTCCACCTCTTCTTCATCTCGACGACGGCGGCGGACGGCGGGCGAGCGAGCGAGGAACCCTAACCCTAACCAGCACTTCCGATCCGCAAGGTAGGATCCAACCCCTACCCCTAATCAGTAGCTCCGACCCGCAATGTAGGTTCCAACCCGGCCGGATTTCTCGATTCTTGGGGCGATTGATGCCTGCTTGTCTGCAGGGCTTCGACGATGGCGGCGTCTCTCCGCGCGGCGGCGGCGGCGGCCACGAGGATCCTGCGCCCGGCGGTGCTTCCAGGGGAGCGGCTTCGCCGGCTCGTCCACACCGAGCAGGTACCTTCTCCCTTCGCTCTCCGGCTTGCTGTGTTTCCAAGGTCTGTGGCCCGACGTTCTTGCTCCGATTGGTGGAGGCCCTCCGTTAGTCTGTATCAATTGCTCTGTCATAGGGATGCACGCCTATCCTTGATACAAGCATCTTTTTTTTATTTCCAACTACGTAGTAGATTGTTGCTCTGGTTGGTGGGGGTCCTTCGTTCTTCTCTCCATGCTATTATCTACGGAGTAGTATTAGTAGTATATCACAGGGATGCACATTTTTCATTGATTTCCATTGATAGATGATCAACTGCCTAGCATGAATGTGTTGATATTTTGGTAAAACTGACATCTATTGGTTTCCAACTAGCTTTGTATTTTGCTGTACAAGTGGTACATTATCAACTGCCTAGCATGAGTGTGTCGATATTCCGGTAAAAATCAACATCATTTGCTCTCCAACTAGTTTTGTATTTTCCTGTGACATTGGTAGATGATCAACTGCCTGGCATGATTGCCTTGGTATTTTGGCAAAATCAACATCTTTTGGTCTCAAATTAGTTCTATATTTTTCTGTGCCATTGGTAGATGACCAGTTGCCTAGCATGAAATGAATTCCTTGATATTTTGGTAGAAATCGACGTATTTTGGTCTCCAGCTAGTTTTATATTTTGCCGTGCAAGATATAAGGTGTGTTTCGCTGTATGTAGATCGCATCTCTGGTCAAGATTGTTGTTTAGTCATCAATTCTCAATGCCGCCTCTGCCTGGCAACTGATCATCTTCCAACTAGATTCTTTATCGCATCTCCGGTAAAATCAGCATCTTTTTTTGTTTTTTCATTTCCAACTAGATTCTTGCTCTGATTGGTGGAGGCCCTCCATGCTTCTCCATACTATCATCTTCTCCCTCCATCCCAAAGCAAGTTGTATCAAGTTGAGACACTTATTTTGGGACGGAGGGAGTATTATATGCAGGAATGCACCGGTATCCTTAAAACAGGCATCTTTTCTATTGCCTAGCATGAGTGCCTTGATATTTTGGTAAAACATTGGCATCGTTTGGTTTCCACCTAGTTTTGCACGTATTTTGTTGTGCCATTGGTAGATGATCAACTGCCTAAGCATGAATCTGGTGATATCTTGGTAAAAACCTACATCTTTTGGTCTCCAAATAGTTTTGTACATCTTTTGATCAACTGACTAACATGAATGCCTTGGTATTTTGGCAAAATCGCCATCCTTTTGGTCTCCATCTAGTTTTATAATTTTCTGTGCCATCGGCAGATGATCAAATGCGTAGCATGAGTGCCTTGATATTTTTGTAGAAAGCAACATCTTTTGGTCTCCAACTAGTTTTATATTGCCTCCGTCCCAAAATTCTCGTCTTAGATTTGTCTAGATACGGATGTTTCTAGTTTTATCTAACACTAAAACGTGACTAGGCAAATCTAAGATACATCCATATCTAGATAAATCTAAGACGGGAATTTTGGGACGGAGGGAGTATTTTCTTGTACCATTGGGGCAGATGATCAACTGCCTAGCATGAATGCCTCGATATTTTGGCAGAAAGAGACAACTTTTGGTCTCCAACTGGTTTTAGATAAGGTGTGTTCGCTGTATGTAGATCACATATCTTGTCAAGATTGTTTGTTTAGTCATCTGTTCTCAACGCTGCTTCTGCCTAGCAACTTCTATGATGGTAAAGTCGGCATCCTCCATTATGATCAATGGACAGTAAAACTGAATTCCTTTTTTGCGTAGAATTAGATTGATATATGCTGTACGGTAGACCATGTCTCTTGTCAAGGCTGTTGTTTAGTCACCAATTCTGAACGCTGATTCTGTGTTCCCAGCATCCCGCACCCGCCTGTGCCTTGAAGGAAGGATACCGTGGGTCGCAAATCCAGCAGAAGAAAGAGGAGCTGTGCGCGGCTTCCCAGCTAGACAGGTATGTTCTCAAAGACTCTGTGCACACAAGTCAAGCCCAGGCCGCATGACACTTGATGATGGTACAATATCAATCATACGTAGACATAGATATTTGTTCTGTTTTTCCTCTGCTACAGGAGTTGCTATATATGTTCCTTACCATCTCATCCCACCTAACCTGCAGGCGCCCAATAACTACAGCCAAGAAGGTGACCGAGTGGACTGCGACAGCGTTTGTTCTTGTTGCTGGTGCGGTCACTCTGGGTGGCCTAGCTACTGCTGAGGGAGTGCACAAGCAAGATGAAAGTGATGAAAGGCGTTGCCAATGTCGTCCGTGGCTATGCGCCGAGTGCGAGCAGAGTCAGAGTCTTAGGCGTACAAATGCCTGAGAGTGTGGCCAAGCAAGTGGATCGGCGCCGAATCAAAAGGAAACTGCAGAAGCGAGTGGAGTGAACGAAATGCATCTTGTTCTATTCCAGCACTATATTATGCGTGTCTCCTGAAAGTTATGTCTATGACTTGCAGTCTACTGTGGAACTTTAGCATTATAACTGGATGATCTGTGATCGCATTGTAAGATATTTGTCATGTCGTTGACATGGTATGTTATGTACTTCCCATTTGAGCAAATTCTATGAAGATGAGGCTGCGTTTTTATAGGTGAGAACAGCGTCCAGACCTGCTCGGGTTGGGCTGCTGCCGCATCTGTTTTGAGTAAGTTGTATGAAAATGAGTCTTATTTGTTATCGGGGAGAGCAGCTTAAGGATGTCAGCTAAATTTCTGTCTTTAGCTGTCGAAGTCGACTCTCTCGTGATAAGTGTGTGGAACCATAGGAGGTAACTGATGCAGCTATAGGCTAGAAGAGTGTGGAAACAAACTTCATGGGAGAAAGAACCTCAGATATGTGTTGCAGCGCTGTGGTTAGGTCTTTTAGGATTAAGAATTTTGTTCCCCAGCAACTATTCTATAGTGGTGGATCTAGTTTCATGTTATGCAATGCAGGTGGTCTTTGAACTGTCATTGATCGCATTAATTTATGACTGATGATGATTTTTGTTAACAAACATGATTGACCATGGCCAGAAATCTCTTATAGGAAGTGACATGATGGACGAGCTACAACACTCAACGTGTTACCAGGAGAACAATATTGAGACACTGTGCGGAGAGAGGCAAATGGTTTGGGACAAAACCACCAATACTCATAATTGTTTTTAAAAAACACACCAGGTTTTGGCAGGCTATATAACAAACAATCAAAAGGCAGCCTTCAACAAATAACACCGATTCTCCGCACACAAAAAAAACACCGATAATTATGAGTATAAATTTTCCTCAATACTGTCCAAAAATTGCAGAACTTTATTCGTGTGATCCAGCAACAATGGACAAGGACTAGCTCCATCTCTTAAGAACACTTGTCAGGGTTTTAAATTTTTCACTCAGAATTTTAGCCGGGTCAGATGAGCTAGTATTCATTTGCCACGCAGCCTGAACCACTTGTTTAAAACCCGGATGAGAAATCCAAAAATTCTCAAAACGAAACAATTTAGTACTACTCGGGATGTTTGTTTGAACTGAAAGAAGACAAGGCACATGGTCCGAGACAGGGCGAGAGAGTGGCTTAACTGAGGTGTTCGGATAGCTTGAAGTCCACTGATTAGACGTAAGAAACCAATCAAGTTGCTCGAGAAGTGGTTCATTCTGCATATTGCTCCACGTAAAAGAAATCCCACGAAGAGGAGTCTCAACAATACAAAGAGATGTGATAATATCATTAATTAAACAAGATCATATCTGAAACATCACCTCCCGTCCGGTTTCTATTATCCATTTGAGCGAATAAAGTTAAAATCTCCAAGTAGGATCAAATCTTCAGAGGGACCAATATGTTTAGATCATAGAGCCATGACACAAAATTCTCTCGCTTCCACCTCACACGGACTATAAATATTTGCCAGCGTCCAACTATGAGAGGATTGAGTCGATTTAAATGAAAGAAGGAGCGCCCATGCATCGATGGGAGGCAAGGACCTTACCTAAGTAAATCGCACTATTCCAAGCCACCTGAGGTACCGTTTGAGTGCACGTAAGCGAACTGATCAAATTGTCGAGGACAAAATTTTCGTAAGTAGGAGTGATCAAAATGTTCACGTTTCGTTTTGTAAAGGCAAATTATCGAGCAGCCAGAGTTTGGAATGTGTGCTGCGGACGGAGAGCTAAGTGCATTCCACGAGCATTCCAACAGATGACATTCAGCGCACGAACGGGATAATTCATAAGAGATAAGATTCTAGTAACACAACACTCTGTACATGTTGTTGCGGCCAACTTCAGTAGTGACCCTCGGAGTTGGAGCCTCTCTTTCTGTTGGACGATACAGCAGTGCCAGGAGACGCAGGAACAAGAGCAGGCAAGGCCAGATTGGACTGAAGAACATGTTCAGTAGAGTCACATTGCAAAAGTTTCACAAGTCGCCTGCTCATCAGTAATTTCAGATAACACCACCGAGCTTCTGGCAACAGGGCCCCAAGCACTTGCAACAACTGAACCACATTGGAGAAACAAGCTCTCAGAACCAGAAGATGAGCCTTGAGCAGCAGTCAAACTCTTATCTCCCACAAAACTGACAAGACTGAGAGAAACCATAGGCATCTGAATTTTGCTGAAAGCCATCATAGCCCAAAGGGCACTGAGAGAGAGCAGCCATGAGAACCGAGCGAGCATAGAACAGGGACCTCGTCCTCAAACTGCCCAGATACAGACATAGGCAGCATCGAAGAATAAATGCAGTCCAGCAGAATGCAGCGCACAACTTGATTCCCAAAAGAGATGTGAGCAGGAACATCCATAAAAGAATTAATGCATAGATTGAGTCTGCACCTGATCATCAGTCATATCTTGTGCAGGGTGCCATTAAAAGAAGCATTGTCATGGTAAGCCGAGAGAGGGCTGCCTTCCACATTGGGTCCTGCAGAGAAATGAACTCGAGCTGGCATAATGAGTAGCGGAGCAGCCTGCGTTGGAGCACCATTATGCATATGAGCCCGATTGCCCCCGGCAGCTCCTTCCGGCGAAAAAACACCTTTCTAACAAGGAAAGGATCTTCTGCCTTACAAATTTACACCCTCAAGCGAATCAATGATGACCTCCTCACCATGTTTAACTTGTGCCTTAAAAAAATCCCTCCTCACCATGTTTAATTTCTAGTCGTTGCAAGTATATATCATGCTCGAGATGTTGTTTGCCTCTTTAGTCTTCACACAAACCATGTTTTGCATCGCTTCCTTAGCTCTTCAGCAGAGACTGTAAGGCTCATGCTCTCAGATTCAGCATGCTCAAGATGTTGGTACTTTGCTGAAGTAGCATGCTCAAGATGTTGTTGTTGGCCCTCTTCACACAGTCCCTGTTTAGCAGCATAACAGGTTGAATCGCTTCCTTGCTCTTCAGCAGAGACTCTATCAGGGTGCTATAAGTTGCCTCATTCGGTTGTTTGCAGCCTGAGGTATCGCTCTCACCTTCAGCAGACGGTGTCTTGCTCAGGGTGTTACTACTTCCCTAATTACACTGTCCCATTCTCTCTCTTTTTTTTTTTTTGAGGGAAACACTGTCCCATTCTTGGGGAGTGTAAACGCGTAGCAGCAGGCAGCGTGAGGCCTTGTACAATGGTCCGAGTCACGCCGGAGCCGGCGCGAGCAGTTTTTTTGTTCTTTTAAAGGGAAAAAAAAAAAGAAAAGAGTAATGCAAAGCGAGGAGATTTTTTTTCTTTTTGAGCGATGATCCAGCTTTATTATTCAAGAGGCCAGGTTTACAGAAATTACAAAAGGATCATGGGATCCACCAAGCCACAAATGGCGCCCCTGTACTAAAGAAGATGAAAATTTGGCCAAATTATGAGCATCTCCGTTCATTGCCCGGTTTCCATATACAAACTGGCAGCTAGTGAATTCTCTTGCCCTGCTGACAATTTCCTTTCCTTCCATCCGAGCCTTGCTGTATCTCCTCCACCACTGGTTCAGCCTAGCTGATATGCTACGCTGCACACCCCCTGCCTTTCTTTTGGTTTATGTTTAGTCAGTGTCCTGTAGCTCGAAGAACGCGGTGGTTTTCGTTAATGAAAATCCCTTCTTTTATCCAAAAAAAAAAACAATTACAAAAGCGAGGAGATTTTTTTTTTTTTTGAGGGAATCTAGAAAATACATCCATGCCCCGGGCAACGGCCCTGGGTGCCCAGGCCTAGCACCGCCCCTCGTATATACAATCCTAAAAAACAAAAAACTCCGTCCCCATCTGCTCAGCGGTGTCTGTACGTGACATTTTACAGAAATATTCACTTGTCTCCAAAAAATTGATTCTTCAAAAAACTCGTGTCCAAAAAAGACCGTGAAATTTTGAAATATAGACTGTAAAAAAATATTTGAGTAGTTTTAGAAAATGTTCATTGCAAAAAAAGTGTTCAAAGGACGTATTTAAAAAATGTACAACGTGAGTGAATCATAAAAAAAGTTTCATGCGTGCTCTAAATATATCATTGTGTACTGAGAAAAAACAAACATGTGTTGAGAAAAAGAAAACCGATAAAACCAACAAAAACTATTTTAATTTCTTGTGGGCAAGACTATTTGCTAGTACAGATAAGCCATCCAGTCCGCTATATTAAAATTCACATAGGGGAGCTGGGTAGAGGCCTGGGCGTGCACGCCATGTACGTACACGGCAGACGCGCGGCGGTGAAAAATAAAGGGTGTGGCCTGCTCTCGGTCGCCTGAGATTTAACCAAGTCCCAATCGAATGACATTACATGCAAGAAAGGGAAAGAAAAAACTGAAAAGAAAATTTTACATGGATCTTAATGTAATACCTCACGGACATAGCATCGACTGAGATAACAAAGTCGTAGTCGACTGAGACTTAGCAAGACTGAAAAATAAAAAATGAACGAAAAGGATATCAAGTCTCTCTCCGCGAAACCCCCACCAAATTCCAAATCCACCATTCTTCTGTCGCCCTGATTGTTTCTTGTCAACAAGGAAATGTGCAAACAAAGCAAAGCCAAAACTCGATCAGATTCAAGAAAGGAATTGGATAAATGTAGCCTTTTCTTTTTCTTAGATTTCTAGAATTTGTCTTTTTGTAAAAATCTCTTTATTAATGGAAAATTGTTCTACGATTGGTGCTTCAAAATAAAAAAAAACTCGATCAGATTATATAGTACTCCCTCTATCCCATAACTTAGCACGACAGAGGGGGGAGTAGTAATCTAAAAGAAATGTGCAAAAGATATTTTTCATGCTAGTTAAGTTCTGTAGACGGTGGCTTTAGTCTTGCTGTTGTTTGGCTTTGTGAATACATCTGGTGATGTAGTTTGTATGGAGGATTTGAGAAATATTGTGGAACAAAAGAAACATATCGATATTATAAGATTCGACAAATAATGACTAACAATGTACTGTAGTATGAAAGAAGTTGTCAAAAAAAAATGTATGAAAGAATCACCTAATTAAGCTATATAAAAAATTGAACGCTGCAGTATGGATCATGACAGCTTGTGGCGTGTCAAGATGTCATGGACAGTCCGGTCCGGCACGGGGATGAACTTGCCATCCCAGCCGATGGGCCACGACACGGCAGCGATGGCGAGGCAGACGCCCCACAGCCCCAATCCCAGCCTCTTGGTGCCGGCCAATCAACCTCGGCCATGACCACCTGCAAGGACGAGCGTCACGGCGATGATGACCAGCACCCCGGCCTGGCGAACACGTTCTTCTTCTCGATCTCTCGAGGCAGAGCACGAACGCGTTGAAGATCATGGTGTCGTTGGCCTTCTCATCCGTGCCGAAGAGGTCCCGGCCCTGGTACTGGAGCGCCAGCAGAAGGACGATCTGGAACGCCGCCTGCGCGGCGAGGTCGTGTTGCTGAATGCTGATGAACGACGCCATGCGGCCAATGGGCGGGCGGTCCATGAGCAGCGTCTTGGTTGGCGTATCCGTGGCCAGCGCCAGAGCGCCCCGCCCATGGTGTCCATGATCAGGTTCACCCACAGGAGCTGACGCAGTGTCCCCAGAGCGTGGCGGTGACCACCGTGTCCAACTTGTCGTTGAGGATGATGATGTCGGAGCTCCACCTCGGTGCCCTGGACGCCCATGGACAGCCCGACGTCGGCCTCCTTGAGCGCCGGCGCGTCGTTGGTGTTGGTGCCGTCGGCGGTTACGGCCACCACACGTGGCCCTTCTGCTTCAACTGCTGTGTCCAACGGCAGGGACCAAGCCCAGCAATGTGAGACCGTCTGTCGTCGATCTTCGAGTTTGACTTACTTGTAGGCGAAGGCTGCCGACCGCCATGTCGTTGGTCACCGTCTCAAGATCCCTCCTCTGCTCCACTCCGAGTTCGCGCACAGCTCCATCCGTGTCCACGTACATTGAGGTGTGTTTGGTTGCGTTCTCGTCTCAACATAGTTGTTCCCTCTTCATGCATGCTCAACTCAACACCCCTCTTCATGCATGCTCTCTTCATGCATGCTTCTAGTGTATTTGTGCTAAGCTAGTGTGGACTCATGCACCCTCCATACACTCTACCAAACATCTAAAAGTGGGTCGAGAAGGGAACTCTTGGGCTCATGCACCCTTCATACACCCTACCAAACACACCCTGAGCAATTCGCCAGCACCATCTCCGCAACGTCTTTCCAGTGCGCTACCACCCAGCCGCTGCGCTTTTTGTCCGAGTTGAAGGCCTCAACGCTCAACATGCAGCACCTTGCAGCTCCTCTTTAACGACATCCATGCCAAGGCCCACTACGGCCCACGACAGCATTGCCTTCTCCGGCGGCGACACTGGAAACTCACTGAAAGTGTCGCGAGCTTGAATAATTCATTCCATGGCCTCCCGCTGCTAACTTAACTCCTCCCCGTATACCATAACGTCACACATAACTACTAACTTGAACTCCCGCTGCTTGAATAATTCATTCCATGGCCCAAAATGTCCAACTCCATGACTAATAGATACGTACAACAGGTGAACAAGCTGATATCAATACATGTATTGGAACAAGTAAGCAAATAGTTTGAAACAGATAACAAAAGTATTTACCCTAAGTCGTAAGTATACGGGGAGGGTTTGGTAGATGGCCTCTACGGTCTCTCAAGCTGTGAAATATGTTCTATGATCTTCTTGTCATCAATTCCAGCAAATATATCTCGCTCTATATAGCATATCATCATATCATTCAACCAATCATCAGATATCTTATTTCTCAAATCTGTCTTAATGATATTCATGGCTGAGAAAACTCTTTCAACAGATGCCGTTGTCGTGGTTCTAAGTCTGACAGTAGTGTAGGGGGGTAGGAATGGAGAGGCAAGATCCTAGCTATGGAGTAGTTGTATACGCAAGAGGTTTACGAGTTCAGGCCCTTCTCGGAGGAAGTAACAGCCCTACGTCTCGGAGCCCGGAGGCGGTCGACTAGATTATGTGTGTATGAGTTACAGGGGTGCGAACCCTTTACACTGAGGAGGGGGGTGGCTTATATAGAGTTCCTCCGGCCTTCAGTTATGTAGGGTTTAAGGTACATTAAGATCGGGCGTTATTGGTAACGCCACAAATAAAGTGCTATGATGACCATAAAAGCTACTTAATGACCGACCGTTTGCGTGCAGAGCGACTTTAGATCTCCTGGCTGTCGAGTGGTTGGCTTCATGGTCGAGTGTCTTCGAGTCCGTCGAGTGGAACACTTCTGAGTCAATTGAAAGGTGGTTTCTTCTAGAGATGTCCTTGGGGGGGGTAGTTTAGACAGGTCCATGACCCTACCCTAGGTACATAGCTTCATCATTAGCCCCCGAATGGATCGAGGTTTGAGTGGGGAAGGAGTTGAGAACTCTTCCGACCCATTTTTCGTGCTATGAGTATATCTTGTTCCGGATCCATGAACCTAAGTAACAACACCAACTTCTTTTTCAGTCGCCTTGATCCATTCTTGGTATTAGTCGAGTGAGTTTCTTTACTTGAAAAGCTCTGAGTGACGGTATGGAGGAGATCCTCCGTTTGACAAGTTGTTCTGCTGCTCGCGGATTTCACGGGATTCGAATTTTGGGAATCGCGCGGGGCGAAGGAGGCCGCAGTAATCGGATGGGATAGGGCGGAGCCGCCTCGATCTCCGCGCCACCTTTTTCGCCACGTATCGCACGCGCGACTGTTGCGGGATTTGACAAGATCGTCTGGGCCTACAGGCCAGTCACTTGGAAGTAACTACAAGATCGTCTGTTTTTGCTCTATGTGATCTTTTTCCCTTTTGAGACCTGAAGACTTTGTTGAATCTTTTGCTTATCAATAATATGGCCGTATGCATCGTTCTGATGCAGAGGCCGGGGGATAACCTCCTTTTAGGAAAAAAAATCAGCTCACACATGGAGGCTTGATACGTCTCTGTCGTATCTATAATTTTTTATTGTTCCATGCCAATATTATACAACTTTCATACACTTTTGGCAACTTTTTATATTATTTTTGGGACTAACATATTGATCCAGTGCCCAGTGCCAGTTCCTGTTTGTTGCATGTTTTATGTTTCGCAGAAACCCCATCACTGGTGGAAAAACAGGCTTTCCGTCCAGCCCCATAAGTCGCGAAGCTGTAGGAACCGCGACCAATGGGACCTTTAGTCATGATTCGAGGTGAACCGCGACCAAAGGCTCGGGCCAGGCGCTCGGTGGCGGTGGTGCACGTGAGGGCTTTAGTCGCGGTTGGCGGGACAACCGCGACTAAAGGTTTTCGCACTTTTTAGTCGCGGTTTGCCGTGCCAACCGCAACTAAAGCCCTCCCTATATATACCCATCCAGCAGCCAACACTTAGCCATTTGGAGCCATTCTCTTCACAAGTGGGTGTAGGTTTGCTTTTGGTTCCTCTTATGCACATAAGGTGTTTGATGAAATGCCCCAAGAGCATGAAACAAACATGACATGAAGTGTTGGAGCCACACTCTTCGATCATGTTAGCAACTTGATGAACCTTTGATGTGTCAATATGCATGTGTGTAGTTCATAACAAATGCATGATGGTTAATTATATATTTTATATTATAATAATGCAGATGAATCGGCAATGGATGTACGGTAACCGACTCTCCGTGAGTTCACTACGGGTTTGAAAGATTTCCTCGTAGTGGCTA
Organism: Aegilops speltoides; assembly: GCA_021437245.1. Lineage (NCBI taxonomy): Eukaryota > Viridiplantae > Streptophyta > Magnoliopsida > Poales > Poaceae > Aegilops > Aegilops speltoides. The sequence goes on from CM038141.1 coordinate 466,878,328, forward strand.
ATGCGAACAAGCGGGGGTTTTGTTATCTGTCCATGTGTTATCTGTAAGAATGAGAAGGGTTACTCTTCCTCAAGAGTTGTTCACATGCATCCGCTTGAAGGGTTTCATGCCAAGCTATAATTGTTGGACTAAGCATGGAGAAAGAGGGGTTATAATGGAAGAAGATGAAGAAGGGGATGATTTCATCGATGAAAGCTATCTTGCTCATTTCGGTGATACTTTCATGGAGGATGCTGAAGGTGAAGGGGAAGGTGAAGAAGAGGCACGTGATGATCCCGTTGATGATCTTGGTCGGACCATTGCCGATGCACGGAGACGCTGCTAAACCGAAAAGGAGAGGGAGAATTTGGATCGCATGTTAGAGGATCACGAAAGGCGCTGTACCCGGATGCGATGATGGTCTCAAAAAGCTGGGCTGCACTGCTGGATTTGCTGAAATGGAAGGCAGAGGCAGGTGTAGCTGACTCGGCATTTGAAAACTTGCTGAAAATGTTGAAGAATATGTTTCCAAAGGATAACGAGTTGCCCTTGAGACGTCTGAAGCAAAGAAGGTTGTCGCCCTCTAGGTTTAGAGGTTACGAAGATACATGCATGCATCAACGATCGCATCCTCTACCGCGTGAATCGAGAATTTGAATGAATGCCGGTATGCCGCATTGCGTTATAAGATCGAGGCGATGACCCGGTGACGATGTTGAGGGCCGAAACCCGGAAGAGGGTTCCGCCAAGGTGATGTGGTATGCTCCTATAATACCACGGTTGAAACGTCTGTTCATGAACAAAGAGCATGCCAAGTTGTTGCGATGGCACAAAGAGGACCGTAAGTCGGACGGGGAGTTGAGACACACCGCAGATGGAACGCAATGGAGAAAGATCGACAGATGGTTCAAAGATTTTGCAGCTGATGCAAGGAACATAAGATTTGCTCTAAGTACGGATGGCATGAATCCTTTTGGCGAGCAGAGCTCCAGCCATAGCAGCTGGCCCGTGACTCTATGCATCTACAACCTTCCTCCTTGGTTGTGCATGAAGCGGAAGTTCATTATGATGCCAGTGCTCATCCAAGGTCCGAAGCAACCCGGCAACGACATCGATGTGTACCTAAGGCCATTAGTTGATGAACTTTTACAGCTGTGGGGTGGTGTCCGTGTGTGGGATGAGCACAAACAAGAGGAATTTGACCTACGAGCGTTGCTTTTCGTAACCATCAACGATTGGCCTGCTCTTAGTAACCTTTCGGGACTGTCAAATAAGGGATACAATGCATGCACGCACCGCTTACATGAGACCGAAAGTGTACATTTGCCAAATTGTAAGAAGAACGTGTACCTTGGGCATCGTCGATTTCTTTCAAAATTCATCGAAGAAGAAAGAAAGGCAAGCATTACAACGGCAAGGCAGATCACCGGCGAAGCTCGCGGAACGACCGGTGCCGAGGTATTTGATATGGTCAAGGATTTGAAAGTCATCTTTGGAAAGGGTCTGGCGGACAATCAGTTCGAAGGGAGCCGACGGGCACGCAGCCATGTGGAAGAAGAAATCTATATTCGGGAGCTAGAATATTGGAAAGTCCTAGATGTCCGCTCTACAATCGACGTGATGCACGTTACGAAGAATATTTGCGTGAACCTCCTAAGCTTCTTGGGCGTGTATGGGAAGACAAATGATACAAAGGAAGCACGGCAGACCAGCAACGCTTGAAAGACCACGATGACCGCATCCGAATGGTTTCAAGGTCGTGCCAGCTACGCCTCGACCAAAGAAGAGAAGGTCATCTTTTTGAATGCCCGAGCAGTATGAAGGTCCCGTCTGGATTCTCGCCCAATATAAAGGGAATAATAAACATGGCGGAGAAAAGTTCCAAAACCTGAAGTCTCACGACCGCCACATGATTATGACGCAATTGCTTCCGATTTCTTTGAGGGGCTCCTGCCGAAAATGTTCGAGTAGCCATTGTGAAGCTATGTGCATTCCTCAATGCAATCTCTCGAAGGTAATCAATCCAAGTTCTACCACGGTTACTGAACGATGTGATCCAATGTCTTGTCGGTTTCGAGTTGGTGTTCCGCCATCCTTTTTCAATATTATGACGCACCTCCTGGTTCACCTAGTCGAAGAGATTTCCGTTCTCGGTCCCTGTATTTCTACACAATATGTTCCCCTCGAGAGGTTCATGGGAGTATTAAAGAAATATGTTAAGTAACCGTGCTAGGCGAGAAGGAAGCATCGCCAAGGGCTATGGAAATGAGGAGGTAATTGAGTTTTGTGTTGACTTTGTTCCCGACCTTAAGCCGATTGGTCTTCCTCGATCGCGCACGAGGGGAGACTAAGTGGAAAAGGCACGATTGGAAGGAAATCAACGATATGTATGGACGGCCATTCTCGATCAAGCACACCACATCAGATCGACCAATTCCAGCTTGGTGGCTCCGTACTTTGAGAAACACAAGAATATTTTACGCTCGGACAACCCGGGAAGCCTGAATCTGGATTAGGAAGGCCCACATGGAGACTTTCGCAGTTGGTTGAGAAAACATTTAATGAATGACAATGATGTTGTAGATCAGTGTACATGTTGGCCAAGACACCATCTTCGACTATAACGACTTTCCAAGGGTACGAGATAAATGGGAATACATTTTACACGATCGCCCAAGATAAAAAGAGCACCAACCAAAACAGTGGTGTCCGCTTTGATGCAGCAACCGAGAATGGGCAAAAGGTCACATATTATGGTTACATAGAGGAGATATGGGAACTTGACTATGGACCCTCCTTTAAGGTCCCTTTGTTCCGTGCAAATGGTTCAAGCTAACAGGAGGTGGGGTAAAGGTGGACCAGCAATACGGAATGACAATGGTGGATTTCAACAATCTTGGTTACCTTGACGAACCATTCGTCCTAGCGAAAGATGTCGCTCAGGTTTTCTATGTGAAGGACATGAGTAGCAAACCGAGGAAACGGAAAGATAAGAAAACGATCAATTACATCATGCGATGATTCAAAGCGCCACATTGTTCTTTCGGGGAAAAGAAACATCGTGGGAGTGGAGGACAAGACAGACATGTCGAAGATTATAATATGTTTGCTGAAATTCCGCCCTTCAAAGTAAACACCCACCCAAGCATTAAGTTAAATGATGAGGATGCTCCATGGATACGGCACAATCGTAAGCAAGCAGGGACACAAGGGAAGAATTGATGTGTAATAATTTATTGTACCAAACTTTGTATTTGGTCGATGAACTGAATGATGTATCAAACCTTTTGTAAAACCTTCAAGGGATTAGTTTTATTTTTCTGATTTTTTTGATATATAATTGTATTTTTAAGATTTTAAAATGAATTAGTTTTATTTTTCTGATTTTAAAAGGAAAAAGGAAGAAGAAGAAAGAAGGGAAAAGGAAAAAAAACAGAAGAAAAAAACAGAAGAAAAAAGGAAAAACAGAAGAAAAAAACAAACAGAAGAAAAAAGGAAAAACAGAAGAAAAAAACAAACAGAAGAAAAACATAAGAAAAAAACAAACAGAAGAAAAACAGAAGAAAAAAGGAAAAAGGAAGAAAGGAAGAAAAAAAAGAAGAAAAACAAGAAAAAGGAAGAAACAAACAGAAGAAAAAAAAAGAAGAAAAAAGGAAGAAAAAAACAGAAGAAAAACAAGAATTTAAAATGAATTAGTTTTATTTTCTGATTTTTTTGATATATAATTGTATTTTTAAGATTTTAATAACATAAATAAATAAGTAATTAGAAACTTTAATAGCAAAAATAATTATCATAAAGTAAAATAAATAAGTAATTAGAAACAAAATAAAATAAAATAAATAAGTTTTTTGTTGTAAGTAGAAACAAAACAAAATAAATAAAGCAAAAATGAAAACAAAAAACAGGCAAAAAATAAAAACAATATGTGAAACTCCTTCAAAATTAAAATAAAGCACAAAAGAAATAAAACAATACAAATTAAACAGAAAACAATAAACCTAAACTCTGGCGGCCTTTAGTCGCGGTTGGCGCACCAACCGCGACTAAAAAGGGGGCGCTGAACGCAAAAACTCGTTAAAACCCCTTTAGTCGCGGTTGGGCGGAGACCGCGACTAAAGGGCACCTTTAGTCATGGTCTCGTCGCCAACCGCGACTAAAGGGGGGCTATAAATACAAGGCTCCTCGACGCCGCCGTTTCTCGCTGTTCGTCTCTGCGCCCTCGCGCGCCCGCCGTCGCCCTCGCCCTCGCCGCCGCCCGCCGTCGCCCTCGCCTCTCGCCGCCCGCCGTCGCCCTCGCCCAGCCGCCGCCGCCCGGCCGACCTCGATCTTGCCGCCTCGCTCTCCTCCGGCCAGATCCCGAGCTCGCGTGCTCGCCTCCATCTCCTCCTCCTTGCTCAAGATCAGCCGCCGGACGGCCGCCTCCACCGCTCCCGTTCGAGGCCGCCGCCGTCCAGCGATCCTCAAGACCTCCTCTCGGCGCCAGAGCCACGACCTCGATCGGTCGCCTTGGGCGAACCCGTCGTCGGGAAGGGCGAACCCGTCGGGAAGGGCGATGTAAACATGAATATTTTTTGAAACTTCGAACAAAATTCAAAAGCACAAACATTTTTTGGATCCATGAACAAAATTTAAATACGGAAAATTTTTGAAACTCCTAAATTTTTGTGAAAACCTAACATTTTTGAAACTCCAACAAAATTTCAAAACACGAATAATTTTATAAAAAGTGAAGAAAATTTGATTATGTGAATTTTTCTTGAAATCGGAAACATTTTTGAAACAAGCGGCAAAAAAATTGAAAACACAAACAATTTTCTGAAACTCCGAACAAAATTTGAAAACACGAACAAATTTGTGAAAATCGAACATTTTTGAAAATATGAACATTTTTGAAAAATATAACATTTTTAAAAGGAGAACATTTTAAAAAGAAAAGAAAAGAACAATAAACAAAAAAGAAAAGAAAAACGAAACAGAAAAAGAAAGGAAAAGAAATGAAAATAAAAAGGGTTGGGAACCCTCGGAAGGTTCCTAAAACCGGACGTGAAGGATTTACGGATGGGCCGACCCAAATCGTTCGCTCTGGTCGCTCGAGGTGCGTTTCGCTCGACAGGTTTGACGCAGACGGCGTCATATAGGAAATTCCAACGTATCCTAATCACTGCTTTTTGGCGTCGGCTACAACGGGCGGTGCATTAGCAGCAAGACACCGGCGGCGTCAACGGGCCACATATTGAATTTCTCCTCTCCGTGACGCCGTCGTCGCCGCCCGTCTCGCGCTCACCGCGACACCTCTCCCACCCCTTCTCGCCTCCTTTTGCCACCGCCCTTCGCCACCGCCACCGCCACCGCCCCCTTCTTCACTTAATTAATTTGTTTTTACTACATGTTTTCAGGATGACATAATGGCGACGATAGAGCTGACCGATTATGGACAACTATGATCCGGACGGTGAAGCACATATGTTCGCATCATAAACGGCGATATTCAATATGTGCCGACCGGAGAAGAAGAAGATGATATCTCTTCTTATCTCGAACCTTGACGGTGAAGATGAAGGCGCGTCAAGAAGATGATGTCAAGAAACGCCGATAAAGCAGCGATCTTCAAATGGAAGTAGCAACCACCTCCGCGCCGAGGTATATATATACATTGAGCCTCTGGTGATACAAACTAACCGATTTGAATAAATATGTGTGTACTAACGCGCGACTCTCTTTCTTATTTTAGCCCTCGGCGGATCGTCAAACAATCGAGTACGTCGTCAAAGCGTGGCGCAACCAAGACGATGAAACAAGGAGAAACATGCACCATCGTGGTTGTCGACAAGGCAACCGCAGGCAGCTGGAGCCCCGCAGAACGCCACCAAGTTTGTCACCAATGCGGAGCCATTGTTAGAGACAACGCCTCGATCACCGCCCAGAGTGGAATGAGCCAAAGAAGGCACGAATTGATGGTTTCACTTTTGTCGATAAGAGAACAAAAAAGATTGCTTCAAGAAGCTTATGGAACATTTCGTTCTACCTCCGAATACAACAAATTCGATGAGGAGGGTAACAAGATTGAGGAAAACAAGGAGAGGAGGAGGCTAGTCAAACAGTTCGCTCTTCATAAGATGGCCGACGATTCGGAAATTCAAGCAAAATCTAGCCCGTGACTTTGTCAAGCAGAACAAGACTCGGATTTCAAAGGACAATATGAGAAACTGAAACATGATTGGCCAGAATTTGTGAAGCAAAAGAAATCGGAGCAGTTCATTGAAATATCGAAAAAATAAGGAAAATGCGGCTAAGAAGGAGTACAATCATGTTATGGGGCCGGAGGGTATCGCATTTGGGTGCCTAGGTTGGAGAAGATGGAGAACGAGCTGAGGCGCGAGGAACTGGCCCAGTACGGAGGATGGGACCCAAGGGCCAAAAGCTGGTGGTACGGGCATGGGGAACGCTGAACCCGGAGACAGGGAGTGTGTTTACCAGGGCAAATTAATTAAACCCACCCAAGCCCTTATTGACGCAATGAAGGATGCTCAACAGGGAAGATCAAGTTCAACAGAGAGAACGACGCACCGACAAAAGCCCTCGAATCCTGAACATGGAGGACGTGTACGAGGCATGGGGCACATTCCGTGGAAAATAGGGTTCCCCGAACGATGACCCGTGACGATTCTGAAGCCGTAAGAGAAAGATGGATCGGGAAGCAGATGTTGTGGCGCGGTTGGCATCGGAAATGGAAGTGATGAAGAAAACCATGAGTGTACTAGTAGCCGAAAGAGATTCAGCTCGGTGCGAAGATGAAGATCATCCGGCGGATCTCGGAAGCCAGCAGCGGAGAAGCAGCGTGGCTTCCACGGAGGCTCCCACCGGCTGGTGCAGATGCACCGACGATCGAATTACTGCACGGAGCCTCGGTGATCGAAATTACTGCACCGGAGCCTCTCGTGGTCGAAATTACTGCACCGGAGCCTCCTCGCTACCCGTGGGCGATATAAAGGAGATGAAAGAATGTCATCTGTATTATCCTATCGGGAACATGTCCATGAAGGTAGCCATCGGCAAGTGCTTTACCATGTTTATTCGAGCACTCCACCACAACAACCCCATTCAAGATGGCTATGCTCGTGTCACGGTGGAGGACATAGTCCAAGGGTTTGAGGACCTGGAGATTGAAATTGCTACACCTGAAGGGGAGAAAAGACTTGGAGATGTCAAGCGCCATTACATTCTATGGCAAAAGAAGTTTATCAAGTTTCCAGGCGAGGCGCCAAGGACAACAAGTCCACCCCCCTACGGTGGTGGTGGTGGCGGTGGCGGTGGTGGTGGTGGTGGTGGTGGTGGCGGTTCACCTACACCTCCGTCACATCAGCCGACGCCGCCCCCCAGTCCTCGTCCGGCGGGTGATCAGACGCCGCCCCCCAATCCACCTACGGCAAAGAAGCAGAAGCAGTCCTGGATTATTAACCCGGACCCTTATGTACCTAAGACCACAAAGGTACCGGAGCCATCACTGAAGCCTCTCCCCACAAGGCCTTGGGAACGTAGTGCCGAGGAAGTCGACGCGCGGCTGCTGATTTGGAGAAATGGAAGGCGGACTGCAAGAAGAAAAGAGAGCCCGAGCCCAAGCCAGTATTTTCTGATGAGCAAAAGAAGTGGGCTAAGTCATTTTTGAGCACACCGTCCCAAGCCACAAGAATCTGCCACCGACTATGCACGTGAACTTGCAGGCAGGCACTCATGTTCAAGGAGAACAAAGAGCGGAGAAGGCCGAAGTAAAAAAGCGGAAACAAGTTGCCCAGCTCGGGAACAAAGTAAACAATCGATTGCCCGCTTATAGTGGAAGCCTTCGTCCGGATGCCCCGAGATCATACAAGCTGCGGCACAGAGGATTAGTAACGAGTGCGAGAACAAGCGCCAACTTAGGTATTACTCTTCGTGAACTATTAGGCCTTGATGAGGCGCCACCAAGGAGGTAGTAATTACATATGTCAAGAATGGGCCTCTCGTCGAGCTCAAGCAGAAAAGGATCTACCGACCAAATGAAACATCTGCTGAATTGGTACAAGGGTTACATAAAAATAAAAACGCCAAAGAATATATTTATGCGGAAGTTAGACATGAGCATCACTTCAAACATTACTATGTACAAATTGCCTTCGAGTGAATTGTTCCAGCTTTTCAATCTGCTTGAGCTCGACAAATCTATCATCAGTTGCTACGTTCTGTAAGTGATTTATTAATTTCTACCCCATCTCGTTCATATTGCCTGCACTATATATATGTCCTAACTATATTGTTGTGTCCTCTATTATACATGCAGAATGAAGATTAAGGAATGCAGAGTAAGGAACATCCATGATGTTGGGTTCATTGACCCACACATCGTTAATGGAATTGTGTTGAAGCATTACCCCGCCGACGTGGAGGAAGACCTGTGGCAGTTTCTTACAAAGCAGGAACTCAAAAGTGATATTCTATTTCCTTACCATTTTGGGTGAGTGTTTCTGTCTTGAGCACATTCTCTTTTGTTTACTCCATGCATGATATGTGGCGGCTAATCGATGAGTTATGCATGACGTCTTGTGCATGTATCGTGTCCGCAGGTTCCTTTGGATTCGCTAGTAATTAAAGTTAACACCTCGTAATGTCTCGCCCACGACTCTCTGAATATGGATCCAAAGCTTTGGGGCGACATGAGAAAAATGCTGCGAAGTAATTATTTTCATTCATTTGCGCTCTATATCGATCGGCCTATTTCGCTCATTTCCTAATATCAAGTAACTAATAACTCTCTTGTTCATTTAATTTTCTTTGCCTCGTAGGGTTTGGAGACGGTTCGTAGATACAAAGGTCGGTGAATTCAAAAAGAGCTAGAATTCAAAATGTTAAAGCCTAAGAATGTGGGGATATTCAGCCACCGTTGACCAATCTATGTGGATACTATGTTCGTGAGAGGATCCGAGATACACCTCTCGAGCGGGTTGATCCGAGTGATACCAATGCTCAGAGGAATAACCTCGGTGGATGCTTAGTCCGTAAGCTCGCTTCCGACCACTTCAAGAGGAACTAGCTGGATGGTTCGGAAGGAAGTCCTCCATCCTAAAGGAGAACACTATTACGAGGACGTAGAAATTTATATGGATTAAATCATGTATGGAAACTTGTTCAAAATTGTATATGGTCATCCGATGATATTGAATATATATTGTATATTCCTCTTGAATTTTTTTGGTTCTAATTTCAAATTTATTTGAAATTGTACATTCATATGCATGTATGTAGTACCGTAGAATATATGAAACTCCTTCAAAATTAAAATAAAGCACAAAAGAAATAAAACAATACAAATTAAACAGAAAACAGGTTTAGGGGGGCTAAAACCCTAAACTCTGGCGGCCTTTAGTCGCGGTTGGCGAAGAACCGCGACTAAAGGTCCTCCGCCCGACGGACCGCTGGCGCCCACGGGACGGGCCGTTAGTCGCGGTTCTTAGCAGCCGCGACTAAAGGTGGGGGCTTTAGTCGCGCTTAGTTGGTCGCGGTTGCGCAGCCGCGACTAATGGCAGTTGCAAACCGCGACCAAAGGCCTTTTTTCCACCAGTGCATATCAAACCGAATCCAAACGGGATAAAAACGGACGGAGAATATTTTTGGAATATTCGGAGAATATGGAAAGAAGAATCAACGCGAGACGGTGTCCGAGGTGGCCACGAGGCAGGGGGCGCGCCCCACCCCCTGGGCGCGCCCCTGACCCTCGTGGGCCCCCCGTAAGGCGGTTGATGCTCTACTTTGGCCGCAAGAAAGCTAATTTTCGGAGAAAAATCTGGGCGAAGGTTTCAATCCAATCGGAGTTACGGATCTCCATATATATACAAAATGGTGAAAGGGCAACAGGGAGAATGCAGAAACATAGAGAGACAGAGAGACAGATCCAATCTCGGAGGGGCTCTCGCCCCTCCCATGCCATGGAGGCCAAGGACCAGACGGGAAGCCCTTCTCCCACCTAGGGAGGAGGTCAAGGAAGAAGAACAAGGGGCCCCTCTCCCCCTCTCTTCCGGTGGCGCCGGAACGCTGCCGTGGCCACCATCATCATCACCGCGATCTTCACAAACACTTCCGCCATCTTCACCAACATCTCCATCACCTTCCCCCCTCTATCTACAACGGTCCACTCTCCCGCAACCCGTTGTACCCTCTACTTGAACATGGTGCTTTATGCTTCATATTATTATCCAATGATGTGTTGCCATCCTATGATGTCTGAGTAGATTTTCGTTGTCCTATCGGTGGTTGATGAATTGCTATGATTGATTTAATTTGCTTGTGGTTATGTTGTTGTCCTTTGGTGCCCATCATATGAGCGTGCGTGTGGATCACACCATAGGGTTAGTTGTATGTTGATATGACTATGTATTGGAGGGCAAGAGTGACAAAAGCTTCTACCTAGCATAGAAATTGATGCATATGGGATTGAAGGGGGACAAATATATCTTAATGCTATGGTTGGATTTTACCTTAATGAATGTTAGTAGTTGCAGATGCTTGCTAATAGTTCCAATCATAAGTGCATAGAATTCCAAGTCAGGGATGACATGTTGGAAATATGCCCTAGAGGCAATAATAAAAGTATTATTATATTTCATTGTTCATGATAATTGTCTTTTATTCATGCTATAACTGTATTATCCGGAAATCGTAATACATGTGTGAATACATAGACCACAATATGTCCCTAGTGAGCCTCTAGTTGACTAGCTCCTTGTGATCAACAGATAGTCATGGTTTCCTGGCTATGGACATTGGATGTCGTTGATAACGGGATCACATCATTAGGAGAATGATGTGATGGACAAGACCCAATCCTAAGCATAGCACAAAGATCGTGTAGTTCGTTTGCTGGAGCTTTGCCAATGTCAAGTATCTCTTCCTTCGACCATGAGATCGTGTAACTCCCGGATACCGTAGGAGTGCTTTGGGTGTATCAAGCGCCACAACGAATCGGGTGACTATAAAGGTGCACTACGGTATCTCCGAAAGTGTCATTGGGTTGACACGGATCGAGACTGGGATTTGTCACTCCGTATGACGGAGAGGTATCTCTGGGCCCACTCGGTAATGCATCATCATAATGAGCTCAAGGTGACCAAGGTGTTGGCCACGGGATCATGCATTACGGTATGAGTAAAGTGACTTGCCGGTAACGAGACTGAACAAGGTATTGGGATACCGACGATCGAGTCTCGGGCATGTAACGTACCTTGACAAAGGGAATTGTATACAGGGTTTGATCGAATCCTCGACATCGTGGTTCAACTGATGAAATCATCGAGGAGCATGTGGGAGCCAACATGGGTATCCAGACCCCGCTGTTGGTTATTGCCCGAGAGTCGTCTCAGTCATGTCTGCGTGTCTCCCGAACCCGTAGGGTCTACACACTTAAGGTTCAGTGACGCTAGGGTTGTATGAATATGAGTATGCAGCATACCGAATGTTGTTCGGAGTCCCGGATGAGATCCCGGACGTCACGAGGAGTTTCGGAATGGTCCGGAGGTAAAGAATAATATATAGGAAGTAGTATTTTGGCCATCGGGAAAGTTTCGGGGTCACCCGGTATTGTACCGGGACCACCGGAAGGGTCCCGGGGGTCCACCGGGTGGGGCCACCCATCCCGGAGGGCCCCATGGGCTGACGTGGGAGGGGAGCCAGCCCATAGTGGGCTGGTGCGCCCCCCTAGGCCCACCCCCTGCGCCTAGGGTTGAAACCCTAAGGTGGGGGGGCGCACCACATGCCTTGGGGGGCACTCCTCCCCCCTTGGCCGCCGCCCCCTTGGGAGATTGGATCTCCCAGGGCCGGTGCCCCCCCTGGGGTCCTATATAAAGTAGGGAAGGGGGAGGGCAGCCACACCCATTGCCTTGGCGCCTCCCTCCCCCTGCTACACCTCGTCCTCCTCCCGTAGACGCTTGGCGAAGCCCTGCCGGAGTTCTGCTGCATCCACCACTACGCCGTCGTGCTGCTGGATCATCATCAACCTCTCCTTTCCCCTTGCTGGATCAAGAAGGAGGAGACGTCTCCCGTCCCGTACGTGTGTTGAACGCGGAGGTGCTGTCCGTTCAGCACTTGGACATCGGTGATCTGAATCACGTCGAGTACGACTCCATCATCACCATCCCCTTGCAAGCTTCCGCACGTGATCTACAAGTGGTATGTAGATGCAAACTCACTCCCTTGACTCGTTGCTTAGATGAACTCATAGATGGATCTTGGTGAAACCGTAGGAAAAATTTTAATTTTCTGCAACGTTCCCCAACAGTGGCATCATGAGCTAGGTCTATGCGTAGTTCTCTAATGCACGAGTAGAACACAATTTTGTTGTGGGCGTGGATCTTGTCAACTTGCTTGCCTCTACTAGTCTTTTCTTGCTTCAGCGGTATTGTGGGATGAAGCGGCCCGGACCAACCTTACACGTACGCTTACGTGAGACCGGTTCCACCGATTGACATGCACTAGTTGCATAAGGTGGCTGGCGGGTGTCTGTCTCTCCCACTTTAGTTGGAGCGGATTCGATGAAAAGGGCCCTTATGAAGGGTAAATAGAAATTGACAAAATCACGTTGTGGTTATTCGTAGGTAAGAAAACGTTCTTGCTAGAACCCAATTGCAGCCACGTAAAAGATGCAACAACAATTAGAGGACGTCTAACTTGTTTTTGCAGCAATTGATCATGTGATGTGATATGGCCGAAGTTGTGATGAATGATGAATTGTGATGTATGAGATCATGTTCTTGTAATAGGATTCATGACTTGCATGTCGATGAGTATGACAACCGCAGGAGCCATAGGAGTTGTCTTTATTTTTGTATGACCTGCGTGTCATTGAAGAACGCCATGTAAACTACTTTACTTTATTGCTAAACGCGTTAGCCATAGAAGTAGAAGTAGTCGTTGGCGTGACAACTTTATGAAGACACGATGATGGAGATCATGATGATGGAGATCATGGTGTCAAGCCGGTGATAAGATGATCATGGAGCCCCGAAGATGGAGATCAATGGAGCTATATGATATTGGCCATATCATGTCACAACTATATAATTGCATGTGATGTTTATTATGTTTATGCATCTTGTTTACTTAGGACGACGGTAGTAAATAAGATGATCCCTTAAAAATTTCAAGAAGTGTTCTCCCCTAACTGTGCACCGTTGCTACAGTTCGTCGTTTTGAAGCACCACGTGATGATCGGGTGTGATAGATCCTTACGTTCACATACAACGGGTGTAAGACAGTTTTACACAGCAAAAACACTTAGGGTTAACTTGACGAGCCTAGCATGTGCAGACATGGCCTCGGAACACGGAGACCGAAAGGTCGAACACGAATCGTATGGAAGATACGATCAACATGAAGATGTTCACCGACGATGACTAGTCCGTCTCACGTGATGATCGGACACGGGCTAGTCGACTTGGATCGTGTAACACTTAGATGACTGGAGGGATGTCTAATCTGAGTGGGAGTTCATAATTTGATTAGAACTTTATTATCATGAACTTAGTCTAAAACCTTTGCAAATATGTCTTGTAGATCAAATGGCCAACGCTAATGTCAACATGAACTTCAACGCGTTCCTAGAGAAAACCAAGCTGAAAGATGATGGCAGCAACTATACGGACTGGGTCCGGAACCTGAGGATCATCCTCATAGCTGCCAGGAAGCAATATGTCCTAGAAGGACCGCTAGGTGACGCTCCCGTCCCAGAGAACCAAGACGTTATGAACGCTTGGCAAACTCGTGCTGATGATTACTCCCTCGTTCTGTGCGGCATGCTTTACTGACTTAGAACCGGGCTCCAAAAGCGTTTTGAGCATCACGGAGCATATGAGATGTTCAAGAGCTGAAACTAGTTTTCCAAGCTCATGCCCGGTCGAGAGATATGATGTCTCCGACAAGTTCTACTGATTGTAAGATGGAGGAAAACAGTTACATCAAGTGAGCACATCCGAAGATGTGCGGGTTGCACAACCGTATGACCCAATTGAACATTAACCTCCCAGATGAGGCGGTCATTGACAGAATCCTCCGGTCGCTCCCACCAAGCTACAAGAGCTTTGTGATGAACTACAACATGCAGGGATGGTGAAGACCATTCTGAAGTGTTCTCACGCTGAAGTCAGCAGAGGCTGAAATCAAGAAAGAACATCAAGTATTGATGGTCAATAAGACCACTAAGTTCAAGAAGGGCAAGGGCAAGAAGAACTTCAAGAAGGACGGCAAGGATGTTGCGCGCCCGAGAAGCCGCCATGGGAAGAAGTCAAAGAATGGACCCAAGCACGAGACTGAGTGCTTTTATTGCAAGGAAGGGTCATCGAATCGGAATTGCCCCAAATACTTAGCGGATAAGAAGGCCGGCAACACCAAAGGTATATTTGATATACATGTAATTGATGTGTACCTTACCAGTACTCGTAGTAACTCCTGGGTATTTGATACTGGTGCCGTTGCTCATATTTGTAACTCACATCAGGAGCTGCGGAATAAACGGAGACTGGCGAAGGACGAGGTGACGATGCGCGTCGGGAATGGTTTCAGAGTCGATGTGATCGCCGTCGGCAGGCTGCCTCTACATTTACCCATGGGATTAGTTTTAAACCTTAATAATTGTTATTTAGTTCCAAGTTTGAGCATGAACATTGTATCTGGATCTCGTTTAATACGAGATGGCTACTCATTTAAGTCCGAGAATAATGGTTGTTCGATTTATATGAGAGATATGTTTTATGGTCATGCTCCGATGGTCAATGGTTTATTCTTAATGAATCTCGAGCGTAATATTACACATGTTCATAGTGTGGATGCCAAAAGATGTAAAGTTGATAACGATAGTCCCACATACTTGTGGCATCGCCGCCTTGGTCACATTGGTGTCAAGCGCATGAAGAAGCTCCATGCCGATGGACTTTAGAGTCTCTTGATTATGAATCGTTTGACACATGCGAACCATGCCTCATGGGCAAAATGACCAACACTCCGTTCTCCGGAACAATGGAGCGAGCAACCAACTTGTTGGAAATCATACATACTGATGTGTGCGGTCCAATGAGCGTTGAGGCTCGCGGAGGATATCGTTATGTTCTCACTCTCACTGATGACTTGAGTAGATATGGGTATGTCTACTTAATGAAACACAAGTCTGAGACCTTCGAAAAGTTCAAGGAATTTCAGAATGAAGTAGAGAATCAACGTGACCGAAAAATAAAGTTCCTACAATCAGATCATGGAGGAGAATATTTAAGTCACGAATTTGGCACACACTTAAGGAAATGTGGAATCGTTTCACAACTCACGCCGCCTGGAACACCTCAGCGAAACGGTGTGTCCGAACATCGTAATCGCACTCTATTGGATATGGTGCGGTCTATGATGTCTCTTACTGATTTACCGCTATCATTTTGGGGATACGCTCTAGAGACAGCTACATTCACTTTAAATAGGGCACCGTCTAAATCCGTTGAGACGACACCATATGAATTATGGTTTGGGAAGAAACCTAAGCTGTCGTTTCTAAAAGTTTGGGGATGCGATGCTTATGTCAAGAAACTTCAACCTGAAAAGCTCGAACCCAAGTCGAAAAAATGTGTCTTCATAGGATACCCTAAGGAAACTGTCGGGTATACTTTCTACTTAAGATCTGAAGGCAAGATCTTTGTTGCCAAGAACGGATGCTTTCTGGAAAAAGAGTTTCTCTCGAAAGAAGTAAGTGGGAGGAAAGTAGAACTCGATGAAGTACTACCTCTCGAACGGGAAAGTGGTGCAGCGCAGAAAACCGTTCCTGTGATGCCCACACCAACTGAAGAGGAAAACAATGATGATGATCAAGGTACTTCGGATCAAGTTGCTACTGAACTTTGTAGGTCCACAAGGACATGTTCCGCACCAGAGTGGTACGGCAACCCTGTCCTGGAAATCATGTTGTTAGACAACGGTGAACCTTCAAACTATGAAGAAGCGATGGTGGGCCAAGATTCCAACAAATGGCTTGAAGCCATGAAATCCGAGATAGAATCCATGTATGAAAACAAAGTATGGACTTTGACAGACTTGCCCGATGATCGGCGAGCGATAGAAAACAAATGGATTTTCAAGAAGAAGACGGACGCGGATGGAAATGTCACCATCTATAAAGCTCGGCTTGTCGCTAAGGGTTATCGACAAGTTCAAGGGATTGACTACGACGAGACATTCTCTCCCGTAGCAAAGCTGAAGTCCGTCTGAATCATGTTAGCAGTTGCCGCATACTATGATTATGAGATATGGCAGATGGACGTCAAAACGGCATTCCTTAACGGACTTCTTAAGGAAGAGCCGTATATGATGCAGCCGGAAGGTTTTGTCGATCCTAAGAACGCTAACAAAGTATGCAAGCTCCAGCGATCCATTTATGGACTGGTGCAAGCATCTCGGAGTTGGAACATTCACTTTGATGAGATGATCAAAGCGTTTGGGTTTATGCAAACTTATGGAGAAGCCTGCGTTTACAAGAAAGTGAGTGGGAGCTCTGTAGCATTTCTCATATTATATGTAGATGACATACCCTTGATGGGAAATAATATAGAACTTCTGGACAGTATTAAGGCCTACTTGAATAAGTGTTTTTCAATGAAGGACCTAGGAGAAGCTGCTTATATATTAGGCATCAAGATCTATAGAGATAGATCGAGACGCCTCATAGGTCTTTCACAAAGCACATACCTTGATAAGATTTTGAAGAGGTTCAAAGTGGATCAGTCCAAGAAAGGGTTCTTGCCTATGTTACAAGGTGTGAGATTGAGCTCAGCTCAGTCACCGACCACGGCAAAGGATAAAGAAGAGATGAGTGTCATCCCCTATGCTTCAGCCATAGGATCTATTATGTATGCCATGCTGTGTGTACGGACTGATGTAAACCTTGCCGTAAGTTTGGTAGCAAGATACCAAAGTAATCCCGCAAGGAACACCGGACAGCGGTCAAGAATATCCTGAAGCACCAAGAGGACAAAGGACATGTTTCGTTTATGGAGGAGACGAAGAGCTCGTCAGAAGGGTTACGCCGACGCTTAGCTTCGACTCAGATCCGATGACTCTAAGTCACCAACCGGATACGTGTATATGTTGAATGGTGGAGCAAGATGGCTGGTGCAGCTGCAAGAAAGCGCCGTGGCGGGATCTACGTGTGAAGCGGAGTACATGGCAGCCTCGGAGGCAGCGATGAAGCGATTTGGGTGAAGGAGTTCATCACCGACCTAGGAGTCATACCCAATGCGTCGGGGCCGATCAAACTCTTTCGTGACAACACCGAGCTATTGCCCTTGCCAAGGAGCCCGGTTTCACAAGAAGACCAGCACATCAAGCGTCATTTCAACTCCATCCATGAAAATATTCAAGATGGAGACATAGAGATTTGCAAAGTACACACGGATCTGAATGTCGCAGATCCGCTGACTAAACTCTCTCATGAGCAAAACATGATCAACACCAGAACTCTATGGGTGTTCGATTCATCACAATGTAACTAGATTGGTGACTCTAGTGCAAGTGGGAGACTGTTGGAAATATGCCCTAGAGGCAATAATAAAAGTATTATTATATTTCATTGTTCATGATAATTTTCTTTTATTCATGCTATAACTGTATTATCCGGAAATCGTAATACACGTGTGAATACATAGACCACAATATGTCCCTAGTGAGCCTCTAGTTGACTAGCTCGTTGTGATCAACAGATAGTCATGGTTTCCTGGCTATGGACATTGGATGTCGTTGATAACGGGATCACATCATTAGGAGAATGATGTGATGGACAAGACCCAATCCTAAGCATAGCACAAAGATCGTGTAGTTCGTTTGCTAGAGCTTTGCCAATGTCAAGTATCTCTTCCTTCGACCATGAGATCGTGTAACTCTCGGATACCGCAAGAGTGCTTTGGGTGTATCAAACGTCACAACGTAACTGGGTGACTATAAAGGTGCACTACTGGTATCTCCGAAAGTGTCTGTTGGGTTGACACGGATCGAGACTGGGATTTGTCACTCCGTATGACGGAGAGGTATCTCTGGGTCCACTCGGTAATGCATCATTATAATGAGCTCAAGGTGACCAAGGTGTTGGCCACGGGATCATGCATTATGGTACGAGTAAAGTGACTTGCCGGTAACGAGACTGAACAAGGTATTGGGATACCGACGATCGAGTCTCGGGCATGTAACGTACCGATTGACAAAGGGAATTGTATACAGGGTTTGATCGAATCCTCGACATAGTGGTTCAACCGATGAAATCATCGAGGAGCATGTGGGAGCCAACATTGGTATCCAGACCCCGCTGTTGGTTATTGCCCGAGAGTCGTCTCGGTCATGTCTGCGTGTCTCCCGAACCCGTAGGGTCTACACACTTAAGGTTCGGTGACGCTAGGGTTGTATGAATATGAGTATGCAGCATACCGAATGTTGTTCGGAGTCCCAGATGAGATCCCGGACGTCACGAGGAGTTTTGGAATGGTCCGGAGGTAAAGAATAATATATAGGAAGTGGTATTTCGGCCATCGGGAAAGTTTCGGGGTCACCCGGTATTGTACCGGGACCACCGGAAGGGTCCCGGGGGTCCACCGGGTGGGGCCACCCATCCCGGACGGCCCCATGGGCTGACGTGGGAGGGGAGCCAGCCCATAGTGGGCTGGTGCGCCCCCCTAGGCCCACCCCCTGCGCCTAGGGTTGAAACCCTAGGGTGGGGGGGCGCACCACAGGCCTTGGGGGGCACTCCTCCCCCCTTGGCCGCCGCCCACTTGGGAGATTGGATCTCCCAGGGCCGGCACCCCCCCTGGGGTCCTATATAAAGGAGGGCAGGGGGGAGGGCAGCCACACCCATTGCCTTGGCGCCTCCCTCCCCCTGCTACACCTCGTCCTCCTCCCGTAGACGCTTGGCGAAGCCCTGCTGGAGTTCTGCTGCATCCATCACCACGCCGTCGTGCTGCTGGATCATCATCAACCTCTCCTTCCCCCTTGCTGGATCAAGAAGGAGAAGACGTCTCCCGTCCCGTACGTGTGTTGAACGCGGAGGTGCTGTCCGTTCAGCACTTGGACATCGGTGATCTGAATCACGTCGAGTACGACTCCATCATCACCATCCCCTTGCAAGCTTCCGCACGTGATCTACAAGTGGTATGTAGATGCAAACTCACTCCCTTGACTCGTTGCTTAGATGAACTCATAGATGGATCTTGGTGAAACCGTAGGAAAATTTTTAATTTTCTGCAACGTTCCCCAACATGACATGCTAGCAGTGGCTTCTCCCACATAAAACTTGCTATCGGTCTAGTAAAGTAGTCAATTGCTTAGGGACAATTTCGCAACTCCTACCACCACTTTTCCACACTCTCTATATTTACTTTAGTTGTGTCTTTATCTAAACAGGCCCTACTTTTTATTTACGTGCTCTTTATTATCTTGCAAACCTATCCAACAACACCTACAAAGTACTTCTAGTTTCATACTTGTTCTAGGTAAAGCGAACGTTAAGCGTGCATAGAGTTGTATCGGTGGTCGATAGAACTTGAGGGGATATTTGTTCTACCTTTAGCTCCTCATTGGGTTCGACACTCTTACTTATCGAAAGGGGCTACAATTGATCCCCTGTACTTGTGGGTTATCAAGGCTCCGTTGGGGGTCCAGTTAAATAATGTCGCAAGTAATTTCTTCCTCACTGGGAAAGGTCTTAGATAGGGTGACCCCATTTCCCCACTCCTCTTTAACCTAGTGGTAGATGTTCTTACAAAAATGCTGGCCAAAGCTGCAACTCATGATTTGATTGCTGGACTTTGCCCTAAGGTTTGCCCAGGTGGTATCATCTGTCTATAGTATGCATATCGTACCCTTTTATTTCTGGACAACAACACCTCTCATGCCAGGAACCTCAAAACTATGCTGACCTACTTTGAACAGGTGTCTGGCATGAGGATTAATTATGCTAAGAGTGAGCTCATCCCTATTAACATTGAGGAAGCTGCCTTCCAAGGCTTTCTCTTAACATATAACCTCTTATAGACAAAATCTTGAAAATAACTGCAACCTTTTACTCCTTTAACATTTAGGGGATCGGTTAGAAATGCCCTAAGCGGGTAGGGAGACTCCATCCAGGTTACCATTATCCACGGCATGAAGGACAGTTACGATGTAGGATTGCTGGAACTGTTCTTTCGATGCCCACCTACCCGGCAGTTTCAGAGCTTATTTTCCTCTGTTTCTGATGGTGATCACCACGTTGTGCACAAGTGGTGCTCTTGTGACCTGGTTGCCGGCGAATACTGTAGAAGCGTCTAATGCTTGCTATTCCGGCATTCCCCACCAACAGCTGCTCTTGGTGCACCATTACAATTCTTGCTCTTCGCCCCATGATCACCATATCATATGGAGGTTTATCTCTGCTGCTTGTGAGATTTTTTTTGGAAATGGAGGCGAGCCCCCGGCCTCTGCATCATGAAGATGCATACAGAAATGCTGCTTGTGAGATGACTGGATTCAGTTGACGGTCTGGAGCTGAAAGCCCTATCAAATTGCCAACTCTAATGATCACCTGCTATTTTCCTGTCCTGCTGCTTCACTGCTGTGGAGTTTGGTTAGATGTGTTTGTGGATTTAAAACTGTTCCACTAAATGTGAAAGATTGTTTTGGGGATTAGATTAGAAAACTTGATAAAGAGGATAAGAAAATGGTTATGGTTGGGGTTTCAGCCCTATTTTGGGCAATCTGGAAAAGCAGAAATGCGATTATATTTGAAAAGAAAAGGATAAATGATCCTTTCTATATTATCAAATTGATGTGCAGGTGGTTAACTGACTGGTCCATTCTGCAGATAAAGGAGCCGTCAAAAAAATGTTGGAGCTGGGAGCAAGAGTGCTAGAACGGGCAGCAAGTGAGGTGTTCACAGCCAAGCAGGGGTGGAAGATCAATGTTGCAAGGCTGGAATGAAGAAAACTCTTGCTGTGGCGACCCTGGTGTTGCTGTTCTTCTAGTTGCTGCTGGGCTTCCTTCAGTTTCCTGGTTTCTTTTGATGTAATAATCGGTTTAGGATGTGGATTGTGTCGTCGGATGTGAATTGTTGGGTTCTAGCGCGGGTGTTTGGCCTTTGTTGGCCTTTTGGGATGTTGCGATTTCAATCTGGCAGCTGTTAGTCCTTCGTGTTAGGCTGGAGTTGTGCTGAACTTCTTGTGAATTGTGGTGGTCTTCAGTAATGAAAATCGGAAGGGGTAAGCCCTTCTTTGATCAAAAAAAAAACTCTACTGATCCCTTCATCGTCGCTTCCATAATCCCTTCATCCCTGCATTGCTGCCTTGAAGAGTCCATGGCCACCTCATAGGCTCTTGTGTTTGCATCACAAAGTCTAACAACCTCCATATATAGCATGTCTATACAGGACAGGTTCGATTGCCGAAAAGTGATGGAGTTAGCTGAAATCTGGTCTTGCTGACTGCTGCAAGTGTGCCAACTGTCAAGTGATCCGGAAGCACATCCCTTCCGTCATTTCGTTTTCTTATTTACCTTGATAGAATGACAGCAGAGCAGACCCGTTGCTCAAAATTGCCAATCACACATAATCTCCTTACCATTATCACCAACTCCCACGGCATACACAACCCTGCACCATTTGTCATGCTTCTCTGGATGGTAACGATGTACTAGGTACTTTGCACCTTTATCCACCTCCCCCACCTTGTACTGACCAGCCTTGTAAAGAACCTCCCCGGATTTCTCGAACATAGCCCTTGTGTACATGTTGCCAGCATGTAATCCCAAGGTCGTGTTCATCCTCATCACTGGAGCAGCCTGCCCTGAATGCAATGCAAGGGTACAATTTTCAGGAATCACGGGCACAAACTGAAGTAGAGCAACATCACCTGTAAAGAAACTCAATGAGAATGGAAACTCAATAACACAAACCCTGGAAGAAGTGCACATGTTTGCGTCATGATCATATCAGCCGGCGTCCATAGCTGACATACGTGAGGAACATGATTTCTTTCTAATTCTAATATAATCCGGGACTAGTACGTGTTTAAATGTCTTGTTCCTAGCGTTACTGACACAATAAACATGGCTACAGGAACAGTAGGTTCAGTTTACCTCTTCATCCACCACAAAGCAAAGACGACAGCAGCTTATGTACAAAATCTGAAAATTAACAGTATAATACGGAGTAACTTGTTTTCATGAAACAAATACCATAAGCTACAACCTGCTTTCGGTTCAGGTGTTAAAATCAGACAGTTGTCTGTATCATCTCTGTACGATGAGCACTACTAACTACGCTGAAACAAAAAAAGTAGCCATGCTGGCACAATGCAAATACCTAGACTTGTACTGTAGAATTTTGTCGTAGGGATCTGGTATCTGGGCGCATTAACATCGCCATGTTCAGAACTCGATCTCAGCCAAAGCACAAACCCATTTTCTGCTGATGGACTGAAACTTCAAGCAGAATAACTAAACCCAAGTGCTGAACCACCACATCTGCATGGACACGTAAATACCTGATGATGATTTATGTAAGAGAATAAACCCGTATCTCTGCTGGCAGCGTGGAAGTAAAGGCGAGAAGAAGGGCGCAACCATCACAGGCTGATGTCACTGCATCAAACAGTTTCTGAATTTCATAACCATGATGCCAATGCAAACAGGTTCCTCACCCGGTTAGGTTAGGCAGCAGAAACACAACAACTGTTGGGTATTCCGACACTCTGAAGAAGTGAACTGTGGAGCGACCAGCAGGAGTCCGGCCCTGGTCTTATATCAACAAAACCAATAGTTTCCATATGAAGGTTCAGTGTAGTTTTTTGACTTATGAAAAATCCAGACAAGTCCTAACTGAGGCTTCAGTACACTTATATATGTAATCCTACTGCAGTTTCAGACAAGTCCTAAGTGAGGCTTCAGTAAACTTCATAGCAAACTGTTTTTCAGACCAACAGTTTCAGACTACAACAGCTTCAGCAACCTGTTTTTCAGAATAACTGTTTAAGGCGTTTGTTTTCCAAGCACGACCAGATTAGATCATAACATCCGGACATTAAGTTCATATTACTGCAAAAATGAGTTCCTTGCCCAAGGAGAAGCGTAGGATGGTGGAGCAAAGGCAGTTTGAAAAATAAGAAAGGCGTTCATACACGAGCGCCCAAAATTAGAGGAAGCAAAGGCAGTTTGAAAAATAAGAAAGGCGTTCATACACGAGCGCCCAAAATTAGAGGAAGCAAAGGCAGTTCTAAATATGGTTGTGCTCTCATCCTAACATCGTTTAAGCCAGTATAGAAGCATAGTAGCTGCTAGTGTAAACAGATTACAATGTGACATCACACATGAAAGAAACAACCACTGCAAAACATACCAAAAAAGAGTCAAATACTACCAACATTCAAGCACAACGAAACAGAAAATATAGCTTTTGAAATATTATAGGCCCTGCCTTCTAAAGCCAGTACAGAAGCAAGCTGATGGTGTAGACAGCTCACACCTTACACCATGCATTCAACAGAAAAGATACTAAATAACATTCAAGCACAACGGAACAGAGATTCATAAGGGGAGGATTACTTTGGATTACAAAAAAGGCATTCCTGAATGCCGAGTTTGCATGCAGCATCAAAGCACTTGAAGGGATTGGCCATTGACAAGTCATGTGTATGACTGTTACCTAGGCCATTATGCCTACAATAACGACTTGTGAATTCGAATCGAGCGCCTCGAGAAGCTCTGCTGTCCACTTGTAACCACATGTGTTGATTAGACTTCCATTCGCGGTCGCGGCTGTGAATGGATCCAAATTTCATTTCTTCTAGCACCTTGGCATTCAAAACGAAAAATTTAGCAAATTCAACATTCGGCATGTCCCCAGAGTAGCCCTCCAACACCACTCTTTTGAGATAGCTCTCGAGGCATTCAATTGGATCCAGTGGGTCATATTTTTGCACACTTTTCATCTTCATCCGTGACCATGCGTCAAACTGTAGATGGAGAAAACAAACAATGTAAAGGCAGTTGGTTAATGTATTAGAGCACAAGTCAGTCATGCTTATGTCGATACACAGGAAAATAAGAATACTACTCACAATGACATAGAGCCTCTCCAAGCAGGGGAAGCACTTGAGCAGGCCAATTAGTGCATCAAGATTAGGGTCATCAAATTCAATAGCTAAAACCTTCACGGTGGGCATTGTGGTTGTCACGCTGATGGGAATCATTTTCTGATGACAATGAGAAACCGAAATAAGAAAATAAAATACTTGCATACTATACATGTGAATTCTGGTTGCTTGGTTGTAGAAAGAAGGCTGCTGTTACCTGGAAAAACGTGGTTCCGATGAAGAGTTTGAATATTTGGCTCGACAAGACACCTAATACTTGCAGCTTAGGTGCTTGGATTACCCGGACAGTCTCCGGACCAGAACCTGGATAGAGGGGCAGCAACCTCTCAAGGCAAGGAGCGTCCTCGATGACAAGCTCTTGTAAAAGGTCAGCGAAGTCCCAATCACATTCCCACCCCCACACCCTCCGCCTTATTGCAGAGAAGCCGATGCTCCTAAGAGTCGGGGAGCTGATGCAGAGACGAGCAGCGCCAAGAATGCCTTCCAGAAAAAGGCTTTCCAATGAATGGCAGCCAGAGAGCATGTTGTGCAGAGCGTCCCCCGAGATGGTGACCTCACATATGGTGAGCTGCTTGAGGTGTGGGAAATTCAGCGAATGCGCCGACAAGGCTGAGATGGCGACCTTATACAAGCTGAGCTTGTTGAGGCATGGAAAATTCAGAGACTGCCCGGACAGGTCCGGGAAATGGCAGCGGCGGAATGTGGCGACGCGGAGTGTGGGCGCGAAGCGGAGCGCGGGCGGCGGCAGCAGACCGTGTTTGCCATCATCGGCGCTGTACCCTAAGTAGAGAATCTGGAGACCGGTGAGGGCCTGGGAACGAAGCCAGCCGTCGAGCTTGTGGTGGTCGCGTTGGCGGATGTCGGGGAGCTCGAAGAGGAGGGCTGGGCCAGGGTGCTCGGCGAGGATCTTGGAGATGAGGGCGACGCGCCGGCGCTCCTTCCAGGAGAGGGAGAAGTCGGCGACGAGGTTGAGGGGCGCGCAGCGCCACAGGGGTCGCCACCGGCGGGCGACGGCCTGCGTGCGGGCTCCTTCCTTGGTGGGGAGGAGAGAGATGATGGTGCAGAGGACGGCGTCGGGGAGGGCGTTGATGAGATCGAGACCGCCCCCCGGTGGTGATTCTTGGTCGTGTACTCGGTCGGACTTGCGCTTCTTCCTGGAGCGCCACGGCGGCGGCGGCGGC
Source organism: Aegilops speltoides (assembly GCA_021437245.1). Classification (NCBI taxonomy): domain Eukaryota; kingdom Viridiplantae; phylum Streptophyta; class Magnoliopsida; order Poales; family Poaceae; genus Aegilops; species Aegilops speltoides. The sequence continues at coordinate 466,903,649 of CM038141.1, forward strand.
GCATCCATGATGGATGCAGGGTGGTGGTGGTCGTAGTGGAGAATGGGAAACGACGATTTCGGCGGATTGGTACTGAAATTTTTCTCTTTTCTTTTACCACTCCCGATCGATGGGGCAATGGACCGGCGGTGAAAACTTGTGACGTCGCAATCTAGCTGGGAAGCCGTTGGATAAGTCAATGAGCGATCCAACGGGCCGTAATTTGCGCGAGGAAGCACGCGATCCGTGTGCTCCTGGTGAAATCTATTTCAACGTGACAAGGAGATTTTTTTTTGAGAACACGTGACAAGGAGATTGAAATGAACTTCACGTGCTCTACAATACAAGAGAGGAGTACATTGTATGATAATGTATTTTAAAAAACGTGGTTATGATAATTTCCTATTTGACACCGTTTTCAAATATATCATGCGCGTTTTCCTCTCGTCCCTTGGCGACCGGTAACCATAACCGCCAATAATGGAGGCTAGCCTTTCGACGTTGGCTCCACTCTGCCGACAACCTCTCAATCGTCAGTGGTGACAAGGATCGTCGGTTCCCACGTGTGCGGTTCATGTAGCTTTATGTTTTTAGGGCCCTGATAGTTTAGGTTTTGGGTTGTTTGACGGCAACGGTGAATAAAGAAGCTCCAGATCCTCTCCCGACGAGGCTGTCGGCTCTATGGTCGGTGGTGGATTTAAAAACTAGTCTGTTCACGCGGGGATTTTGTGGCTGCGCCAGCTGTTGGGGAACGTAGGAATTTCAAAAAAAAAAAAATTTACGCACACGCAAGATCATGGTGATGCATAACAACGAGAGGGGAGAGTATTGTCCACGTACCCTCGTAGACCGTAAGCGGAAGCGTTATGACAACGCGGTTGATGTAGTCATACGTCTTCACGATCCGACCGATCCAAGTACCGAACGTACGGCACCTCCGAGTTCAGCACACGTTCAGCTCGATGATGATCCCCGGACTTCGATCCAGCAAAGTGTCGGGGATGAGTTCCGTCAGCACGACGGCGTGGTGACGATGATGATGTTCTACCAGCGCGGGGCTTCGCCTAAACTCCGCGACGATATGACCGAGGTGGAATATGGTGAAGGGGGGCACCGCACACGGCTAAGGAACGATCCGTAGATCAACTTGTGTGTTCTAGGGTGCCCCCTGCCCCTGTATATAAAGGAGCAAGGGAGGGGGTGGCCGGCCTAGGAGGAGGCGCACCAAGGAGGAGTCCTACTCCCACCGGGAGTAGGATTCCCCCCTTCCAAGTAGTAGGAGTAGGAGTCAAGGAAAGGGGAAGAGAAGAGAATGAAGGAGGGGGCAGCCTTCCCCTAGTCCATTCGGACTAGGCCTTGGGGGCGCTCAACCTCTCTCTCTCTTTCCCTAAAGCCCAATAAGGCCCATATACTCCCGGCGAATTCCGTAACTCTCGGTACTCGAAAAATACCGAATCACTCGGAACCTTTCCGAACTCGAATATAGTCGTCAATATATCGATCTTTACGTCTCGACCATTTCGAGACTCCTCGTCATGTCCCGATCTCATCCGGGACTCGAACTTCTTCGGTACATCAAAACTTATAAACTCATAATAAAACTGTCATCGTAACGTTAAGCGTGCGGACCCTACGGGTTCGAGAACTATGTAGGCATGACCTAGAACTATTCTTGGTCAATAACCAATAGAGGAACCTGGATGCCCATATTGGTTCCAACATATTCTATGAAGATCTTTATCGGTCAAACCGCATAACAACATACGTTGTTCCCTTTGTCATCGGTATGTTACTTGCCCGAGATTCGATCGTCGGTATCCAATACCTAGTTCAATCTCGTTACCGGCAAGTCTCTTTACTCGTTATGTAATGCATCATTTCGTAACTAATTCATTAGCTACATTGCTTGCAAGGCTTATAGTGATGCGCATTATCGAGAGGGCCCAGAGATACCTCTCTGACAATCGGAGTGACAAAACCTAATCTCGAAATACGCCAACCCAACATGTACCTTTGGAGACACCTATAGTACTCCTTTATAATCACCCAGTTACGTTGTGACGTTTGGTAGCACCCAAAGTGTTCCTCCGGTAAACGGGAGTTGCATAATCTCATAGTTACAGGTGAAGGAAATATGCCCTAGAGGCAATAATAAAGTTATTATTTATTTCCTCATATCATGATAAATGTTTATTATTCATGCTAGAATTGTATTAACCAGAAACATGATACATGTGTGAATACATAGACAAACATAGTGTCACTAGTATGCCTCTACTTGACTAGTTCATTGATCAAAGATGGTTATGTTTCCTAACCATAGGCATGTGTTGTCATTTGATTAATGGGATCACATCATTAGGAGAATGATGTGATTGACTTGACCCATTCCGTTAGCCTAGAACTTGATCGTTTAGTATGTTGCTATTGCTTTCTTCATGACTTATACAAAGTTCCTGCAACTATGAGATTGTGCAACTCCCGTTTACCGGAGGAACACTTTGTGTGCTACCAAACGTCACAACGTAACTGGGTGATTATAAAGGTGCTCTACAGGTGTCTCCAAAGGTACATGTTGTGTTGGCATAATTCGAGATTAGGTTTTGTCACTCCGATTGTCGGAGAGGTATCTCTGGGCCTTCTCGGTAATACTCATCACCTAAGCCTTGCAAGCATTGTAACTAATGAGTTAGTTATGAAATGATGTATTACTTAAACGAGTAAAGAGACTTGCCGTAACGAGATTGAACTAGGTATTGGATACCGACGATCGAATCTCGGGCAAGTAACATACCGATGACAAAGGGAACAACGTATGTTGTTATGCGGTTTGACCGACAAAGATCTTCGTAGAATATGTAGGAACCAATATGAACATCCAGGTTCCACTATTGGTTATTGACCGAGAATAGTTCTAGGTCATGTCTACATAGTTCTCGAACCCGTAGGGTCCACACGCTTAACGTTACGATGATAGTTTTATTATGAGTTTATAAGTTTTGATGTACCGAAGGTTGTTCGGAGTCCCGGATGTGATCACAGACATGACGAGGAGTCTCGAAATGGTCGATACATAAAGATTGATATATTGGATGACTATATTCGGACACCGGAAGTGTTCCGGATATTTTCGGAGAAAAACCGGAGTGCCGGAGGGTTACCGGACCCCCCCCCCCCTGGGAACTAATGGGCCTTATTGGGCCCTAGTGGAGAGAGAGAGGGGCCGGCCATGGCAAGAGGCACGCCCCCTCCCCTTGAGTTCGAATAGGACAAGGAAGGGGCGGCGCCTTGCCTTTCCCTCTCCACTCCTTCCTTCCCTCCTTCTTGGAATAGGAAAGGGAGGGCAAACCTACTTGGAGTAGGTTTCCCTTCCTAGGGCGCCTCCCCTTGGCCGGCCCCTCCTCCTCTTCCCTTTATATACGGGGGGGGGCACCCCATAGACACACAAGTTGATCTACGGATCGTTCCTTAGCCGTGTGCGGTGCCCCCCTCCACCATAATCCACCTCGGTCATATCATCGCGGAGTTTAGGCGAAGCCCTGCGCGGTAGAACATCATCATCGTCACCACGCCGTCGTGCTGACGGAACTCATCCCCGACGCTTCGCTGGATTGGAGCCCGGGGGACGTCATCGAGCTGGACGTGTGCTGAACACGGAGGTGCCGTACGTTCGGTGCTTGGATCGGTCGAGTCGTGAAGACGTACGACTACATCAACCGCGTTGTCATAACGCTTCCGCTTGACGGTCTACGAGTGTACGTAGACAGCACTCTCCCCTCTCGTTGCTATGCCATCACCATGATCTTGCGTGTGCGTAGGAATTTTTTTGAAATTACTACGTTCCCCAACAGTGGCATTCGAGCCTAGGTTTTATGTGTTGATGTTATATGCACAAGTAGAACACAAGTGAGTTGTGGGCGATACAAGTCATACTGCTTACCAGCATGTCATACTTTGGTTCGGCGGTATTGTTGGATGAAGCGGCCGGACCGACATTACGCGACGCTTACGCGAGACTGGTTCTACCGGCGTGCTTTTTGCACACGGTGGCTGGCGGGTGTCAGTTTCTCCAACTTTAGTTGAACCGAGTGTGGCTACGCCTGGTCCTTGCGAAGGTTAAAACAGCACCAACTTGACAAACTATCGTTGTGGTTTTGATGCGTAGGTAAGAACGGTTCTTGCTCAGCCCGTAGGAGCCACGTAAAACTTGCAACAACAAAGTAGAAGACGTCTAACTTGTTTTTGCAGGGCATGTTGTGATGTGATATGGCTAAGACGTGATGCTATATTTTATTGTATGAGATGATCATGTTTTGTAACCGAAGTTATCGGCAACTGCAGGAGCCATATGGTTGTCGCTTTATTGTATGAAATGCAAACACCCTGTAATTGCTTTACTTTATCACTAAGCGGTAGCGATAGTCGTAGAAGCAATAAATGGCGTAAACGACAACGATGCTACGATGGAGATCAAGGTGTCGCGCCAGTGACGATGGTTATCACGACGGTGCTTCGAAGATGGAGATCACAAGCACAAGATGATGATGGCCATATCATATCACTTATATTGATTGCATGTGATGTTTATCCTTTATGCATCTTATCTTGCTTTGATTGACGGTAGCATTTTAAGATGATCTCTCACTAAAAATTATCAAGAAGTGTTCTCCCTGAGTATGCACCGTTGCCAAAGTTAAATCGTGCCCGGACACCACGTGATGATCGGGTGTGATAAGCTCTCGTCCATCTACAACGGGTGCAAGCCAGTTTTGCACACGCAGAATACTCAGGTTAAACTTGACGAGCCTAGCATATGCAGATATGGCCTCGGAACACGGAGACCGAAAGGTCGAGTGTGAATCATATAGTAGATATGATCAACATAGAGATGTTCACCATTGAAAACTACTCCATCTCACGTGATGATCGGTTATGGTTTAGTTGATTTGGATCACGTGATCACTTAGATGACTAGAGAGATGTCTGTCTAAGTGGGAGTTCTTAAATAATATGATTAATTGAACTTAAATTTATCATGAACTTAGTACCTGATAGTATTTTGCTTGTCTATGTTTGTTGTAGATAGATGGCTCGTGTTGTTGTTCCGTTGAATTTTAATGCGTTCCTTGAGAAAGCAAAGTTGAAAGATGCGGTAGCAATTACGGATCGGGTCCGTATTTGAGGATTATCCTCATTGCTGCATGGAAGAATTACGCCCCTGGAAGCACCGCTGGGTGCCGCCTGCTGCAGGAGCAATACCGGATGTTGGGAACGTCTGGCGAGCAAAAGCGATGACTACTCTATAGTTCGAGTGTGCCATGCTTTACGGCTTAGAACCGGGTCTTCAACGACGTTTTGAGCGTCATGGAGCATATGAGATGTTCCAGGAGTTGAAGTTAATATTTCAAGCAAATGCCGGATTGAGAGATATGAAGTCTCCAATAAGTTCTACAGCTGCAAGATGGAGGAGAATAGTTACTGTCGGTGAGCATATACTCAAAATGTCGGGTATAATAATCACTTGATTCAACTGGGAGTTAATCTTCGGATGATAGCGTCATTGATGAATTCTCCAATCACGCCACCAAGCTACAAGAGCTTTGTGATGAACTATAATATGCAAGGGATGAACAAGACAACTCCGAGCTCTTCGCAATGCTAAAGGCTGCGGAGGTAGAAATCAGAAGGAGCATCAAGTGTTGATGGTCAACAAGACCACTAGTTTCAAGAAAAGGGCAAAGGGAAGAAGAAGGGGAACTTCAAGAAGAACAACAAGCAAGTTGCTGCTCAAGAGAAGAAACCCAAGTCTGGACCTAAGCCTGAAACTGAGTGCTTCTACTGCAAGCGGTAGTCCTTTGAAGCGGAACTGCCCCAAGTATTTGGTGGATAAGAAGGATGGCAAAGTGAACAAAGGTATATGTGATATACATGTTATTGATGTGTACCTAACTAGAGCTCATAGTAGCACTTTTGGTATTTGATCTGGTTACATTGCTAATATTTGCAACTCGAAGCAGGGACTACTGAATAAGCGAGCAATCGCCAGGGCGAGGTGACGATGCGCGTGGGAAACGGTTCCAAAGTCGATGTGATCGCGGTCGGCACGCTACCTCTACATCTACCTTCGGGATTAGTTTTAGACCTGAATAATTGTTATTTGGTGCCAGCGTTGAGCATGAACATTATATCTGGATCTTGTGTGATGCGAGACGGTTATTCATTTAAATCAGAGAATAATGGTTGTTCTATTTATATGAGTAATATCTTTTATGGTCATGCACCCTTGAAGAGTGGTCTATTTTTATTGAATCTCGATAGTAGTGATACACATATTCATAATGTTGAAGCCAAAAGATGCAGAGTTGATAATGATAGTGCAACTTATTTGTGGCATTGCCATTTAGGTCATATCGGTGTAAAGCGCATGAAGAAACTCCATACTGATGGACTTTTGGAATCACTTGATTATGAATCACTTGGTACTTGCGAACCGTGCCTCATGGGCAAGATGACTAAAACACCGTTCTCCGGTACTATGGAGAGAGCAACAGATTTGTTGGAAATCATACATACAGATGTATGTGGTCCGATGAATGTTGAAGCTCATGGCGGATATCGTTATTTTCTCACCTTCACAGATGATTTGAGTAGATATGGGTATATCTACTTAATGAAGCACAAGTCTGAAACATTTGAAAAGTTCAAAGAATTTCAGAGTGAAGTGGAAAATCATCGTAACAAGAAAATAAAGTTTCTACGATCTGATCGTGGAGGAGAATATTTGAGTTACGAGTTTGGTTTACATTTGAAACAATGCGGAATAGTTTCACAACTCACGCCACCTGGAACACCACAAAGAAATGGTGTGTCCGAACGTCGTAATCGTACTTTACTAGATATGGTGCTTTCTATGATGTCTCTTACTGATTTACCGCTATCGTTTTGGGGTTATGCTTTGGAGACGGCTGCATTCACATTAAATAGGGCACCATCTAAATCCGTAGAAATGACGCCTTATGAACTATGGTTTGGCAAGAAACCAAAGTTGTCATTTCTTAAAGTTTGGGGCTGCGATGCTTATGTGAAGAAACTTCAACCAGATAATCTCGAACCCAAATCAGAGAAATGTGTCTTCATAGGATACCCAAAAGAGACTGTTGGGTACACCTTCTATCAAAGATCCGAAGGCAAGACATTCGTTGCTAAGAATGGATCCTTTCTAGAGAAGGAGTTTCTCTCGAAAGAAGTGAGTGGGAGGAAAGTAGAACTTGATGACGTAACGGTACCTGCTCCCTTATTGGAAAGTAGTTCATCACAGAAGTCAGTTCCTGTGACAAATACACCAATTAGTGAGGAAGCTAATGATATTGATCATGAAACTTCAGATCAAGTGTCTCTTGAACCTCGTAGGTCTACGAGTAAGATCCGCACGAGTAGTACGGTAATCCTGTTCGGAAGTCATGTTACTTGACCATGATGAACCTACGAACTATGAGGAAGCGATGATGAGCCCAGATTCATAAAATGGCTAGAGGCCATGAAATCGAGATGGGATCCATGTATGAGAACAAAGTATGGACTTTGGTGGACTTGCCCGATGATCGGCAAGCCATTGAGAATAAATGGATCTTTAAGAAAAAGACTGACGCTGATGGTAATGTAACTGTCTATAAAGCTCGACTTGTTGCGAAAGGTTTTCGACAAGTTCAAGGGGTTGACTACGATGAGACTTTCTCACCCGTAGAGATGCTTAAGTCTGTCTGAATCATGTTAGCGATTGCCTCATTTTATGATTATGAAATTTGGCAGATGGATGTAAAAACTGCATTCCTGAATGGATTTCTGGAAGAAGAGTTGTATATGATGCAACCGGAGGGTTTTGTCGATCCTAAGGGAGCTAACAAAGTGTGCAAGCTCCAGCGATCAATCAATGGTTTGGTGCAAGCCTGTCGGAGTTGGAATAAACGCTTTGATAGTGTGATCAAAGCATATGGTTTTATACAGACTTTTGGAGAAGCCTGTATTTACAAGAAAGTGAGTGGGAGCTCTGTAGCATTTCTAATATTATATGTGGATGACATATTGTTGATTGGAAATGATATAGAATTTCTGGATAGCATAAAAGGATACTTGAATAAAAGTTCTTCAATGAAAGACCTCGGTGAAGCTGCTTACATATTGGGCATTAAGATCTATAGAGATAGATCAAGACGCTTGATTGGACCTTCACAAAGCACGTACCTTGATAAAGTATTGAAAAGGTTCAATATGGAATAGGCGAAGAAAGGGTTCTTGCCTGTATTACAAGGTATAAAGTTGAGTCAGACTCAATGCCCGACCACTGCAGAAGATAGAGAGAAAATGAAAGGAGTTCCCTATGCTTCAGCCATAGGCTCTATCATGTATGCAATGCTGTGTACCAGACCTGATTGTGCCTTGCCATTAGTTTGGCAGGAAGGTACCAAAGTAATCCAGAAGTGGGTCACTGGACAGCGGTCAAGAACATTCTGAAATACCTGAAAAGGACTAAGGATATGTTTCTCGTATATGGAGGTGACAAAGAGCTAGTCGTAAATGGTTACATCGATGCAAGCTTTGACACTGATCCGGACAATTCTAAATCGCAAACTGGATACATATTTTTATTAAACGGTGGAGCTGTAAGTTGGTGTAGTTCTAAACAAAGCGTCGTGGCGGGATCTACATGTGAAGCGGAGTACATAGCTGCTTCGGAAGCAGCAAATGAAGGAGTCTAGATGAAGGAGTTTATTTCCGATCTAGGTGTTGTACCTAGTGCATCGGGACCAATGAAGATCTTCTGTGACAATACTGGTGCAATTGCCTTGGCAAAGGAATCCAGATTTCACAAGAGGACGAAGCACATCAAGAGACGCTTCAATTCCATTCGGGACCAAGTCCAAGTGGGAGACATAGAGATTTGCAAGATACATACGGATCTAAATGTTGCAGACCCGTTGACTAAGCCTCTCTCACGAGCAAAACATGATCAACACCAAGACTCCATGGGTGTTAGAATCATTACTATGTAATCTAGATTATTGACTCTAGTGCAAGTGGGAGACTGAAGGAAATATGCCCTAGAGGCAATAATAAAGTTATTATTTATTTCCTCATATCATGATAAATGTTTATTATTCATGCTAGAATTGTATTAACCGGAAACATGATACATGTGTGAATACATAGACAAACATAGTGTCACTAGTATGCCTCTACTTGACTAGTTCATTGATCAAAGATGGTTATGTTTCCTAACGTAGGCATGTGTTGTCATTTGATTAATGGGATCACATCATTAGGAGAATGATGTGATTGACTTGACCCATTCTGTTAGCTTAGCACTTGATCGTTTAGTATGTTGCTATTGCTTTCTTCATGACTTATACAAAGTTCCTGCAACTATGAGATTGTGGAACTCCCGTTTACTGGAGGAACACTTTGTGTGCTACCAAACGTCACAACGTAACTGGGTGATTATAAAGGTGCTCTACAGGTGTCTCCAAAGGTACATGTTGTGTTGGCATAATTCGAGATTAGGTTTTGTCACTCCGATTGTCGGAGAGGTATCTCTGGGCCTTCTCGGTAATACTCATCACCTAAGCCTTGCAAGCATTGTAACTAATGAGTTAGTTATGAAATGATGTTTTATGGAACGAGTAAAGAGACTTGCCGGTAACGAGATTGAACTAGGTATTGGATACCGACGATCAAATCTCGGGCAAGTAACATACCGATGACAAAGGGAACAACGTATGTTGTTATGCGGTTTGACCGATAAAGATCTTCGTAGAATATGTAGGAACCAATATGAACATCCAGGTTCCACTATTGGTTATTGACCGAGAATAGTTCTAGGTCATGTCTACATAGTTCTCGAACCCGTAGGGTCCGCACGCTTAACGTTACGATGACATTTTTATTATGAGTTTATAAGTTTTGATGTACGAAGGTTGTGCGGAGTCCGGATGTGATCACAGACATGACGAGGAGTCTCGAAATGGTCGAGACATAAAGATTGATATATTGGATGACTATATTCGGACACGGAAGTGTTCGGATGTTTTCGGAGAAAACCGGAGTGGGAGGGTTACCGGACTGGGAACTAATGGGCCTTATTGGGCCCTAGTGGAGAGAGAGAGGCCGGCCATGGCAAGAGGCGCCCCTCCCTTGAGTCCGAATAGGACAAGGAGGGGGCGGCGCCTTGCCTTCCCTCTCCCACTCCTTCCTTCCCCTCCTTGGAATAGGAAGGGAGGGGCAAACCTACTTGGAGTAGGTTTCCCTTCCTAGGGCGCCTCCCTTGGCCGGCCCCTCCTCCTCTTCCCTTTATATACGGGGAGGGGGCACCCCATAGACACACAAGTTGATCTATGGATCGTTCCTTAGCCGTGTGCGGTGCCCCCCTCCACCATAATCCACCCCGGTCATATCGCCGCGGAGTTTAGGCGAAGCCCTGCACCGGTAGAACATCATCATCGTCACCATGCCGTCGTGCTGACGGAACTCATCCCTGACGCTTCGCTGGATTGGAGCACGGGGGACGTCATCGAGCTGGACGTGTGCTGAACTCGGAGGTGCCGTACGTTCGGTCCTTGGATCGGTCGAGTCGTGAAGACGTACGACTACATCAACCGCGTTGTCATAACGCTTCCGCTTGACGGTCTATGAGGGTACGTAGACAACACTCTCCCCTCTCGTTGCTATGCCATCACCATGATCTTGCGTGTGCGTAGGATTTTTTTTGAAATTACTACGTTCCCCAACAACAGGAACATGTATAAGTCATGAAGAAAGCAATAGCAATATACTAAACGATCAAGTGCTAGGCTAACAGAATGGGTCATGTCAATCACATCATTCTCCTAATGATGTGATCCCGTTAATCAAATGACAACTCTTTTGTCCATGGCTAGGAAACATAACCATCTTTGATAAACGAGCTAGTCAAGTAGAGGCATACTAGTGACACTATGTTTGTCTATGTATTCACACATGTATTATGTTTCCGATTAATACAATTCTAGCATGAATAATAAACATTTATCATGAAATAAGGAAATAAATAATAACTTTATTATTGCCTCTAGGGCATATTTCCTTCAGTCTCCCACTTGCACTAGAGTCAATATTCTAGCTCACATCGCCATGTGATTTAACACCAATATTCATATCTGTATATGATTAACACCCATAGTTCACATCGTCATGTGACCAACACCCAAAGGGTTTTACTAGAGTCATTAATCTAGTTCACATCGCTTATGTGATTAACACCCAAAGAGTACTAAGGTGTGATCATGTTTTGCTCGTGAGAGAAGCTTAGTCAACGGGTCTGTCACATTCAGAGCCGTATGTATTTTGCAAATATTCTATGTCTACAATGCTATGCACGGAGCTACTCTAGCTAACTGCTTCCACTTTCAATATGTATCCAGATTGAGACTTTAGAGTCATCTGGATCAGTGCCAAAACTTGTATCGACGTAACCCTTTACGACGAACCTTTTGTCACCTCCATAATCGAGAAACATATCCTTATTCCACTAAGGATAATATTGACCAATGTCCAGTGATCTACTCCTAGATCACTATTGTACTCCCTTGCCAAACCAGGGTAGAGTATACAATAGGTCTGGTCCATAGCATGGCATACTTTTATAGAACCTATGACTGAGGCATAGGGAATGACTTTCATTCTCTTTTCTATTTTCTGCCGTGGTCGGGTTTTGAGTCTTACTCAATTTCACACCTTGTAACACAGGCAAGAACTCTTTCTTTGACTGTTCCATTTTGAATTACTTCAAAATCTTTGTCAAGGTATGTACTTATCAAGCGTCTCGATCTACCTCTATAGATCTTGATGCTCAATATGTAAGCAGCTTCACCGAGGTCTTTCTTTGAAAAAACTCCTGTCAAACACTCCTTTATGCTTTGCATAATAATTCTACATTATTTTCGATCAACAATATGCCATTCACATATACTTATCAGAAATGTTGTAGTGCTCCCACTCTCTTTCTTGTAAATACAGGCCTTTCCAAAAGTATGTATAAAACCATATGCTTTGATCAACTCATCAAAGCGTATATTCCAACTCCGAGATGCTTGCACCAGTCCATTGATGGATTGCTGGAGCTTGCACACTTTGTTAGCATCTTTAGGATTGACAAAACCTTCTGGTTGCATCATATACAACTCTTCTTTAATAAATCCATTAAGGAATGCAGTTTTGACATCCATTTGCCAGATTTCATAAAATGTGGCAATTGCTAACATGATTCGGACAGACTTAAGCATTGATACGAGTGAGAAAATCTCATTGTATTCAACATCTTGAACTTGTCGAAAAACCTTTTTGCGACAAGTCGAGCTTTGTAGATAGTAACACTACTATCAACGTCCGTCTTCCTCTTGAAGATCCATTTATTTTCTATGGCTTGCCGATCATCAGGCAAGTCCAGCAAAGTCCACACTTTGTTCTCATACATGGATCCTATCTCAGATTTCATGGCCTCCAGCCATTTCGTGGAATCTGGGCTCATCATCGCTTCCTCATAGTTCGTAGGTTTATCATGGTCTAGTAACATGAATTTCAGAATAGGATTACCGTACCACTCTGGTGCGGACCGTCCTCTGGAAGACCTACGAGGTTCTGTAGTAACTTGATCTGAAGTTTCATGATCATCATCATTAGTTTCCTCACTAATTGGTGTAGGAATCACTAGAACTGATTTCTGTGATGAACTACTTTCCAATTCAGGAGAAGGTACAAATTACCTTATCAAGCTCTACTTTCCTCCCACTCACTTCTTTCGAGAGAAACTCCTTCTCTAGAAAGGATCCATTTTTAGCAACGAATATCTTGCCTTCGGATCTGTGATAGAAGGTATACCCAACAGTTTCCTTTGGGTATTCTATGAAGACGCACTTCTCCGATTTGGGGTTGAGCTCATCAGGATGAAACTTTTTCACATAAGTATCGTAGCCCCAAACTTTAAGAAAAGAAAACTTGGGTTTCTTGCTAAACCACAGTTCATATGGTGTCGTCTCAACGGATTTAGATGGTGCCCTTTTAACGTGAATGCAGCTGTCTCTAATGCATAACCCCAAAACGACAATGGTAAATCAATAAGAGACATCATAGATCGCACCATATCCAATAAAGTATGATTACGACGTTCGGACACACCATAACGTTGAGGTGTTCCAGGTGGCGTGAGCTGTGAAACTATTCCACATTGTTTTAATTGAAGACCAAACTCGTAACTCAAATATTCGTCTCCGCGATCAGATCGCAGAAACTTTATTTTCTTGTTACGATGATTTTTCCACTTCACTCTGAAATTCTTTGAACCTTTCAACTATTTCAGACTTATGTTTCATCAAGTAGATATACCCATATCTCCTCAAATCATCTTGTGAAGGTCACAAAATAACGATACTTGCCACGAGCATCAACACTCATTGGATTGCATACATCGGTATGTATTATTTCCAACAAGTCAGTAGCTTGTTCCATTGTTCCAGAGAACGGAGTTTTAGTCATCTTGCCCAAAAGGCACGGTTCACAAGCATCAAATGATTCATAACCAAGTGATTCCGAAAATCCATCTTTATGGAGTTTCTTCATGCGCTTTATACCGATATGACCCAAACGGCAGTGCCACAAATAAGTTGCACTATCATTATTAACTTTGCATCTTTTGACATCAATATTATGAATATGTGTATCACTACGATCGAGATCCAACAAACTATTTTCATGGGGTGTATAACCATCGAAGGTCTTATTCATGTAAACAGAATAACAACTATTCTTTAGCTTCAAATGAATAACTGTATCGCAATAAACATGATCAAATCATATTCATGCTCAACGCAAACGTTAAATAACATTTATTTAGTTTTAACACTAATCTCGAAAATATAGGGAGTGTGTGATGATGATCATATCAATCTTTGGAACTATTTCCAACACTCATCGTCACTTCCCCTCAACTAGTCTCTGTTTATTATGTAACTTCTGTTTCGAGTTACTAATCTTAGCAACCGAACAAGTATCAAATACTCAGGGGCTACTATAAACACTAGTAAGGCACACATAAAACACGTGTATATCAAATATACCCTTGTTCACTTTCCATCCTTCTTATCCACCAAATATTCAGTGCATTTCCGCTTCCAGTGACCATTTCCTTTGCAGTGTAAGCACTCAGTTTTAGGTTTTGGTCCAGCTTTGGTCTTCTTCATGGGAGTGACAACTTGTTTGCCATTCTACTTGAAGTTCCCTTTCTTTCCCTTTGCCCTTTTCTTGAAACTAGTGATCTTGTCAATCATCAACACTTGATGCTCTTTCTTGATTTCTACCTTCGTCGATTTCAACATCACGAAGAGCTCGGGAATCCTTTTCATCCCTTGCATACTATAGTTCATCATGAAGTTCTAGTAACTTAGTGATGGTGATTAGAGAATTCTGTCAATCACTATCTTATCTGGAAGATTAACTCCCACTTGATACAAGCGATTGAAGTACTCAGACAATCTGAGCACATGCTCACTAGTTGAGCGATTCTCCTCCATATTTTAGCTATAGAACTTGTTGGAGACTTCATATCTCTCAACTCGGGTATTTGCTTGAAATATTTACTTCAATTCCTGGAACATCTCATATGGTCCATGACGTTCAAAACGTCTTTGAAGTCCCGATTCTAAGCCGTTAAGCATGGTGCACTAAACTATCAAGTAGTCATCATATTGAGCTAGCCAAACGTTCATAACATCTGCATCTGCTCCTGCAATAGGTCTGTCACCTAGTGGTGCATTAAGGACATAATTCTTCCGTGCAACAATGAGGATAAACCTCAGATCACGGATCCAATCCGCATCATTGATACTAACATCTTTCAACACAATTTTCTCTAGGAACATATCATATGAAAGCAACAACGCAAGCTATTGATCTAGAACATAATTTGCAAAATACTACCTGGACTAAGTTCATGATAAATTTAAGTTCAATTAATCATATAACTTAAGAACTCCCACTTAGATAGACATCCCTCTAATCCTCTATGTGATTACGTGATCCATATCAACTACACCATGTCCGATCGTCATGTGAGATGGAGTAGTTTCAATGGTGAACATCAATATGTTGATCATATCTACTATATGATTCACGCTCGACCTTTCGGTCTCCGTGTTCCGAGGCCATATCTGTATATGCTAGGCTCGTCAAGTATAACCTGATTATTTCGCGTGTGCATCTATTTTGCACCCATTGTATTTGAACGTAGAGCCTATCACACCGGATCATCACGTGGTGTCTCAGCACGAAGAACTTTCGCAACGGTGCATACTCAGGGAGAACACTTCTTGATAATTAGTGAGAGATAATCTTAAAATGCTACCGTCAATCAAAGCAAGATAAGATGCATAAAGGATAAACATCACATGCAATCAATATAAGTGATATGATATGGCCATTATCATCTTGTGCTTGTGATCTCCATCTCCGAAGCACCGTCGTGATCACCATCGTCACCGGCGCGACACCTTGATCTCCATCGTAGCATCGTTGTCGTCTACGCCATCTATTGCTTCTATGACTATCGCTACCGCTTAGTGATAAAGTAAAGCAATTACAGGCGCTTGCATTTCATACAATAAATCGACAACCATATGGCTCTCGCCATTGCCGATAACTTCAGTTACAAAACATGATCATCTCATACAATAAAATATAGCATCACGTCTTGACCATATCACATCACAACATGCCCTGCAAAAACAAGTTAGGCGTCCTGTACTTTGTTGTTGCAAATTTTCTGTGGCTGCTACGGGCTTAGCAAGAACCGTTCTTACCACGCATCAAAACCACAACGATAGTTCGTCAAGTTAGTGCTGTTTTAACCTTCGCAAGGACCGGCGTAGCCACACTCAGTTCAACTAAAGTGAGAAAGACAGACACCCGCCAGCCACCTTTAAGCACGAGTGCTCGTAAGCAGTGAAACCAGTCTCGCGTAAGCGTCTGCTGTAATGTCGGTCCAGCCGCTTCATCTCACAATACCGCTGAACCAAAGTATGACATCTTTGGTAAGCAGTATGACTTGTATCGCCCACAACTCACTTGTGTTCTACTCGTGCATATGACATCTACTCATAAAACCTGGCTCGGATGCCACTGTTCGGGAACGTAGTAATTTCAAAAAAAAATTCCTACGCACACGCAAGATCATGGTGATGCATAGCAATGAGAGGGGAGAGTATTGTCCACGTACCCTCTGAAAGGATCGATATGGTTGACTAGAGGGGGGGGGGTGAATAGGCAACTAACAATTTTTTAAGCTTTTCTTTACCAAATTAAACTTTGCAACAAAATAGGTTGTCTAGATGTGCAACTAAATGAGCAACCTATATGATGCAATAACAACTAGCACACAAGCAAGCAAAGGATGTAAAACAAGTAGGCTTGCAAAAGTAAAGGCACGAAATAACCAAGAGTGGAGCCGGTGGAGACGAGGATGTGTTACCGGAGTTCCTTCCTTTTAAGGGGAAGTACGTCTCCGTTAGAGCAGTGTGGAGGCACAATGCTCCCCAAGAAGCCACTAGGGCCACCGTATTCTCCTCACGCCCTCACACAATGCGAGATGCCGTGATTCCACTATTGGTGCCCTTGAAGGCGGCGACCGAACCTTTACAAGCAAGGTTGGGGCAATCTCCACAACAATCGGAGGCTCCCAACAACAACAACAACACCACGAAGCTTCACCACAATGGAGTATGGCTTCGAGGTGACCTCAACCGTCTAGGGTGCTCAACACCCAAGAGTAACAAGATCCGCAAGGGATAAGTGGGGGGAATCAAATTTCTCTTGGTGGAAGTGTAGATCTGGGCCTTCTCAACCAATCCCGAGCAAATCAACAAGTTTGATTGGCTAGGGAGAGAGATCGGGCGAAAATGGAGCTTTGAGCAACAATGGAGCTTTGGGGGAAAGAGGTAGGTCAACTTGGAGGAAGAAGACACCTTTATATAGTGGGGGAACAATTCCAACCGTTACCCCACTGAGCAGCCCCGCACAGAGCGGTACTACCGCTAGGGAAGGGCGGTACTACCGCTGAGAGCGGTACTACCGCTTCCTACCCAGCGGTACTACCGTGCTGGCGAGGAAGTCAGGCCACTGGCCCCAGAGCGGTACTACGCATGGAGTACGAAAGCGGTACTACCGCTCGGAGCGGCATACTACCGCTTACTACCGCTTTAGTGCATAAAACCCGACACGAGAAAACACTATCTCGAATCGAGGCGGCAGTAGCGCGGTACAGCTGCGGTACTACGGCCGAAGCCCGCGAGCGTTACTACCGCTCTACGGAGCGGTACTACCACTGGAGGGCTTCGGCGGTACTACTACTCAGAGATCAGCGGTACTACTACCGCACAGTATGAAGCAGTACTAAAGAGAAATGCAGCTCCAGAGATGCGAAAGGAAGACGACAGGTGTGAATGGGATGTGTACGTGTTGATTCCACCCTAGTCTTACCAAAGCGGATCCCCTCTTAATAGTACGGTGACTCCTACGAAACTAGTCCAACAACGAAACGAAGGAGCTACACCGTCTTGAGTAAAACACCGAGGGAAGGAAATCGTCTCGTGCCAATGAATGATTCTCTGAAAGAACTTAACGCACACGATTAGTCATCAAAAGCATTGTCATCAATCACCAAAACCACTAGGGGATAAATATGCCCTTACAATCTCCCCCTTTTTGGTGGATTGATGACAATACGGGATTTGCATAAACAAGATATAGAGTAAGCATACAAACTCCACGGTCCTAACATGTAGATGGGCTCCCCCTGGATGTGTTCTATCTAGATAAGTGCTTTGGACTGCACAACACACATAGTAGGATCAATGCTCCCCCTACATTTTAGAGACCAACAATCTAAGCAAGGTATATGAGAGCAGCATAGATGATATAACAAGAAAAGCACGCAACTCATAAGCTAGATAGTGACATAGATAAAGATACTGGAAAGATAAGGTAGCATATGTCTCACACCATATGACTCGAACTTAGGTCTCACTCGAACTTAGGTTTCACAGACAAACCAACCAAAGCAAATGCGAGGAAAACACAAACAAGAGATGAAAGACACAACCCGCAAATCCCTAAACTCTCTCCCCCTTTGGCATCGAGACACCAAAAAGGAGAGGGAGTGTTGCTACGGCTCCAGGTGAGAGCAAATGAGGGACACACGCATCAGAGCCCTGTGGAATCATCGGCACCACCGTCGTCAATCTAGAAGTGCTCGGCCTCAGAATCGGTCCACGGGCAGTGCTGCTGAATCCACTCCTCCTCCTCAGTAAGCTGGTCCTCAGATCCACTCTTGACTGTAGCACCCAACTGACGCATGAGCTCCTTGTGACGACCTCGAGCCTTCTTCTCAGCCACATGAGTCATGTACTGACCGTGAGCCTCCATGCAGAACAGCTTCTTCATCTTAGACTTGAGCTTCTTATCCTAAGAGGGCTCTGCCTCAGAAGGCAAGTAGTCATCATCCTCATCATCATCAGCTGCAGGCTCCTCCTCTGTCTCCATGGCAGCAGCAGACGAAGGAACTCCAGTCCTAGGGGCCTGAGTGCCCCAGTTATCCTTCTTCCGCAGACGCTTGACATCGTGAGAGATCAACTCTCTAGACTCCAGTGGCACCTTTGGATATACATGATCCAGGCCTTCTCAATGAGTAGCATGATGAACGGACCATAAATCGGGCACTTGCGCTTGAAGATAGCAGACAGCAGCTCAGACCACATAACATGAGAGATATCCAAGGACTCTCCGGAGGGTTGTTCCTTCTCACGCTGGCAGAAAAGAAGCATGTCCACGAGATAAGAGTGAACCTGGTCCAGATTCCCGATGCGAGGGAAAAGAGTCTCTCTGAAGATGCGGTGGAGGATATCCAGATAGGCAGGCAGCTCATAGGTTTCCTTCTTTGTCTCCTGGTTGATCCTCAGAGTGCAGTATGGCCAGAGAGCTTGCTTGTGAGTGGAATTGGGGCGGCCGTGAGGGCGAAAGCCAACAGGAGACTCAAGACCTAAATCTTGCACCCCAATCAACTGCATGAACGCTTTCCACTTGACTGAAAGCAACTTGCCATTGGTCATCCAGGTGAGTGTCCTGTCCTCATCAGTCCCAAGGTGAACCATGGCATAGAATTGGGCCACCATATCAGCATCAAAGTCCTTGTTGAATTTCATGATCCCAAGAATGTTCAGTTGAGTGCACATCTGAAGAGCTTCACCAAAGTAGTCAGGATCTTGCTCCATATGGTCGGTGTCGATGGAGTGCGTTGACATAGAAATTCTTCTTGGCTTTGAGAACATCGAAGAAGATGGCTGGAACCTGTTCCAAAGCGGACGGTTGACCAAAGTGGGATCTTGGTCGACTTCATACGGGTTCTTGCGGCGCTGGCCCGTAACTCCTTTGGCGGCATTTCTGGCACTGTCTTACCGGGCTTTGGCTTGACCCCAGACTTCTTCTGGAGTTGAGGTGGAGGTGGAGGTGGAGGATGGGCACTTGAAGATCCTCCCGCAGGCTCGGTGGTGCGGTAGCGCTTGGACGTGGCACGTCCGGGATTGACACAACGAGCCTGATGCTCAGGGACCTCATCACCTGGAACCAAACACAAGAACACGCAAACAACCAGAAAGGACGTGCATAAGCCACAAAACACAAGCAAAAGATCACTGAAAGGTAGAAGTAGAGTGGAATTTGGTAGAGAGCAGTAGTACCGCGACCAGCTAGCGGTAGTACCGCTCGGGACGGGGAAACAACAGTTTCCTACTACCGTGGTCTGATCCGGCACTACCGTCCTACCAAATTCAAAAATACTCCAACCAAACATCAAACCAAACTGCCTAGAAGCATTCTCCATCCTACTCAAGCCTAGATTTGGCCAAAAATCTAAAGATGCAACTGCTACTGCCCCTAAGATGCTAGATTGGAAATCTAGACAAAAAGAACAAGAGAACGGGGGCAATACCGGCATCCATGGCAAGAGGACAAGGTGGGGATCGACTCCACCGAAGGGAATGGAGAGGCGGCCGGAGAGGAGATCATGGGAGCCCTCCTGGCGCCCGATTCTTTGGAGAGAGAGAGAACAGCGAGGGGCGTGCGGATGGGTATGGGGAGAAGAAACTCCCCCCCGATATAACCCCCCCGCGCCTCTCGGCAGTAGTACCCTATTTGGAGGGCGGTAGTACCGCTTGGAGTGGTAGTACCGCTCGCCAGCGGCGGTAGTACCGCCAGCAACCAAAAATTGCTTCTAGTCTAAAAACTCAAACACACGGAGAAGAACGGGAAGGCAAAGACAAGAAAAAGACCAACAAGACAACACACACACGAACAACGAACCGGAACCCACTCCTTCAAAGCAACCAACCAAAAGAAGAGCGAGCTCTGGCCTCTCTCAAGAGAGGGCGGTGGCCGGAGCCACCTATGTTTGAGTCAATTGGTATGGCACCGCGAAGAATTATCCTTGGGCCCATGACCAAAACTCGTCTTTGAAGCACAAGTACCATCAAAAATGGCTAATGTGAAAGAGTTGATCGTTTTATGCATAATGGGGGGAGGGAGAGTTCATTGAGAGAACACCACTCCCCCTATGTCCATGCCTACACCTAAACTAGACAACAAGTTGAGTGTGGTGGGGGTGCACGGTTCAAGTCACATTGCTCAAATCAATGATATTTAGCTCATGCCTTAACTCGCAAAATCTTGCTTCATCCAAGGGCTTCGTGAAAATATCTGCAAGGTTATCATGAGTGTTGACATACTTGAGCTCGATCTCCCCTCGCCTAATGTGATCCCGGATGAAGTGATACCGAATCTCAATGTGCTTCATCTTGAAGTGTTGCACCGGGTTGAGAGAAATCTTCATGGCACTTTCATTATCACACCAAAGAGGCACTTTGTCACAAATGACACCGTACTCCTTTAAAGTTTGCCTCATCCATAAGAGTTGAGCACAACAACTACCGGCCGCCACATACTCCGCTTCGGTGGACGAGAGAGACACACAACTTTGCTTCTTGGAAGACCAACTTACCAAAGAGCAACCAAGAAATTGGCACCCTCCGGAAGTGGACTTCCTATCCACTTTGTCTCCATAATCGAATCTGTGAAACCTTCAAGCTTGAAGTTTGCTCCTCTTGGGTACCATAAGCCAAAGTTTGGGGTATGAGCCAAATATCGAAGATTCGCTGACCGCCACAAAGTGACTTTCCTTTGGTGCGGCTTGAAAACGCACACATCCCCACACTCAACATGATATCCGGTCTAGATGCACAAAGGTAAAGCAAGGAGCCAATCATGGAGCGATATACCTTTTGATCCACCGCTTTACCATTGGGATCGATGTCAAGTTGGCACTTGGTAGGCATTGGTGTAGAAGCCGGCTTGACATCACTTAGCTTGAATCTTTTAAGCATGTCTTGAGTGTATTTGGCTTGGTTGATGAAGGTTCCTTCTCTTCTTTGTTTGATGTCAAAACCAAGGAAGAACTTCAACTCTCCCATCGAAGACATCTTAAACTTGGAGGTCATGAGAGTGGCAAATTCCTCATTGAAAGCTTTGTTAGGAGAACCAAAGATAATATCATCAACATATAGTTGGCATACAAACAACTCCCCGTTGACCTTCTTAGTAAAAAGAGTGGGATCGATTTGTCCTACTTCAAATCCACAATCTTGTAGCAACTCGGTAAGGTGGTCATACCACGCACGTGGGGCTTGTTTAAGGCCATAGAGTGCCTTATCGAGTTGATACACATGATCCGGGAAGTAGGGGTCCTCGAACCCGAGGGGTTGCTTGACATAAACCAACTCATTAATAGGACCATTAAGAAAAGCACTTTTCACATCCATTTTTTGCAACTTAAAGTTGTGATGAGAAGCATAGGCAATCAACAAACGTGTGGATTCAAGACGAGCAACGGGAGCAAAGGTTTCACCATAGTCGATACCCTCGACTTGGGAGTAGCCTTGTGCAACCAATCTTGCCTTGTTGCGAACGATGTTCCCATGAGCATCTTGCTTGTTCTTGAAGATCCACTTGGTTCCAATGACATTGTGGTTCCCCGATGGCCTTGGCACCAATATCCATACTTTGTTGTACTCGAAGTTGTTGAGTTCTTCATGCATGGCATTGAGCCAATCCGAGTCTTCGAGCGCCTCATAGACCTTTTGGGGTTCAACACAAGAGACAAACGCGTGATGTTCACAATAGTTTGCTAATTGTCTACGAGTGCTTACCCCCTTTCTTAGGCTTCCAACCACATTTTCCATGAGATGGCCTTGGGTGGTGAGCTTGGAAGCAATCTTCATGGCACAACGCTCTAATTCCTCCTCGGATGTTGAGGGAGGAGGGTTGACTTGATCATCTTGAGCGCCGTCTTGAGCTTGAGCTTGCTCTTGATCTTGAACTTGCTCGAGGGGGAGAACTTGACCTTGGGCATCATTTAGAGGTTCACCACCATCTCGAGGTTGATCTTGCCCTTGGTCTTGTTCAGAAGGTTGAGGGCCTTCACTTTGTTCTTCGGAAGCGTGTGGGTCTTGATGAGGTGATTGTCCTTCTCCTTCGGCCACAAGGGGTTCCTCAATGGGTAGAATTTGACCAATACCCATTCTTCTTATGGCTTGGGGAGGAATTTCATCACCTACATCACAAGTACCACTTTGCTCCACTTGGGAGCCGTTATTTTCGTCAAACTCCACGTTACACGTCTCCTCAATGAGTCCGGTGGACTTGTTGAGGACACGGTAAGCATGAGAGTTTGTAGCATAACCAACAAATATGCCCTCATGAGCTCTAGCCTCAAATTTAGACAAACGAACACCCTTCTTGAGAATGAAACACTTACAACCGAACACCCGGAAGTACTTGAGGTTGGGCTTGTTGCCGGTGAGTATCTCATAAGGAGTCTTGTTCAAGCCTTTGCGAAGATAGAGCCGATTGGATGCATGACATGCGGTGTTGATGGCTTCGGCCCAAAAGTTGTATGGAGACTTGAACTCCGCCATCATGGTCCTTGCCGCATCCATCAACGTCCGGTTCTTCCTCTCCGCAACACCATTTTGTTGAGGAGTATATGGTGCAGAATATTGATGCTTGATCCCCTCATCACTAAGAAACTCATCCAAGGTGTAGTTCTTGAACTCGGTGCCATTGTCACTTCTTATTGTCAAGACCTTTGCATCATGTTGACGTTGAGCTTCATTTGCAAAGTCGATGACGGTTTGTTGAGTCTCACTCTTCCTCTTGAAGAAGTATACCCAAGTGTATCTTGAATAATCATCCACAATCACCAAGCAATACTTTCTCCCTCCAAGACTATCAAAAGATGGAGGCCCGAAGAGATCCATGTGAAGGAGCTCCAAGGGTCTCTTCGAGTAGATGATGGTTGAAGGAGGGTGAGCCTTTTCATGAAGCTTTCCTTCGATACAAGCACTTCAAGCACGATCTTTGGCAAAACTAACATTTGTTAGTCCACGAACATGGTCCCCCTTGAGAAGACTTTGCAAAGATCTCATATTGACGTGGGCTAAACGGTGATGCCAAAGCCATCCCACGTCAACATTAGCCATTAGGCATGTCATGGTCTTAGTGGGTCGCTCCGAAAAGTTAATCACATAGAGATCGTTCTCGACATGCCCAACAAAGGCTACTTTAAGAGTCTTGCTCCACAAGAGGGCCACGGTATCAATATCAAAAAATGTAGCTAAGCCCATGAGTGCAAGTTGACGAACGGAAAGTAAATTGAATGCAAGGGACTCAACAAGCATGACTTTCTCGATCATTAGATCATGAGAAATGACAACCTTGCCGAGACCCAATACCTTAGAATGTGATGCATCACCCCACTCGACATTGGTGGGCATAGATGGAATCTCTTGCACGTCCACCACCAAGTCCTTGCTCCCGGTCATATGATTTTTTGCTCCACTATCGAGCAACCATGATCCCCCACCGGAAGCAAACACCTACATGAGATCAATGCTTGGTTTTAGGTACCCATTTAGTAAAGGGTCCTTTGATGTTAGTAACAAGGGTGTTGGGAACCCAAATAGACCATTCAATGTACTCATAGGAAGAACCAACAAATTTAGCATAAACATGTCCATTACTAGCACGGCACAACACATATGACGGGTTAATGTCGCCGGCTTTGTTTGAGGAAATGCTTTTGCCCTTTTGGACATCAACTCCCTTCACTTTCTCCTTCTTCTTCTTAGGAGCACCGAGGAGTCTGGACTAGGGGTGTCAGGACAGCGGACTATCATCGTCCGCCGGACTCCAAGACTACGAAGATACAAGATTGAAGACTCCGTCCCGTTCCGGATGGGACTTTCCTTGGCGTGGAAGGCAAGCTTGGCGTCTGGATATGTAGATCTCCTACCATTGTAACCGACTACGTGTAACGCTAGCCTTCTCCGGTGTCTATATAAACCGGAGGGCTGTAGTCCGTAGGACACAACATACATTACAACAATCATACCATAGGCTAGCTTTAGGGTTTAGCCTCCTTGATCTCGTGGTAGATCCACTCTTGTACTACCCATATCATCAATATTAATCAAGCGGGGCGTGGGTTTTACCTCCATCGAGAGGGCCCAAACACAGGTAAAACATCGTGTCCCTCGTCTCCTGTTACCATCCGCCTAGACGCACATTCGGGACCCCCTACCGAGATCCGCCGGTTTTGACACCGACATTGGTGCTTTCATTGAGAGTTCCTCTGTGTCATCACCGATAGGCTAGATGGCATCTTCGATCAACAACGCTGTCCAGGGTGAGACTTTTCTCCCCAGACAGATCTTCGTATTCGGCAGCTTCACACTGAGGGCTAATTCACTTGGCCATCTGGAGCAGATCAGCTTCGCCCTGGCCGTCACAGTCGATTTGAAGCCTAAACTTCACGGCCGACGTCCGCGGAGACTTGATCTTCGACGGACTCAAGCCACAACCAAGCGCGCCGCACTATTATGATGGGCATGATCTAGCTCTGCCGCCGAACAGTGCCTTGGTAGCCGCACACGAGTCCGCTCCGTCTCTTAGCTCGGAGCCGACCGCCCGGATCGAGGACCGGTGGTTGGACACCGCCTCGGGGGCTTCAACTTCCACGGCGATGGAGCCGAACACTGCCCTTGTCCCTCGCGAAGCTCATGACTTCGAGGTGCCGGACTTCTTGCCGGACTCCGGACCTCCCGCGCCCCCACCAATCGAATCTGATTGGGCGCCGGTTACGGAATTCACCGCCATAGACATCTTCCACACTCGCCCTTTGGCGACATCCTAAATTCGCTAAAGCATCTCTCGCTATCCGGAGAGTCCTGGCCGAATTATGGCCAGGATGGTTGGGATACAGACGACGAAGAAATTCAGAGCGCACCCACCACCCACTTTGTAGCCACTGTCGACGATCTTACCGACATGCTAAACTACGACTCCTAAGACATCGACGGTATGGACGACGATGTCGGAGGTGAACAAAAAACAGTGCCTACAAGGCAAGGGAAGACCACCTCGTCATACGACGTATACATGGTGGACACCCCAAAAGGAAGCGATAACGAGGACCAACGGGGCGCGGCATAGGATAATCCCGCCGACAAACAACCAAAACGGCGACACAGGCGCCGCACTAAGTCTCGCCTCGACAACAACAGCGCTCCTAACGACCCAGCAATACAGTAGGGCAAACCAGCGGACGACGAACACGTAGACAAGCAACCGTCCGAACAAGACGAGTCGGATAATCAATCCAGGCCCGGCGAAAACAACAATCCAGGCGACCTCACGCCGGACACACCGCCGGAGAATAAAAACCTTCGGAAAAGACTCGTTGCCACCGCAAGAAGTTTGAAAAAGGAAAAACGGAAGCTCAAAACAGCGGAAGACACACTCAGAATGAGGTGGAGCAAAGTGCTCAAAACCGCAGACAAATAAGGCAATGGCCATCAATCAAAGAGCTACCCAAAGCGCAAGCTACTGCCAGAATTTGATGAGGAGGCCATAGAGCCCCCACAGTCAAAAAACAAAGAGGCCGCCTGGTTGGATAGACGGCCAGATGATAGGCCAAAATCTGAAAGCAGCGCCGCATATAAACCGACTAACGACCCTGGACAGACATGTGGCCCAGCCAGGTCCATTTACGGGCCAAAGAAGAGGGCCCCAGGAAACAATGCAACACGACAAGTGTCCGAAGACAGCGATGCACCCAAATACAGGGGCACCGCACACCCACTATGTTTCACAAATAAGGTGCTGGATCATGAATTCCCAGCAGGATTTAAACCTATGAACATAGAGGCCACTGACGGAACAATGACCTCGGAGTGCGGATAGAGGATTATATACTACACATACACATGGCTAGAGGAGACGATCTCCACGCCATAAAATACCTACCCCTCAAGCTCAAAGGGCCAGCCCGTCATTAGCTTAAAGGCCTCCCAGAAAACACTGTTGGAAGTTGGGAAGAGCTTGAGGACGCGTTTAGAGCAAATTTTCAAGGGACTTATGTCCGCCCTCCGGATGCAGATGATCTAAGTCATATAACTCAACAGCTCGGAGAGTCAGCGCGCAAATTCTGGAACAGGTTCCTCACCAAAAAGAACCAAATAGTCGACTGTCCGGACGCCGAAGCCTTAGCAGCTTTTAAACACAACGTCCGAGACAAATGGCTTGCCAGACACCTCGGCCAAGAGAAGCCGAGGACAATGTCCGCGCTAACAAGCCTCATGACCCGCTTCTATGCAGGAGAGGATAGCTGGCTAGCAAGATGCAGCACCGGCGACCCAAGTACATCCGAGATCAGAGATGGAAACGGAAAATCATGGCGCAGAAAAGAGCAGCGCCGGAATAAAGAGAAAAGCCCAAAGAGCATGGCAGTCAACACCGGATTCAAAAGCTCGCGGCCAAACAACAAAACACAACATCTTAAGGATGACAGCGATGAGCTATCCAACTTAAACAAGATTTTGGGTCGGATATGTCAAATCCACAGTACCCCCGGAAGGCCTGCAAACCACACCCATCGGGATTGTTGGGTTTTCAAACAGTCCGGCCGACTAAACGCCGAACACAAGGGGCTCGACGCGTCAAGCGAAGATGACAAACCCCACCAGCAGAGCACCGGAAAACAAAAGAATTTCCCACAAGAGGTCAAAGCAGTAAATTCACTTCATGTGATAATACGGAAAAACAGTGCGACACCCATTAAAATGGGTCTCGCACGGTCCAATCAATGAAACATAGAGATTGGACATCAAAACCAATCACTTCGACCACGGATTATTCGAAGCGTTCAAATGCAGGATGGACTGCTACGATATTGGATCCCATAATCGACGGACTACAATTTAAACAAGTCCTGATGGACGGAGGCAGCGACTTAAACCTGCTGTATTCAAACACAATCCGCAAGTTGGGGATAGACCTAACTACAATTCGACACAGCCGCACTTCCTTTAAAGGAGTGAAGCCAGGCCCATACGCCAAGTGCACAGGCTCCCTATTACTAGAAGTTGTGTTCGGATTACCGAACAACTTTCGACGCGATAAACTAATCTTTCATATCATCCCATTTAAAAGCAGCTATCAAGCACTCTTGGGACGAGAGGCTTTTGTCCGCTTCAACGCCATACCACATTACGCGTCTCTTACACTCAAGATGCCCGGTCCACGTGGCATCATTTCAGTGCGAGGGTCATTTAAAGACCCCGGACACGGTTAGACGAGTCCGGCATAAGTAAGCTAGGGGCTCCCTAGCCGCACATCCCTTCACAAGGGGCTGCAACAGCGAGCTCACACAGACTCCGCTTTACTTATTTATATTTCTTTCTTCGTATATATTTTGCACAAATTCCTTTTAAACTAAGTTCCTCTCTTTTTACAGATGAACAACGTGCACACCCGTCCAGGATAACGGCACAACGGAGACACAGGCGCAGATGTGCGGTAAGGGTTTCCTATGCGAGATTCTTTTGATTAAGACCTGCGTAAACCTTTTTACTTGTCTCTTGTTGTTATAATCCTTGGTTTCTCATTATAGCCAAAGCGGAGCTCGACGTTTTGGCATCGCCACGTCGAAGACCATGCCCGCACACGGACACTAGGGGCTCGGGGCATTGTTACGCCCATTATTACAAAGACCGAACACCTTAGGGAGTGTTCGGCGTCTCGAGAGTTAGGCCTTATATGCATCAGCTCGAATCATGTCTTTGGTCAAATGTTGGGTTTGCCGGCTCCCGTGTTTTGATGCCTTACGTTCCGTATCATCGGCTAACGCGGCACCGGAGAACTCTGCGATTGTGCCCCGGTTAATTTGGCGAGCACCTCGATGAAAAGCGGCCGATCGTCATGATACAGCGAGAGACTGGTCAACCACTCGATCGACTACCGGAATGTTTAGAATTCCCCACTTTGATGAAGGACCGTTTCCCGGTCAGGCACACACGCGCCCCGAATTCGGAGAAGCGCGGTACCCCAAGGGGCTATATCGTAGCCCCACCCTCGAACTCCACTGGCTAAGTGAAAGTGATAAAGCATAATAGTCCGGATTGCCTTGTTTGCTACGCTACCACCTCCTTAACAGGACCGAGACGTCGGATTAAGTGTGAAAAGGCGCTATTTTTGCGAACACCCCCGCACCTTGTGCATGGGGGCTGAAGCCAAAGACTGCAATCTTTCAGGTTATACAAATGTATACATAAACGGCCGCATAGGAGATATTTTAATACTTGGGACGCACAAGTCTAAAAAGTGGTTACATTATAATCATTGTCTTACAAGATAAAAACGTTCATTTGAACGTAACATTTTTTGAGCACTGCGACTTTATTACACGAGCGCCACGCATAACTTCCCCAAAATAGTGCTCGGCGGGTAACCGGCTTTCGTCCGAACCCTGGGCGACAATAGTGGTGGCATCCATCTCTGTCCAATGTGTCTTCACACGGGCAAGGGCCATCCGCGCGCCTTCTATGCAGGCCGACCGCTTCATCTCCTTGATATGCGGCACCGCTCCAAGAAATTGCTGCAATAAGCCGAAATAGCTCGTCGCCTTGGGCCTCTCTGGCTAGACATGAGCCACGATATCAGTCATGGCAAGTCCGGACAATCTATTTAGCTCACCCCATTCGGCCAACCGATCGGTCAACGGAAGTGAACGATCCGGCCTATGGAATTGAGACCAAATAACTCTTCCGTCTTGTGATCCTTCTGGCTCCGGAAGTGCTCAACGGCGTCGGCCGCACTTGCCGCTAAGTCCATATATGGATACTCCGGACCCCACAGCTGGCCAAGTTGGGCATATTTTTGATCCATAAACCAGCGACGCAGCAGAAACGACTTGCCAGCCACAATATCTCCGGCCTGGCGCAGCTCCTCCTTCATAGCCCGCATTCCAGAACGGGCATCCTTGGCCTCGGCGGTGGCCTTCCCCAGGTTTTCCCGCTCCGATAAGCGCTCCTTTTCAAGAGCCTCATTGCGGTCGGCAGCATCTTTTAATTTCACGGCCAATTCGGCCATCTTTTCCCTGCTTAGGTAGTGTGCAGCCTTTTCGGCTTTCAACTCCTCGGCCGCCCTCGAGGCAGCCGCATCACTCCTTCGGGCTTGCTCCTTAGCTTGAGCAAGTTCGGCCCGAAGGCTCTCCACTGCAGCAGCACCGTCTGTATCACAGCATATATATTATCAGAGGCGGGCTTTGGCTCCCTCAAATAAGAGACTGCGGAGAATTCATTTACCTTGCGACTCGTCAAGTCGCCGGTTGATAAGCGCGATGTCCGCATCCGCCACATCAAGTTGCCGCATTAACTCGACAACTCCACTAGTCCGGCTAGCCCCCGGACTATCCGTCACCTACATAGGTAGGACAACTTTCAATACCTGCGATTTTGATCCTCGGCGCGCTGTCGCTTTCGACAACCTGCCGAGTCTCAGGGGCTACTATCTATACAGGGCACACTTCTATGTGCAAAATTGTCAAAAAGGTGTGTCGTTCTTACGTACCTCAAATCCCACCAGCAAACTCCTGACGGCGTTATGCAATCCGCTTTCGGCGGACGAAATCCTTCCGATCACCATACTCATCAAAGCACGGTGATCTTCTGAGATGGACGCCCTCTCAAGCAGACTCTTCAGCTCCCCCGGCCGGACACTAGTCGGCGCCGAACTCTCCGGCCTCACCGGGCTTGGGGACACCCTCTGTGACGATACTTCAGGCTCGTCTGCCCTGTCCGGCGACGCAGCAGACGGAGGCGTTTCGCTCTCCATCATCTCCGGACGAAGATCCCCCGAAGACGAACTCATCTGAGAAGTCTGCAAATCCAAACTGCAAAGTAAAATTTCGGTTATCCACAGAAGCACAAATGGAGGTATTTTCTTATTAATAAACTCCCCTTTCCCTACTCACGGCTCGCTAGAGGGCTGGTCCTTTAGAGACGATTGCACGTCCGGGTTCTCCCCGGACGCAGGACCCTCCGGTGAAGATTTCTTCTCCCGCTTAGGGGCTTTGGCCTCCAGGTCTTCGGAGGCAGTCCTCTTCTCCCCCTGGAGGGAGGGATTTTCGATCCCCCCCTCTTCAGGCGCCCCCTTGGGCGAGGTATTAACTCTTCTATTTTCCCCATCGCCCCTTTCTTCGGGCGCGACCTCCAACATTCTGACCAGCACGGGCTCCAGTGCGGTCTCTGGGAGGGGGGCCGGACACCTTATTAGCTTCGATCGCGCTATCCGCTCCTGATGAAGAGTAATGGGTCAGGAGGCGAATTCTAGAAAAGCAAATAAACAGAACGTCCGGACTCTGAGCTACTTACCTGAGTATCCGGGCGATTGCAGCTTAAGCCTGCGTCCTCGGTCAATTCCGGACACGCCACCTGCGGTCCGAAGAACAACTTGTACATCTCCATGGGTGTCGCACCCATGAAGTGTTGGAGGATTCGAGGTCCCTCCGGATTGAATTCCCATAACTGGAGAGGACGGCGTTTGCAGGGCAGAAGACGCCTGATTAGCATAACCTGCATCACCGCGACCAGATTGATCTCCCTCGCCTGGAGGTCTCGAATCCGGCCCTGCAATGAGGGCACGTCTTCGGACGGCCCCCAATTGAGCCCTTGGTTGACCCATGACATCAGTCAGCATGGAAGTCCCGGGCGGAATGAAGGCGGCGGCTTTTGCTTGCTGCCCTTCGGAGCAGTGATATAGAACCACTCCTGCTGCCACGGTCCGAGCTCCTCCTGGAAGGAACCCTCGGGCCATGGGGCATCGGCCCTTCTGCTTATCGCCGCCCCGCCGCACTCCGCTTGACGCCCCCCGATCATCTTCGGCTCCACATTGAAGGTCTTTAGCCACAGGCCGAAGTGGGGGGTGACGCGGAGGAAGGCTTCGCAGACGATAATGAATGCGGAGATGTGGAGGATGGACTCCGGAGCCAAGTCGTGAAAATCCAGCCCGTAGTAGAACATGAGCCCTCTCATGAAGGGGTCCGTCGGGAAGCCTAAGCCCCGACGGAGGTGGGATACGAAGACGACGTACTCACCGGGCTCGGGAGTGGGCACGGCCTGCCCTTGGGCGGGCAACATATGCGAAATCTCATAGGATATGTACTTGGCCTCACGCAGCTTTAGCACGTCCTCCTCCATAACGGAGGAGGGCATCCACCGACCCTGGAGGTCGGAGCCGGACATGGTTGAAGATCCGAAGCGCTCGAATCTGGGGCTCTGGGTGTTGGAACTTGGAGCAAGGAGAAGATTCGATGGAAGATTGAAGAAAAGAAACGAGCCTTGGTCCTCTTATAAAGGGGGAAAATACCAAGAGCCGTCTCCGTGACCGTTCGTGATTCACCTTCGATAGAGGAGATGTGGCGACAGGCGCGGTTGGGTTACCCACGTCCGTATTGATGAGAATCCCGGAATAAGGGGAACACGATCCCTACTTCGACAGGACGTGCCAAGGAAACCGCTTCGCTAAACGTGATGAGGTGGTATAATAAAAAACGATTCAAATAAAGACTTGGTAGCGGTGTGATGTCCTGCCGCATAATACGTCAGCAGATTGGACTTGTGTACATTTTATTCTCTCTACGGTGGAATGTGGAATTTATTTTGCGAGCGGACACTATCTGGTGTTCATGATCTTCTCGGATTATTCAAGGAGGAACTCGCCTTGCAATGCCGAACATTATGCGCTACCGGACTTATCGTCATTGAAGCCTGGTTTAGGGCTACCGAGGAGTCTGGACTAGGGGTGTCCGGACAGCCGGACTATCATCGTCCGCGGACTCCAAGACTACGAAGATACAAGATTGAAGACTCCGTCCCGTGTCCGGATGGGACTTTCCTTGGCGTGGAAGCCAAGCTTGGCGATCTGGATATGTAGATCTCCTACCATTGTAACCGACTACTGTAACCCTAGCCTTCTCCGGTGTCTATATAAACCGGAGGGCTGTAGTCCGTAGGACACAACATACATTACAACAATCATACCATAGGCTAGCTTTAGGGTTTAGCCTCCTTGATCTCGTGGTAGATCTACTCTTGTACTACCCATATCATCAATATTAATTAAGCAGGACGTAGGGTTTTACCTCCATCGAGAGGGCCCGAACCTGGGTAAAACATCGTGTCCCTCGTCTCCTGTTACCATCCGCCTAGACGCACAGTTCGGGACCCCCTACCCGAGATCCGCCGGTTTTGACACCGACAAGCACCCTCTCCCTCTTTCACAAACGTTTGTTTGAGAGGAGGAGGACGATTCGTCTTGTTGTTCTTCTTCTTCTTGCTCTTGGACTTGGGTGCAAACCCAATTCCTTCTTTGGCCACAACTTCCTTTTGATTGCTCAAAAGGTCGTTGAGGTTTTTCTCACCTTGAATGCAAGACACAAGGCCTTTCTCAAGTTGATCCTTCAACTTGGCATTCTCCTCCACAAGATGCACATGCTCACAACATGGGTTAGTAGCACATGCATTATCAATTAATACCATATGAGGAAAGGTGGCCTTTTCCTTGATTAGCTTAACTTGGAGTTGAGCATGAGACTCCTTGAGGTTAGCATAAGTACCCTTCAAGACCTTGTGGGCCTTGTCAAAGTATCTCAAGCTCCTCTTTGAGTCTAGGATGATCAACCCCAAGTTTAGCCTTCTCGGATGTTAGCACACGAGACATGACAAGAGCATGATCAAGATCTTTCTTTAACTTAGCATGGTCATCATTGTGTGACTCCTCAGGAGTCAAACGATGCACACACTCTTCCTCAAGAGCATTAGAGAGATCCGATATCTCATCAGCATAGTCACGACTATGACCTTCCATCTTGGAGATGGTTTCTTTGTGAGCCTCGATCATGTCATTTGCCTCACCAAGTTGTTCCAAGAGAGCAACAAAGTGCTTCTTGGACTTTCCCTTGAGCTTACTCATGAAAGACTCAAATTCATTCACTTCCTCATTAGACTCACCATGTTCATCAATGCAATCCTCCAAGGAGGGATTAGTAATGATGGTGGTTGTGATGTTGGGGGTTACCTTGTTTGAAGCTTTAGCCATGAGGCATCTGGCGGTGATGTTTTCATTGGGTGATTCGAAGAGAGACACCCGGGGAGTAGTAGCAATGGCAACGGACGCCATGGCCATTGCTTCTTCATTTTCATCATCATCGTCATCCTCTTTGTATTCTTCTTGAACCACCAACCCACGAGTGGGAGTCTTCTTGGCGAAGTTGTTCTTGTTGGGGAAGGACTTGGCTTTGTCTTTTCGGATGAACTTGCCACCGTTGTCTTCCCGCTTCTCGTAAGGACAATCCGCAACGAAATGACTCACATTGCCACAGTTGAAGCAAGTTCTAACTCGTTGCTTGCCCTTGACGCCACTTGAGTTGTTCTTGCTGAAGTTGGGTCTCGAACTCTTCTTGCTCCAAAATTGTCTTGATGCAAGGGCCATGTGCTCATGGTAGTCAAACTTGGTGTCTTCGGGGTTGCTTTCCTCATCTTCCACTTCTTCCTCTTCTTCCATAGTAACCTTGGCCTTCAAAGCAAGGTTAGGCTTCTTTGCTTGTTGAGAACGGAGCACCGCATTGTCGGCGGTCTTGTCCAAGATGCTCATTGCAACGTACTCATCCAACACTTCACTTGAGGTCATAGAGTGGAAGTCTGGTCGTTGACGAATGACGGAGGACATGGCCTTGTTGTAGGGCATCATGGCCTTGAGGAACTTCCGCTTGATCCAATTGTCATCCGTGTCCTTTCTTCCATGATCTCGAAGTGCGACCGCGAGTTTGGTCACTCTTCGAAAGAGCTCATGAGGTTCTTCATCTTCTTTCATTGCAAACTCATCGGCTTCATCTTGCACCACTTCATAGTTGGAGCGTTGAATGCTAGCACTTCCACGATAGAGACCCTCGACACATTTCCAAGCTTCTTTAGCCATGACATGGGGTCAAGATGAGGAGATCTTGGGAAGGATTGCATCTTGGATGATGAAGAGAGCACTCTCATTGAATTGATTGTCCACGGCTTCTCGGCGGTGAAGTTGCTTGGGTCATGAGGATAAAACCTTCTTCAATGATTCTCCAAAGGTTAGTGTTCACATGTTTTAAATGACGCTAAAGCGATAGACCCAAGAATCAAAATCTTCATGTTTCTCATATTTAGGAGGAGGACCGCATGATTCAAATGAGTGGAGGGATTGGCCTCCATAAACCGGGGTTCCACATGGGCAAAGATGCCGTACCATTTCTACCACTAATAGAAGGACTCTTATCAATGTTAGCTTCCCCCTTGTCGGAGGGAGCATCCGTCACCTTGTTGGTGGGATCACCCACTTTCATCGGCGAGGTAGATTGTTTGTCCTTCTAGGAATTCCTTAAATATGTCCTTGACCTCGGTCGTCATGGAGGTTTTCAATGTTTCCAAAGCAACATTGAATTCCTCACGTGAGATCGAGTTACCCCCATCTCCCGTAGATGAGATCGGATTCGCACCGGAGTGCTCTCCCACCTCATCTACAACATCAACCATACTCTTTGGATGGTAAAGTCCTTATAAAGAGACGAGGCTCTGATACCAATTGAAAGGATCGATATGGTTGACTAGAGGGGGGGTGAATAGGCAACTAACAATTTTTTAAGCTTTTCTTTACCAAATTAAACTTTGCAAAAAATAGGTTGTCTAGATGTGCAACTAAATGAGCAACCTATATGATGCAATAACAACTAGCACACAAGCAAGCAAAGGATGTAAAACAAGTAGACTTGCAAAAGTAAAGGCACGAAATAACCAAGAGTGGAGCCGGTGGAGACGAGGATGTGTTACCGGAGTTCCTTCCTTTTAAGGGGAAGTACGTCTCCGTTAGAGCGGTGTGGAGGCACAATGCTCCCCAAGAAGCCACTAGGGCCACCGTATTCTCCTCACACCCTCACACAATGCGAGATGCCGTGATTCCATTATTGGTGCCCTTGAAGGCGGCGACCGAACCTTTACAAGCAAGGTTGGGGCAATCTCCACAACAATCGGAGGCTCCCAACAACAACAACAACAATGGAGTATGGCTTCGAGGTGACCTCAACCGTCTAGGGTGCTCAACACCCAAGAGTAACAAGATCCGCAAGGGATAAGTGGGAGGAATCAAATTTCTCTTGGTGGAAGTGTAGATCTGGGCCTTCTCAACCAACCCCGAGCAAATCAACAAGTTTGATTGGCTAGGGAGAGAGATCGGGCGAAAATGGAGCTTTGAGCAACAATGGAGCTTTGGGGGAAAGAGGTAGGTCAACTTGGAGGAAGAAGACACCTTTATATAGTGGGGGGACAATTCCAACCGTTACCCCACAGAGCAGCCCCGCACAGAGCGGTACTACAGCTAGGGAAGGGCGGTACTACCGCTGAGAGCGGTACTACCGCTTCCTACCCAGCGGTACTACTGTGCTGGCGAGGAAGTCAGGCCACTGGCCCCAGAGCGGTACCACCGCGGGAGTAGGAGCGGTACTACCGCTCGGAGCTGTACTACCGCTTCTACTACCGCTTCTAGTGCCGCAAAACCCGACACGAGAAAACACCGTCTCGAATCGAGGCGGCAGTAGCGCGGTACAGCTGCGGTACTACGGCCGAAGCCCGCGAGCGGTACTAACGCTCTACGGAGCGGTACTACCGCTGAGAGCGGTACTACCGCTTCGTGGAGCGGTACTACCGCTGGAGGGCTTCGGCGGTACTACCGCTGTAGACCGCGGTACTACTGCTGGCACAGGGCGAAGCAGGTACGGAAGAGAAATGCAGCTCCAGAGATGCGAAAGGAAGACGACGGGTGTGAATGGGATGTGTACGTGTTGATTCCACCCTAGTCTTACCAAAGCGGACCCCCTCTTAATAGTACGATGACTCCTACGAAACTAGTCCACCAACAACGAAACGAAGGAGCTACACCGTCTTGAGTAAAACACCGAGGGGAGGAAATCGTCTCGTGCCAATGAATGATTCTCTGAAAGAACTTAACGCACACGATTAGTCCGCAAAAGCATTGTCATCAATCACCAAAACCACTAGGGGATAAATATGCCCTTACACCCTCGTAGACCGTAAGCGGAAGCGTTATGACAACGCGGTTGATGTAGTAGTACGTCTTCATGATCCGACCGATCCAAGTACCGAACGTACGGCACCTCCGAGTTCAGCACACGTTCAGCTCGATGATGATCCCCGGACTTCGATCCAGCAAAGTGTCGGGATGAGTTCCGTCAGCACGACGGCGTGGTGACGATGATGATGTTCTACCGGCGCAGGGCTTCGCCTAAACTCCGCGACGATATGACCGAGGTGGAATATGGTGGAGGGGGGCACCGACACGGCTAAGGAACGATCCGTAGATCAACTTGTGTGTTCTAGGGTGCCCCTGCCCGTGAGATATAAAGGAGAAAGGGAGGGTGGCGGCCTAGGAGGAGGCGCGCCAGGAGGAGTCCTACTCCCACCGGGAGTAGGATTCCCTTCCAAGTAGTAGGAGTAGGAGTCAAGGAAAGGGGAAGAGAAGAGAAGGAAGGAGGGGCGAGCCCTTCCCTAGTCCACCCGGACTAGGCCTTGGGGGCGCCAACCTCTCTCTCTCTTTCCCTAAAGCCCAATAAGGCCCATATACTCCCCGCTAATTCCCATAACTCTCCCAGACTCAAAAATACCGAATCACTCGGAACCTTTCCGAACTCCGAATATAGTCATCCAATATATAGATCTTTGCATCTCGACCATTTTGAGACTCCTCGTCATGTCCCCGATCTCATCCGGGACTCCGAACTCCTTCGGTACATCAAAAATTATAAACTCATAATAAAACTGTCATCGTAACGTTAAGCGTGTGAACCGTACGGGTTCGAGAACTATGTAGACATGACCTAGAACTATTCTTGGTCAATAACCAATAGAGGAACCTGGATGCCCATATTGGTTCCAACATATTCTACGAAGATCTTTATCAGTCAAACCGCATAACAACATACGTTGTTCCCTTTGTCATCGGTATGTTACTTGCCCGAGATTCGATCGTCGGTATCCAATACCTAGTTCAATCTCGTTACCGACAAGTCTCTTTACTCGTTATGTAATGCATCATTCCGTAACTAACTCATTAGCTACATTGCTTGCAAGGCTTATGATGTGCATTACCGAGAGGGCCCAGAGATACCTCTCCGACAATCGGAGTGACAAAACCTAATCTCGAAATACGCCAACCCAACATGTACCTTTGGAGACACCTATAGTACTCCTTTATAATCACCCAGTTATGTTGTGACGTTTGGTAGCACCCAAAGTGTTCCTCCGGTAAACGGGAGTTGCATAATCTCATAGTTACAGGAACATGTATAAGTCATGAAGAAAGCAATAGCAATATACTAAACAATCCAGTGCTAGGCTAACGGAATGGGTCATGTCAATCACATCATTCTCCTAATGATGTGATCCCGTTAATCAAATGACAACTCTTTTGTCCATGGCTAGGAAACATAACCATCTTTGATAAACGAGCTAGTCAAGTAGAGGCATACTAGTGACACTATGCTTGTCTATGTATTCACACATGTATTATGTTTCCGGTTAATACAATTCTAGCATGAATAATAAACATTTATCATGAAATAAGGAAATAAATAATAACTTTATTATTGCCTCTAGGGCATATTTCCTTCACCAGCATCCTTGCAGTGGACTTGTGTCCTAGAGCTTCGCCGTTGCGATAGCGTCTGCTCTAGCGATGGCATAGAGCTTGGGAGATAGTCCGGGAGCGGATGCAAATAGTGGTCTGCATCTACAACATCTAGAAGACGGATCGTGTGCTGGGTTCATGTTGGTGGTTGTCAGTTATGGTTTCCTCCTCCAACATATTAATCGTGCGGGGTGCCAAATTTGGACTTTGATGGCTTGTGTAAGGTGTTGCCATGACCTGGTTCAGTCAACAAAAATGGCTTCGCCTTTCATAAGCCACCTTGGAGGTCCATAAAGCTGCATTTCGGCGATGGAGCCGCAACGGGCTTGGGGTGAGGAGGTGATCTGTCATTTTTTTTTCATTGGTGGCTGTTATGATAGTGCCGAAGGCAGGTGAAGGGGATTGGTGTCAAGCTTACGGGATCTTTCTGTCTTGATTTTAATTTTTCTTCTTGGCTGATGTCCTTTTGTGCAAAGTCTAGCATTCTACTGTCTTTTTGGTTTGGTCGGGTCGGTGTCAATGTGGCTTGTACTATGGTCTGTATTATATGAATAATTTTGACATCCAACAATAATGGGTTGTTTAATACGTGACACTTCCAAAGACTAACCTGCGACGCCGGCGCCACAACCTGGTACTCCTTTTGGTGTTTTGGTCCGGCCATTGAAGGGGTGGGCGTGGTATCATTGAGGTCGAACGCGGGCTCGAGGAAGATGGCAGCAGTGGTGTCACAAACCTTGTTGACGGTGCTAGTGGTGGTAATCTGGTGCGAGCATTTCGTCGAACATGTGGCAGGCGCCATCTTGATGCCATCAGGTAACACATCAAAGATGACCTCCATGGCCTCAAGGCAGCTGTGTGGGGTTGAAGTAGTAGCAGCCGGAGCCGGATCGGCTCATAATGTAGCCATGGATGAGTAAGTACCATTTTCATCTGTGCAACAATCCACTGTTAGTATACTCGGAGCCGACAACGAAGCCTCATTATGCTCTCCTACCGGACACGGGCATTCTGTAGAGTTGTAACCAGGATTAATATAAGGCCAATGATACAGGTGACAATATATGCAAGCAACAAAATGAACAATATTGAGACAAGCATCATACCTGGAACCGTAGCATAATTTTCGACAACATTTTGAGCTACGGGTATGATGCTTGCATTGTTATCATCAACATTTCTCCCGCTTGAAAGGCCTGCAAACATTCAGCATATAGCTTGTCAATATAATACATGCACAAAACCCATGAGTAGCACTTTATGATAGAAATGCAGCATACTGGTAGTAACGTCATCTACTGGTTGCTGTTCAACTGGCTTACTTTTTGAATTACCCATACGCACCTATGTAAGGGCAGTACAATCACATTAAATGACCTTTGACTAACGTGAACTATGAAATGGCGCAAACTCTGCTTACTACTAATCTTGTCATACAAAGTGTTATTTATTCAATTGATCCAAATGATGGTAATCTTGAACTGATTTAAAGAGTGGGAACACATAATCGTTTGTCATTCTATCATTAAGGTTGTTTCTATAAATATCTTTCCAACCTTATACATATTCAAAATGCACTCAGTTTCTTATTACTTATTTGTGTCTATTCAAGGAATGTCCTCTTGGCATATAAAGTACTTGAAAATGCACTCAATACTATATATGTTGACTATCGCATGGATACCAAATTAGTTATTTTCAATAAGTGTCCTAACTACCTATTGTTTGTGTCACTTCTTGCTGGTGATGTTGTTGTGAGCTGCAAAATCGAAAACCGTTGTCAGTTGCTGCTTCGGATGACCCTGGCACAGAGGTAAATCACCATCTGCAAACTCCTAAAGTGAATGTCAGTTATGTCATGATACAAATACCTGCAAATTCAATTATGCTCCTGATGTTTGTATGTAAACTGGGTGTCTATGGCACAAACTCTGCTAATATGTTGTCATTCTATCATTAAGGTTGTTTGTATAATATGTTTCCAGCCTTAGTGTCAGTTATGTCATGATACAAGTACCTGCAAATTCAATTATGCTCCTGATGTTTGTATGTAAACTGGGTTTATATGGCACACACTCTGGTTAGTCATTCTTTGCTTCTATAATTTGTTTCCAGCCTTATACATATTGAAGATGCACTCAGTTTCTTTGTGAACTCAGTTTCCAGCCTTATATCAAGTACTTGAAAATGCACTCGATACTACATATGTTGACTAACTACCTCTTACTTGTGATGTTGTTGTGAGCTGCAAACTGGGAATCTGTTGTCAGTTGCTGCTTCTGATGACCCTAGCACCGAGGTCAATCACCACCTGCAAACTCGTAAAGTGAGTGTCAGTTATATGTTGATACAAATTCATGCAAATTCAAATATGCTCCTACTGTTTGTATGTAAACTTGGTGGCAGTTATGTGCAGATGGAGCTTGCAATACTGTCATTCCTACCTCATATATGCGTCACTTCTTCATTGTGATGTTGTTGTGAGCTGCATAATTGAAAACTGTTGCCACCGAGATGACTGACCACCTGCAAAACTCCAAAGGTGGGTGTTACTTATGTGCTGATCCAAAAACCTGCAAATATAGCTCCTGCTGTTTATAGATGTAAACTGGGTGTCAGTTATGTGCAGATTTTGCTTGCAATCAGAGGCAAAGATTTATGAAGATGGGGCTGTCAAACTGACCAAAGCAGGTACAACCACATCATATGAGTCATTAAGCTGTATGGGCATAAGATTTGTAAACTGGTTCCAGGCACCCGTATCCAGGAGTCCACTTTGAATGGTCCAGGTCTCCAAAGATTTGTAAGATTTGTAAGATTTGTAAAACTGGTTCCAGATTTGTAAGGGTTAACACTCAAATTTGTAAGGGTTAATAGCGGCATACCTAGATGGAAGTGATCGGCGGCGGCCAACCTGGAAGGGTCGTGCCGATCCTGATGATCAGCGGCGGATCATACGGGATCGGCCTTAGATTCGATGATCAGCGGCGGAACATATGGGTTGTAGCCGATCCAGAGCAGGGTCCATCAACGGGATCGTCCTGTCTTTGCACTCTGATGGCGGCGGCGAAGGGGTTGAGCGGCGGTGACGGAAGCTACGTGTACGTAGCGACGATAGGGACGAATGACGGCGTCGGACAAGTGCATCGAGGGCACGACGATATGGGTGCAAGGGTTTCTGTTGGGACGATTCGGTTAATTTTTGTAGGTTAACCGTCGCAGATTTTTTTAGGGCAAATTTTTTAGGACGTTTTCCGTACAGTTGCACAAGGGGCGTCGTGGTAGCATTCCGGGTTTTTTTGTCGGTCTGGATGGAGGAAGTGGGGAATCGCTGGGTAGCGGGAGGTGAGATCGAGGACGAAAATTAACCGCAGCTGGTGGAACGAAAATTGACCGGCGGAGACTACCAACTGCTGCATTAGGAGTAGAGATAACAGGGAACAAAAGAGTGTCCTCAGATATATGTATGATATCCTAAATCACAATATATATATACTCACAGTTACAATCATCAATCAGTTCTTCCACGTGTGTGTCGATTTATACTTGGCCAAACAACCCAGGAATTTGATCAAATATGCTACACCTATATATATAGGCAATGTAATTTGTTCTCAGGTATCAGGTATTAGTACGACTAGCA
Source organism: Aegilops speltoides (assembly GCA_021437245.1). NCBI lineage: Eukaryota > Viridiplantae > Streptophyta > Magnoliopsida > Poales > Poaceae > Aegilops > Aegilops speltoides. Next base: position 466,945,521 of record CM038141.1, read on the forward strand.
AAAGTACCCGTGCGTTGCAACGGGAGAAATAAATTATCACCCCTAGCGCCCCCATCCCTGTTACCACTTCTTTTCTTCGTCATCATTGTCGGTAACGATGCCCACTACACGGTGAACATTCCACCTAAGCTTGGAACCAATAAAGAATTGCATCACCTGCATGGACAGACCAGCGAACGGTCGCATTTGAGATCCCGGCCACATGACTCAGATCTGCACAATCAAATACTTATGCATTGTGTTTATGCTATCTGGGATTTACATCATAATAGTTTAGTACCAATCCGTGAAGGATACAAACAAAAACTAAATTCAACTTTATTTTAAAATGATCAACACTTTTTTGTAGGGTAACACGATCAACGCCAAAAACACTGGAGGCTGTGAGTTTGATTCCAGTAACTGTCAACTTTTTTTTGCCTCATCATTTGGCGCAAATTCAGTAAAGATTATAAGAGCAAGGAAAACACAATGAAAGAAAAAAAATGACATGAATTTAGTGAGGATTAAAAAATGCCACATCAGTTTTACTCATAAGATGGCATGGCAACCTACCATTGATTATTACTCCTGCGATTAATATGGCGCCCAGATAATTACCATTAATTTTCTTCCTTCTTTATTTCTTTTTCAATACTCCCTCCGTCCCAAAATTCTTGTCTTAGATTTATCAAGATACGGATGTATCTAACACTAAAATGTGAATAGATACATCCGTATGTAGACAAATCTAAGACAAGAATTTTGGGATGAAGGGAGTACATATTACCTTTCTTGCCGGCTCTACATAATTACCATCTTCTTTCTTTATTTCTCATGCAAAGAATGTCTATTTCCTTTCTTTATTTCTTTGCTTAATTTCCCAAGCACCTTCTTGATGCCTAACAACCTAAAAACGTATATAAACTGGTAAAAATTAATGTAAAATAGCAAGGTGGGACTATTTGATAAGTAAAAAAATATGAAAAACAACTTCCAGCCTGTTCCTTTGTCGGTCCAGTGGGCTGTAGCACTCGCACATGCCCATCACGACCGTGCCCATTTATGTCGGCCCAAGTACGCCTGTCTTTATTCTTAAGGTTCCAGGCGCCCTAATTAGCAAGCTTAGGAGCCTATCCTGAGTGGTCTGCTGCGCTGGAATCAACATGGCACACCAGGGATCAAATTCCAGCGGCACCACCATTTTTTTTCTCTAATTTCTTTCAATTCAAACACACGCACATACAGCCAGATATATGGAATACGACGGTGAACCAGCCTACGACGAACACAATTGAGCATGCATGCAGGCCCAGCCGAGGCCCAGTTTAGCGAATCAGCCGAGGCCCAGTATGGGAAAACAAAAACCAGAGGCAGCTAAACAGATAGAACGAAAATTTAGTACCACCTCGAATATTTTTTAAATTTAAAGTGAAAGCGTAAAATCACGGGAAAAAGCGTATTGTGACGGTGAACCCGGAGACCCAATCCGTGCTTTATTATTAGGGAGAGATTCATCTTTTATCAAATATTTTTATTTTCTTTCATTATGGACGGGCGCCACAACAGGCACTTTAATGTTTTTTATTGTGTGGGAGTGTCTATTTATCGCTTATAGCGAGCTGGAAGGAACACTCGCCCGCTTGTACATGGGCCAGGCGGGCCAAAATGACTTCGCCTGCAGCTGCATTGTCCACTGTGCCAAGGGCACACACACACGTATTGCATTGGCTGGCACGGCCACCCGCGACCACGGCGGCGTCAGGTCGAAACCTGCAAACTCAAGCACCTTCATTTTATTTATTTATTATTCACCTTTTTTATTACTTATTTTATTTTGTTTATACTTCCAAAATATTGTAAAAAAATATATTACAAAAACAATTTATCTAAAAACATTTGAAAAAACATTAACCAAGCATTTGAAAAATGTTAAATGCGCATATAGAAAATGTTTCTCATGTACAAGAAAAAATGTATATAGTAAAATAACAAAAATGTGTATGAAAAAAGTTGATCATGTAAAAATGTTAATCAATCATTTGACAAATGTTAAATGTGTATAAAAAATAATGACCATGTATTCAAAAAATGTTAATCAAGCACTCGAAAAATATCAAATGTGTATAGAAAAAATGTTGACCATGTATTAAAAAACGTTCATCTTGTATTCTATTCAATAAATGTCAAACTTGTACTTGAAAAATGTTAATCAAGCATTTGAAAATGTTTAATGTATATAGAAAAATGTTGACCATGTAATAAAAATAGTTAATCTTGTATTTGCAAAATGTTAATTGTGTATAGAAAAATGTTGACCATGCATTAAAAATGTTAATATTGTATTTGTAAAAATTTAATCAAGCATTTGATAATGTTAAAAATGTATAGAAAAAATATTGACCATGCATTCAATTTTTTTAAATCATATTTGAAAAACGTTAATCAAGAACAAAAACCTCCAAAAACAAAAACAAATCAAAGAAACCCATGAAAACCCATGAGAAAACAAAATAAAACTGATGAAAACTAAGAAAGAAACAAAAAAAAGAAAATAGAATAAAAAGGAAAAAAACCAATAAAAACGAAGAAAGAAACAAAAGAAAAACTGAAAAAACCCTATAAAAACAAAATAAAACGAAGAAAACAATGAGTGGTACATTTTTGTTTTGTTCACTCCTATGCATTCATCCATCTGTCGACCCATCCTCCCTCTCGCTAGCGATGTGATATAATACATGGAAACAAACTCTCCTAGCAATAATTACCTTGACTACATACCAGACATCAGGCACAAATAGGGAAAAATCGTCCATTATCATGGAGATATTTGGTTGCCAAACAAAAATTGATACCTCCCTCAAACATCTCCGTCATATGGAGATAATCGCCCTAATTGAAAACTAGACGTCATGCACAACATATGGAAAAGAATCGTCAATTATCATAGAGGTATTTTTTTAGGGAATCATAGAGATATTTTGTTGCCAAACAAAATGGACAACTCCCTCAAATATCTACGTCATATGAAGATTTTTAGTTAAGTACGTTTTGTTGCAGGATTGGTTATTCATGGGCACCCCTAGCTCATGTGCTCGCCAGCACACATGACAGATCGCTCGGAGATCGTCAAGCAAGTTAGTCACAGTCTATCGTCACCTCGGGGTCACATGAGTTTACCATCGACCAATTGCACAGTCTCGCTTTCATCGCCCGGAGGTGAGTTCATCTTTGAAACCGGCTCTGCTATCCCCTTTTTTTTTTTACCAAAGCAATCTAATTCCCCGATGTTGTGGTGTCGTCCCCATATGATATGTCATTATTCATATATTCAGTTTGCAAAAGACAATGCATGATGAACCATTACTAAAAAAGACATCATACTTTCTACAATTCATAGGCTAGACAGGTTCTAGTTACATAAAAACTCTTATCAAGTAATACACTATGGCACGTCTTAATTTTAATTAACTTCAAGAATGAAATACAAAAAAAATAGGCAAATCTTAATTGCTTATTCACTAGCAAGAGTCACCTGCATGACAACTGGTGGTTCCCCTCCACCAGGAACGTTCTGTTGGAAATATGCCCTAGAGGCAATAATAAATTAGTTATTATTACTATATTTCCTGGTTCATGATAATCGTTTATTTATCCATGCTATAATTGTATTGATAGGAAACTCAGATACATGTGTGGATACATAGACAACACCATGTCCCTAGTAAGCCTCTAGTTGACTAGCTCGTTGATCAATAGATGGTTACGGTTTCCTGACCATGGACATTGAATGTCGTTGATAACGGGATCACATCATTAGGAGAATGATGTGATGGACAAGACCCAATCCTAAGCCTAGCACAAAGATCGTAGTTCAGATGCTAAAGCTTTTCTAATGTCAAGTATCATTTCCTTAGACCATGAGATTGTGCAACTCCGGATACCGTAGGAATGCTTTGGGTGTACCAAACGTCACAACATAACTTGGTGGCTATAAAGGTGCACTACGGTATCTCCGAAAGTGTCTCATTGGGTTGGTACGAATCGAGATCGGATTTGTCACTCCGGTGACGGAGAGGTATCTCCGCCCACTCGGTAGGACATCATCATAATGTGCACAATGTGACCAAGGGGTTGATCACGGGATGATGTGTTATGAACGAGTAAAGAGATTTGCCGTAACGAGATTGAACAAGGTATCGGGATACCAACGATCGAATCTCGGGCAAGTACTATAACGCTAGACAAAGGGAATTGAATACGGGATTGATTGAATCTCGACATCGTGGTTCATCCGATGAGATCATCGTGGAACATGTGGGAGCCAACATGGGTATCCAGATCCCGCTGTTGGCTATTGGCCGAGAGTTGTCTCGGTCATGTCTCACGTGTTCCCGAACCCGTAGGGTCTACACACTTAAGGTTCAATGGCGCTAGGGTTATAGGAATAGATGTACGTGGTTACCGAATGTTGTTTGGAGTCCTGATGAGATCCCGGACGTCACGAGGGGTTCCGGAATGGTCCGCGGTGAAGATCGATATATTGGACGAAGGGTATTGAGTCCGGAAGTGTTCCGGGGTACGGTAATGTATGACCAGATGAGGTAAAGGTGTTTCAAGTGGAGCCCCTGCCCAAGTGTTGGAGGGCCTCATGGGCCAAAGGGAAAGGGGCAAACCAGCCTACTAAGGGATGGTCCGCCCCCCCATGGGCTCTCACGGTGCCGGGAGAGGTGGGGGCGCCCCTAGGGGCCCCTCCCGGCTTGGGGGCAAGTTTCCTAGGGGTGGGCCGCCAACCTAGATGGGTTTTGGGGCAGCCACCCTCCCTAGGGAACCCTAGGGCACCTCCTCCACCCCTTACCCCTATATATAGTGAGGAGAGAGAGGCAGCCACACACCCAAGTTTGGCGCAGCCTCCCTCTCCCAAGTACTCTCTTTCTCCTCTCTCTCGCGGTGCTTGGCGAAGCCTCGCAGATTGCCACGCTCCTCCACCACCACCACGCCATTGTGCTGCTGTTGGATGGAGTCTTCCTCAACCTCTCCCTCTCTCCTTGCTGGATCAAGGCATGGGAGACGTCACCGGGCTGCATGTGTGTTGAACGCGGAGGTGCCGTCCGTTCGGCACTAGGATCATCGTGTTGGGGAACGTAGTAATTTCAAAAAATTTCCTACGCACACGCAAGATCATGGTGATGATATAGCAACGAGGGGAGAGTGTTGTTCACGCACTCGAGACCCAAGCGAAGCGCTGACGCAACGTAGAGGAAGTAGTCGACGCCCTCCCGGTCCAACCGATCCAAGCACCGCATTCGCACCTCCGAAGTTCTTGACACGCAGACAGCTCGATGACGCACCTCGATCTCCAATCCAAGAGAGGCTCCGAGGGGAGTTCCATCAAGACGACGCGTGCAGGACGATCTTGATGTTCTCTCGTCGCAGGCTTCGCCTAAGCACCGCTACAATATGATCGAGGTGTAATATCGTGAGGGGGCACCGACACGGCTAAGGAACGATCAATGATCAACTTGTGTGTTCTAGGGTGCCCCTTACCCCGTGATATAAAGGAGGGAGGGAGGAGGTGGCCGGCCCAAGGGGGGGCGCCATGGGGAGGGAAACCTACTCCAAGTAGGTTTCCCCTTTCCTTATCTTATTTGGAGGGGAAGGAAAGAGTACTAGTATTAGGAAGTAGTACTAGTAGTAGTAATAGGAAGAGGGGAAGGAGAAAGGAAAGGGGGCCGCCCCTCCCCAATTCGGATTGGGCTGGGGCGCGCCTCCCTTGTTCCTTCTCCTTCCTCCTACATGGGCCCAATAAGGCCCATATACCTCCCGGGGTTCCAGAACCTCCCGAGCTCCAAACTTCTCCAAACCTTTCCGTGTCCAAATATATCCGTCCAATATATCAATCTTTATGTCTCGACCATTTCGAGACTCCTCGTCATGTCCGTGATCATATCCGGACTCAACAACCTTCGTACATCAAAATACATAAACTCATAATATAACTCGCATCGAAACCTTAAGCATGCGGACTCTACGGTTCGAGAATAATGTAGACATGACCGAGACATGTCTCCGGTCAATAACCAATAGCGGGACCTGGATGCCCATATTGGTTCCTACATATTCTACGAAGATCTTTATCGGTCAAACCGCACAACAACATACGTTGTTCCCTTTGTCATCGGTATGTTACTTGCCCGAGATTCGATCGTCGGTATCCAATACCTAGTTCAATCTCGCTATCGCAAGTCTCTTTACTCGCTCCGTAATACATCATCTCACAACTAACTCATTAGTTGAAATGCTTGCAAGGCTTAAGTGATGTGCATTACCGAGAGGGCCTAGAGATACCTCTCCCACATTCGGAGTGACAAATCCTAATCTCAAATACGCCAACTCAACAAGTACCTTCGAGACACCTGAGAGCACCTTTATAATCACCCGATTACGCTAGACGCTTGGTAGCACACAAAGTGTTCCTCCGTAAACGGAGTTGCATAATCTCATAGTCATAGGAACATGTATAAGTCATGGAGGAAGCAATAGCAACATACTAAACGATCGTGGTGCTAAGCTAACGGAATGGGTCATGTCAATCGATCATTCAACTAATGATGTGACCTTGTTAATCAAATAACAACTCCTTGTTCATGGTTAGGAAACATAACCATCTTTGATTAACAAGCTAGTCAAGTAGAGGCATACTAGTGACACTGCTTGTCTATATATTCACACATGTATTATGTTTCCGGTTAATACAATTCTAGCATGAATAATAAACATTTATCATGATATGAGGAAATAAATAATAACTTTATTATTGCCTCTAGGGCATATTTCCTTCAGCCTCCCACTTGCACTAGAGTCAATAATCTAGATTACACAAGAATGATTCTAACACCCATGGAGTCTTGGTGTTGATCATGTTTTGCTCGTGGAAGAGGCTTAGTCAACGGGTCCGCAACATTCAGATCCGTATGTATCTTGCAAATCTCTATGTCTCCCACCTGGACTAGATCCCGGATGGAATTGAAGCGTCTCTTGATGTGCTTGGTTCTCTTGTGAAATCTGGATTCCTTCGCTAAGGCAATCGCTCCAGTATTGTCACAAAAGATTTTCATTGGACCCGATGCACTAGGTATGACACGTAGATCGGATATGAACTCCTTCATTGGCTGCTTCCGAAGCAGCAATGTATTCCGCTTCACATGTAGATCCCGCCACGACGCTTTGCTTTGAACTGCACCAACTGACAGCTCCACCATTTAATGTAAACACGTATCCGGTTTGCGATTTAGAATCGTCCGGATCAGTGTCAAAGCTTGCATCAACGTAACCATTTACGATGAGCTCTTTGTCACCTCCATATACGAGAAACATATCCTTAGTCCTTTTTAGGTATTTCAGGATGTTCTTGACCACTGTCAAGCGATCCACTCCTGGATTACTTTGGTACCTCCCTGCTAGACTTATAGCAAGGCACACATCAGGTCTGGTACACAACATTGCATACATGATAGAGCCTATGGCTGAAGCATAGGAACACTTTTCATTTTCTCTATCTTCGCAGTGGTCGGGCTTTGAGTCTTACTCAACTTCACACCTTGCAATACATGCAAGAACCCTTTCTTTGCTTGATCCATTTTGAACTTCTTCAAAACTTTGTCAAGGTATGTGCTTTGTGAAAGTCCAATTAAGCGCCTTGATCTATCTCTATAGATCTTAATGCCCAATATGTAAGAAGCTTCACCGAGGTCTTTCATTGAAAAACTTTTATTCAAGTATCCCTTTATGCTATCCAGAATTCTATATCATTTCCAATCAATAATATGTCATCCACATATAATATTAGAAATGCTACAGAGCTCCCACTCACTTTCTTGTAAATACAAAGCTTCTCCAAAAGTCTCAGATAAAACCAAATGCTTTGATCACACTATCAAAGCATTTATTCCAACTCCGAGAGGCTTGCACCAGTCCATAAATGGAACGTTGAGCTTGCACACTTTGTTAGCTCCCTTTGGATCGATAAAACCTTCTCGTTGCATCATATACAACTCTTCTTCCGTAAATCCATTCAGAATGCAGTTTTACATCCATTTGCCAAATTTCATAATCATAAAATGCGCAATTGCTAACATGATTCGGACAGACTTAAGCATCGCTACGGTGAGAAGGTCTCATCGTAGTCAACCCCTTGAACTTGTCGAAAACCTTTTGCAACAAGTCGAGCTTTGTAGACAGAATATTACCGTCATCGCCGCCTTCTTCTTGAAGATCCATTTATTCTCAATTGCTTGCCGACCATTGGGCAAGTCAACCAAAGTCCATACTTTGTTCTCATACATGGATCCCATCTCGCATTTCATGGCTTCAAGCCATTTTATGAATCTGGGCTCACCATCGCTTCTTCATAGTTCGAGGTTCATCATGATCTAGTAGCATGACTTCCGTAATAGGATTACCGTACCACTCACTGTGCGGATCTTACTCGCTCGACCCACGTGGTTCTCAGATAACTTGATCTCAAGTTCTATGATCATCATCATCAACTTCCTCACTAGTTGAGTTTTGACGCCACGTAAACCGTTCCCGTGATGTATTATTTTCCAACATGGGAGTAGGTACAGATTACCTCATCAAGTTCTACTTTCCTCCCACTCACTTCTTTCGAGAGAAACTCCTTCTAGAAAGGATCCATTCTTAGCAACGAATGTCTTGCCTTCGGATCTGTGATAGAAGGTGTACCCAACTGTCTCCTTTGGGTATCCTATGAAGACACATTTTCGATTTGGGTTCGAGCTTATCAGGTTGAAGCTTTTTCACATAAGCATCGCAACCCCAAACTTTAAGAAACGACAACTTTGGTTTCTTGCCAAACCATAGTTCATAAGGTGTCGCCTCAACGGATTTCGACGGTGCCCTATTTAACGTGAATGTGGCTGTCTCTAGAGCATAACCCCAAAACGATAGCGGTAAATCTGTAAGAGACATCATAGACCGCACCATATCAAGTAAAGTACGACATGACGCTCGGACACACCATTACGCTGTGGTGTTCCGGTGGCGGAGTTGTGAAACTATTCCACATTGTTTTAAGTGTAAACCAAACTCGAACTCAAATATTCTCCTCCACGATCAGATCGTAGAAACTTTATTTTCTTGTTACGATGATTTTCAACTTCACTCAAATTCTTTGAACTTTTCAAATGTTTCAGACTTATGCTTCATTAAGTAGATATACCCATATCCGCTTAAATCATCCGTGAAGGTGAGAAAATAACGATATCCGCCACGAGCCTCAACATTCATTGGACCACATACATCTCAGATGTATGATTTCCAACAAATCTGTTGCTCTCTCCATAGTACCGAGAACGGCGTTTTGGTCATCTTGCCCATGAGGCACGGTTCGCAAGTACCAAGTGATTCATAATCAAGTGGTTCCAAAAGTCCATCAAGATGGAGTTTCTTCATGCGCTTTATACCGATATGACCCAAACGGCAAGTGCCACAAATAAGTTGCACTATCATTATCAACTTTGCATCTTTTGGCTTCAACACTATGAATATGTGTATCACTACTATCGAGATTCATCAAAATAGACCACTCTTCAGGGTGCATGACCATAAAAGATATTACTCATATAAATAGAACAACCATTATTCTCTCGATTTAAATGAATAACCGCCTCGCATCAAACAAGATCCAGATATAATGTTCATGCTCAACGCCGCACCAAATAACAATTATTTAGGTCTAATACTAATCCCGAAGGTAGATGTAGAGGTAGCGTGTCGATCGCGATCACATCGACTTTGGAACCATTTCCCACGCCGCATCGTCACCTCGCCTTTGCCGTTGTTCGCTAATCAGTAGTCCCTATTTCGAGTTGCAAATATTAGCAATGTAACCAAGATCAAATACCCTGTGTGCTATCATGCGAGCTCTAGTAAGGTACACATCAATAACATGTATATCACATATACCTTTGTTCACTTTGCCATCCTTCTTATCCGCCAAATACTTGGGGCAGTTCCGCTTCAAAGGACTACCGCTTGCAGAGAAGCACTTAGTTTCGTGCTTAGGTCCGACTTGGGTTTCTTCTCTTGAGCAGCAACTTGTTTGCTGTTCTTCTTGAAGTTCCTTCTTCTTCCCTTTGCCCTTTTTCTTGAAACTAGTGGTCTTGTTAACCATCAACACTTGATGCTCCTTTTTGATTTCTACCTCCGCAGCCTTTAGCATCATAAGAGCTCGAATCGCCTTATCCATCCCTTGCATATTATAGTTCATCACGAAGCTCTTGTAGCTTGGTGGAAGTGATTGGAGAATTTGTCAATGACGCTATCATCCGAAGAGTAACTCCCGCTTGAATCAAGTGATTACAATACCCGCACATCTTGAGTATGTGCTCACCGATGTAACTATTCTCCTCCATCTTGCAGCTATAGAACTTATTGGAGACTTCATATCTCTCAATCCGGCATTCTTCCGAATATCAACTTCAACTCCTGAAACATCTCATATGCTCCATGACGCTCAAAACGCCGTTGAAGTCCCGGTTCTAAGCCGTAAAGCATGGCACATTGAACTATCGAGTAGTCATCGCTTTGCTCGCCAGACGCTCTTAACGCCGCCGGTTGCATCAAGAAGAGGTTCGGCACCCAGCGGTGCTTCCAGACGTAATTTTTCTATGCAGCAATGAGGATAATCCTCGTTACGGACCCAGTCCGCGAAGTTGCTACCATCATCTTTCAACTTAGCTTTCAAGGAACGATTAAAATTCAATGGAACAACAACACGGGCCATCTATCTACAAACAACATAGACAAGCAAGATACTATCAGTACTAAGTTCATGATAAATTTTAGTTCAATTAATCATATTACTTAAGAACTCCCACTTAGACGACACATCTCTAGTCATCTAAGTGATCACGTGATCCAAATCAACTAAACCATAACCGATCATCACGTGAGATGGAGTAGTTTTCAATGGTGAACATCTTATGTTGATCATATCTACTATATGATTCACGCTCGACCTTTCGGTCTCCGTGTTCCGAGGCCATATCTGCATATGCTAGGCTCGCCAAGTTTAACTCGAGTATTCTGCGGTGCAAAACTGGCTTGCACCCGCTGTAGATGGACGAGAGCTTATCACAACCGATCATCACGTGGTGTCCGGGCACGATTTAACTTTGGCAACGGTGCATACTTAGGAGAACACTACTTGATAATTTTAGTGAGAGATCATCTTAAAATGCTACCATCAATCAAAGCAAGATAAGATGCATAAAGGATAAACATCACATGCAATCAATATAAGTGATATGATATGGCCATCATCTTCTTGTGCTTGTGATTCCATCTCCAAGCACCATCATGATCACCATCGCCACCGCGCCGACACCTTGATCTCCATCGTAGTATCGTTGTCGCCACGCCATCTATTGCTTCTACGACTATCGCTACCGCTTAGTGATAAAGTAAAGCAATTACAGTATGCTTGCATTTCATACAATAAAGCGACAACCATATGGCTCCTCGCCATTGCCGATAACTTCGTTACAAAACATGATCATCTCATACAATAAAATATAGCATCATGTCTTGGCCATATCACATCACAACATGCCCCGCAAAAACAAGTTAGACGCCCTCTACTTTGTTGTTGCAAGTTTTACGTGGCTGCTACGGGCTTAAGCAAGAACCAATCTCACCTACGCATCAAAACCACAACGATAGTTTGTCAAGTTGATGCTGTTTTAACCTTCGCAAGGACCGGGCGAGCCACACTCGGTTCAACTAAAGTTGAAGAAACCGACACCGCTAGTCACCGTGTGCAAAGCACGGCGGTAAAACCAGTCTCAGAAGCGACGCTGTAATGTCGGTCCGGCCGCTTCATCCAACAATACCGCCAACCAAAGTATGACATGCTGGTAAGCAAGATGACTTATATCGCCCACAACTCACTTGTGTTCTACTCTGCATATAACATCAAACCATAAAACCTAGGCTCGATGCCATCGCTGGGGAACGAGTAATTTCAAAATTTTCCCACGCACACGCAAGATCATGGTGATGATATAGCAACGAGAGGGAGAGTGTTGTCTACGTACCCTCGAGACCAAGCGGAAGCGCTGACGCAACATAGAGGAAGTAGTCGACGCCCTCCCGGTCCAACCGATCCAAGCACCGCATTCGCACCTCCGAAGTTCTTGACACGCGACAGCTCGATGACGCACCTCGATCTCCAATCCAGAGAGGCCCGAGGGGAGTTCCACAAGACGACGGCATGGTGACGATCTTGATGTTCTCCGTCGCAGGCTTCGCCAAGCACCGCCACAATATGATCGAGGTGTAATATCGTGGAGGGGGCACCGACACGGCTAAGGAACCATCAATGATCAACTTGTGTGTTCTAGGGTGCCCCATTACCCCGTGATATAAAGGAGGGAGGGAGGAGGTGGCCGGCCCAAGGGGGCGCCATGGGGAGGGAAACCTACTCCAAGTAGGTTTCCCCTTTTCCTTATCTTATTTGGAGGGGAAGGAAAGAGTACTAGTATTAGGAAGTAGTACAAGTAGTAGTAATAGGAAGAGGGGAAGGAGAAGGAGGGGGCGGCCCCTCCCCAATTCGGATTGGGCTAGGGACGCGCCTCCCTTGTTCCTTCTCCTTCCTCCTACATGGGCCCAATAAGGCCCATATACCTCCCGGGGTTCCAGAACCTCCCGAGCTCCAAACTTCTCCGAACCTTTCCGTGTCCAAATATATCCGTCCAATATATCAATCTTTATGTCTCGACCATTTCGAGACTCCTCGTCATGTCCGTGATCATATCCGGACTCAACAACCTTCGTACATCAAAATACATAAACTCATAATATAATCACATCGAAACCTTAAGTGTGCGGACACTACGGTTCGAGAATAATGTAGACATGACCGAGACATGTCTCCGTCAATAACCAATAGCGGGACCTGGATGCCCATATTGGTTCCTACATATTCTACGAAGATCTTTATCGGTCAAACCGCACAACAACATACGTTGTTCCTTTGTCATCTCAGATGTTACTTGCCCGAGATTCGATCGCCGGTATCCAATACCTAGTTCAATCTCATTACCGCAAGTCTCTTTACTCGCTCCGTAATACATCATCTCACAACTAACTCATTAGTTGAAATGCTTGCAAGGCTTAAGTGATGTGCATTACCGAGAGGGCCAGAGATACCTCTCCGACATTCGGAGTGACAAATCCTAATCTCAAATACGCCAACTCAACAAGTACCTTCGAGACACCAGAGAGCACCTTTATAATCACCCGCTACATTGTGACGCTTGGTAGCACACAAAGTGTTCCTCCGTAAACGGAGTTGCATAATCTCATAGTCATAGGAACATGTATAAGTCATGAAGGAAGCAATAGCAACATACTAAACGATCGTGTGCTAAGCTAACGGAATGGGTCATGTCAATCGATCATTCAACTAATGATGTGACCTTGTTAATCAAATAACAACTCCTTGTTCATGGTTAGGAAACATAACCATCTTTGATTAACAAGCTAGTCAAGTAGAGGCATACTAGTGACACTCTGTTTGTCTATATATTCACACATGTATTATGTTTCCGGTTAATACAATTCTAGCATGAATAATAAACATTTATCATGATATGAGGAAATAAATAATAACTTTATTATTGCCTCTAGGGCATATTTCCTTCACATCGGTGATTTGTATCACGACGAGTACGACTCCATCAACCCCGTTCACTTGAACGCTTCCGCTTAGCGATCTACAAGGTTATGTAGATGCACTCCCCTTTCCCTCGTTGCTAGATTACTCCATAGATTGATCTTGGTGTTGTGTAGAAAATTTTGAATTTCCGCTACGTTCCCCAATAGTGGCATCATGAGCTAGGTCTATGCGTAGTTTCTATGCACGAGTAGAACACAAGTTGTTGTGGGCGTTGATTTTTGTTCAATATGCTTACCGTTACTAGTCCAATCTTGTTTCGACGGTATTGTGGGATGAAGCGGCCCGGACCGACCTTACACGTACACTTACGTGAGACAGGTTCCACCAACTGACATGCACTAGTTGCATAAGGTGGCTAGCGGGTGCCAGTCTCTCCCACTTTAGTTGGATCAGATTCGATGAAAAGGGTCCTTATGAAGGGTAAATAGCAATTGACATATCACGTTGTGGTTTTTGCGTAGGTAAGAAACGTTCTTGCTAGAAACCCATAGCAGCCACGTAAAACATGCAAACAACAATTAGAGGACGTCTAACTTGTTTTTGCAGGGTATGCTATGTGATGTGATATGGACAAAAGAATGTGATGAATGATATGTGATGTATGAGATTGATCATGTTCTTGTAATAGGAATCACGACTTGCATGTCGATGAGTATGACAACCGGCAGGAGCCATAGGAGTTGTCTTAATTTATTGTATGACCTGCGTGTCAATGAACAACGCCATGTAATTACTTTATTTTATTGCTAAACCGTTAGCCATAGTAGTAGAAGTAATAGTTGGCGAGACAACTTCATGAAGACACGATGATGGAGATCATGATGATGGAGATCATGGTGTCATGCCGGTGACGATGATGATCATGGAGCCCCAAAGATGGAGATCAAAAGGAGCAAAATGATATTGGCCATATCATGTCATTTTGATTGCATGTGATGTTTATCATGTTTATGCATCTTATTTGCTTAGAACGACGGTAGCTTAAATAAGATGATCCCTCACAATAATTTCAAGAAAAGTGTTACCCCTAACTGTGCACCGTTGCGAAGGTTCGTTGTTTTGAAGCACCACGTGATGGTCGGATGTGATAGATTCTAACATTCGAATACAACGGGTGTAAGCCAGATTTACACACGCAATACACTTAGGTTGACTTGACGAGCCTAGCATGTACAGACATGGCCTCGGAACACGGAAGACCGAAAGGTCGAGCATGAGTCGTATAGAAGATACGATCAACATGAAGATGTTCACCGGTGTTGACTAGTCCGTCTCACGTGATGATCGGACACGGCCTAGTTGACTCGGATCATGTAATCCCTTAGATGACTAGAGGGATGTCTATCTGAGTGGGAGTTCATAAGATGAACTCAATTATCCTGAACATAGTCAAAAGATCTTTGCAAATTATGTCGTAAGCTCGCGCTTTAGTTCTACTATTTAGATATGTTCCTAGAGAAAATTTAGTTGAAAGTTGATAGTAGCTATTATGTGGACTAGGTCCGTAAACTGAGGATTGTCCTCGTTGCTTCATAGAAGGCTTATGTCCTTAATGCACCGCTCAGTGTGCTGATCCTCGAACATCGTCTGTGGATGTTGCGATCATCTGACATACACGTTTTGATAACTACGTGATAGTTCAGTTAAACGGTTTAGAGTTGAGGCACCAAAGACGATTTCGACACGTCGCGGAACATATGAGATGTTTTGAAGGCTGAAATTGGGATTTCAGGCTCGTGCCCACGTCAAGAGATATAAGACCTCCGACGATTTTTCTAGCCTGCAAACTAAGGGAGAAAAGCTCAATCGTTGAGCTTGTGCTCAGATTGTCTGAGTACAACAATCACTTGAATCAAGTGGGAGTTGATCTTCTAAATGAGATAGTGATGTTTCGCCAAAGTCATTGCCACCAAGCTGCTAGAGCTTCATGATGAACTATATGTTGGGGAACGTTGCAGAAAATTAAAATTTTCCTACGGTTTCACCAAGATCCATCTATGAGTTCATCTAAGCAACGAGTCATGGGAGAGAGTTTGCATATACATACCACTTGTAGATCGCGTGCGGAAGCTTGCAAGGTGATGATGGAGTCGTACTCGACGTGATTCAGATCACCGATGTCCAAGTGCTGAACGGACAGCACCTCCGCGTTCAACACACGTACGGGACGGGAGACGTCTCCTCCTTCTTGATCCAGCAAGGGGGAAAGAGAGGTTGAAGAAGCTCGCTCCAACGGCAGCACGACGGCGTGGTGGTGTTAAGCAAAGAAGATTGGCTGTGGCTTCGCCAAGCGCCACGGAGGAGGAGAGGTGTTGGGAGGGAGGGCTGCGCCTTGGAGATGGGTACCGCAGCCCTCCTCCCACCCCTCTATTTATAGGGAAGGGGCAGGGGCGGCCCCTCTAGATGGGATCTAGGCGGGGGCGGCCAGGAGGGAGGCTTGCCCCCAAGCAAGGGGCCCCTCGTGGTTTCCCCCAACCCTAGGCGCATGGGCCCAAGGTGGGGGGCGCCCAGCCTCCAGGCTGGCTCCCTCCCTTTATGGGCCCATGTGGCCCTCCGGGAGGTGGCCTCCGGTGGACCCTCAGAACCCCTCCGGTGGTCTTGGTACATTACCGATAGACCCCCGAAACTTTCCGGTGTCCGTACGACAACTTCCCATATATAAAACTTCACCTCCGGACCATTCCGGAACTCCTCGTGACGTCCGGGATCCCATCCGGGACTCCTAACAACATTCGGTATTCACATACTAGTCTTCCTAATAACCCTAGTGTCACCGAACCTTAAGTGTGTAGACCCTACGGGTTCGGGAGACACGCAGACATGACCGAGACGACTCTCGGGCAATAACCAACAGCGGGATCTGGATACCCATGTTGGCTCCCACATGCTCCTCGATGATTTCATCGGTTGAACCACGATGTCGAGGATTCGATCAAAAACCCTGTATACAATTCCCTTTGTCAATTGGTACGTTACTTGCCCGAGACTCGATCGTCGGTATCCCAATACCTTGTTCAGTCTCAAGCATCGCAAGTCACTTTACTCGCATCGTAATGCATGATCCCGGCCAACATCTTGGTCACCTTGAGCTCATTATGATGATGCATTACCGAGTGGCCCAGAGATACCTCTCCGTCATACGGAGTGACAAATCCGAGCCTCGATCCGTGTCAACCCAATGATACTTTCGGAGATACCGTAATGCACCTTTATAGTCACCCGATTACGTGTTGGAAATATGCCCTAGAGGCAATAATAAAAGTATTATTATATTTCAATGTTCATGATAATTGTCTTTTGTTCATGCTATAAATGTATTATCCGGAAATCGTAATACACGGTGAACACTTAGACCCAATGAGTCCCTAGTGAGCCTCTAGTTGACTAGCTCACAGATCAATAGATAGTCATGGTTTCTCGACTATGGACATTGGATGTCATTGATAACGGATCACATCATTAGGAGAATGATGTGATGGACAAGACCCAATCATAAGCATAGCATAAAAGATCGGATAGTTCGCTTGCTAGAAGCTTTGCCAATGTCAAGTATCTATTCCTTCGACCATGAGATCGTAACTCCGGTTACCGAGGAGTGCCTTGGTGTATCAAACGTCACAACGAATCGGGTGACTATAAAGGTGCATTACAGGTATCTCCGAAAGTATCTGCGGTTGACACGGATCGAGACGGATTTGTCACTCCGCATGACGGAGAGGTATCTCTTGGGCCCACTCGTAATGCATCATCATAATGAGCTCAATGTGACCAAGGTGTTGGCCACGGATCATGCATTACGAAGACGAGTAAAGTGACTTGCCGTGGAACGAGACCGAACAAGGTATTGGGATACCGACGATCGAGTCTCGCAAGTAACGCATCGATTGACAAAGGAATTGCATATGTGGTTTGATCGAATCTCGACATCGTGGTTCAACCGATGAAATCATCGAGAGCATGTGGAGCCAACATGGATATCCGACTCGCTGTTGGTTATTGCCCGAGAGTCGCCTCGGTCATGTCTCAAGGTCTCCCGAACCCGTAGGGTCTACACACTTAAGGTTCGGTGACGCTAGGGTTTGTAGGAAGTCAAGTATGTGACCACCGAATGTTGTTCGAGTCCCGGATGAGATCCCGGACGTCACGAGGAGTTCGGAAGGGTCCGGAGGTAAAGAATAATATATAGGAAGTGGTGTTTCGCCATCGGGAAAGTTTCGGGGTTACAAGAAAGCACGGACCACCGGAAGGGTCCCGGGTCCACCGGTGGGGCCACCTATCCGGAGGGCCCCATGGGCCAGAGGGGAAGGAACCAGCCCACAGGGGCTGGTGCGCCTCTAGGCCCACCCCGCGCCTAGGGTTGAAACCCTAGGGGGGGCGCCCACCGGCTTGGGGGCACTCCACCCCTTGTGCCGCCCCTTGTAGATTGGATCTCAGGGCCGCCACTGGGGCCTATATAAAGGGGGGAGGGGGGGCTGCTGGACACACATCTCCCAAGGCGCAGCCCTCCCTCCCAACACATCTCCTCCTCCGAGAGCTCGGCGAAGCCTCGCCGAGTATCGCTTCACCACCATCACCACGCCGTCAGGCTGCCGGTGGTGTTGTCTTCTCAACCTCTCCTTCCCTTGCTGGATCAAGAAGGAGGAGACGCCGATCGTCCCGCACGTGTGTTGAACGCGGAGGTGCTGTCCGCTCAAGACTTGGCATCGGTGATCTGAATCACGCTCGAGTACGACTCCATCATCACCTTGCAAGCTTCGCACGCGCGATCTACAAGTGGTATGTAGATGCAATCTCTCTCCGCTACTCGCTGCTTAGATGAACTCATAGATGGATCTTGGTGAAACCGTAGGAAAAATTTTAATTTTCTCGCAACGCTCCCCAACAAAGGGTATCATGAGCTAGGTCTATGCGTAGTTCTCTAATGCACGAGTAGAACACAATTTGTTGTGGGCGCTGATCTTGTCATCTTACTTGCCTCTACTAGTCTTTTCTTGCTCAACGGTATTGTGGGATGAAGCGCCCGACCAACCTTACACGACGCTACGTGAGACCGGTTCCACCGATCGACATGCACTAGTTGCATAAGGTGGCTGGCGGGTGTCTGCTCTCCCACTTTAGTTGGAGCGGAATCGATGAACAGGCCCTTATGAAGGGTAAATAGAAGTTGACAAAATCACGTTGTGGTGATTCGAGGTAAGAAAACGTTTGCTAGAACCCAATCGCAGCTATCGTAAAAGATGCAAACAACAATTAGAGGACGCCTAACTTGTTTTTGCAGCGATTGATCATGTGATGTGATATGGCCGAAGTTGTGATGAATGATGAATTGTGATGTATGAGATCATGTTCTTGTAATAGGATTCACGACTTGCATGTCGATGAGTATGACAACCGCAGGAGCCATAGGAGTTGTCTTTATTTTTTGTATGACCTGCGTGTCATTGAAGAACGCCATGTAAACTACTTTACTTCATTGCTAAACGCGTTAGTCATAGAAGTAGAAGTAGTCGTTGGCGGACAACTTCATGAAGACACGATGATGGAGATCATGATGATGGAGATCATGGTGTCAAGCCGGTGACAAGATGATCATGGAGCCCCAAGATGGAGATCAATGGAGCTTGATGATATTGGCCATATCATGTCACAACTATATAATTGCATGTGATGTTTATTATGCTTTTACATCTTGTTTACTTAGGACGACGGTAGTAAATAAGATGATCCTTACAAAATTTCAAGAAGTGTTCTCCCTAAGCGTGCACCGCTGCTACAGTTCGTCGCTTCTAAGCACCACGTGATGATCGGTGTGATGGATCCTTACGCTCACATACAACGGTGTAAGACAGTTTTACACATGAAAACACTTAGGGTTAACTTGACGAGCCTAGCATGTGCGACATGGCCTCGAACACGGAGACCGAAAGGTCGAACACGAGTCGATGGAAGATACGATCAACATGAAGATGTTCACCGACGATGACTAGTCCGTCTCACGTGATGATCGGACACGGGCTAGTCGACTCGGATCGTGTAACACTTAGATGACTAGAGGGATGTCTAATCTAAGTGGGAGTTCATAATTTTGATTAAGAACTTTATTATCATGAACTTAGTCTAAAACCTTTGCAAATATGTCTTGTAGATCAATGGCCAACGCTAATGTCAACATGAACTTCAACGCGCTCCTAGAGAAAACCAAGCTGAAAGCGATGGCAGAACTATACGGACGGGTCCGAACCCGAGGATCATCCTCATAGCTGCCAGAAGCAATATGTCCTAGAAGGACCGCTAGGTGCCGCCCCGTCCCTGAGAACCAAGATGTTATGAACGCTTGGCAAACTCGTCGATGATTACTCCCTCGCTCAAGGCGGCATGCTCTACAGCTTAGAACCGGGCTCCAAAAGCGTTTTGAGCATCACGGAGCATATGAGATGTTCAAGAGCTGAAACTAGTTTTCCAAGCTCATGCCCGGTCGAGAGATATGATGTCTCCGACAAGTTCTACAGCTTGTAAGATGGAGGAGAACAGTTCGTCGGCTGAACACATCCTCAAGATGTCCGGGTTGCACGCACGATGACCCAGCTTGAACATTAACCTCCCGGATGAGGCGGTCATTGACAGAATCCTCCATCGCTCCCACCAAGCTACAAGAGCTTTGTGATGAACTACAACATGCGTGGGATGGTAAAGACCATTCTGAAGTGTTCTCGATGCTGAAGTCAGCAGAGGCTGAAATCAAGAAAGAACATCAAGTGTTGATGGTCAATAAGACCACTAAGTTCAAGAAGGGCAAGGGTAAGAAGAACTTCAAGAAGGACGGCAAAGATGTTGCCGCGCCGTAAGCCTGCTGCCGGAAGAAGTCAAAGAATGGACCCAAGCCCGAGACCGAGTGCTTTTATTGCAAGGGAAGGGCATCGAAGCGGAACTGCCCCAAATACTTAGCGGATAAGAAGGCCGCAAAACCCAAGGTATATTTGATATACATGTAATTGATGTGTACCTTACCAAGACTCGTAGTAACTCCCGGTATTTGATACCGTGCCGTTGCTCACATATGTAACTCACAGCAGAGCTGCGGAATAAACGGAGATCGGCGAAGGACGAGGTGACGGCGCTCGGGAATGGTTCCAAGGTCGATGTGATCGCCGCCGCACGCTGCCTCTACATTTACCTACGGGATTAGTTTTAAACCTCAATAATTGTTATTTAGTGCCAAGTTTGAGCATGAACATTGTATCCGGATCTCGCTTGATACGAGATGGCTACTCATTTAAGTCTGAGAATAATGGTTGTTCGATTTATATGAGAGATATGTTTTATGGTCATGCTCCGATGGTCAATGGTTTATTCTTAATGAATCTCGAGCGTAATATTACACATGTTCATAGTGTGGATGCAAAAGATGTAAAGTTGATAACGATAGTCCCACATACTTGTGGCATCGCCGCCTTTGGTCACATTGGTGTCAAGCGCATGAAGAAGCTCCATGCTGATGGACTTTAGAGTCTCTTGATTATGAATCGCTTGACATGCTAACCTTGCCTCTTAGGCAAGATGACCAAGACTCCGTTCTCCGGAACAATGGAGCGAGCAACCAACTTGTTGGAAATCATACATACCGATGTGTGCGGTCCAATGAGCGTTGAGGCTCATGGAGGATATCGTTATGTTCTCACTCACCGATGACTTAAGTAGATATGGGTATGTCTACTTAATGAAACACAAGTCTGAGACCTTTGAAAAGTTCAAGGAATTTCAGAGTGAGGTAGAGAATCAACGTGACCGTAAGATAAAGTTCCTACGATCGATCGTGGGGAGAATACTTAAGTCACGAATTTGGTACACACTTAAGGAAATGTGGAATCGTTTCACAACTCACGCCTACCGAACACCTCAAATAAACGGTGTGTCCGAACGTCAGAATCGCACTCTATTGGATATGGTGCGGTCTATGATGTCTCTACCGATTTACCGCTATCATTTTGGGGATACGCCTAGAGACAGCTACATTCACTTTAAATAGGGCACCGCCTAAACCGCTGAGACGACACCGTATGAATTATGGTTTGGGAAGAAACCTAAGCTGTCGTTTCTAAAAGTTTGGGGATGCGATGCTTATGTCAAGAAACTTCAACCTGAAAAGCTCGAACCCAAGTCGGAAAAATGCGATTCATAGGATACCCTAAGGAAACCGTCGGGTATACCTTCTACTTAAGATCCGAAGGCAAGATCTTTGTTGCCAAGAACGGATGCTTTCTAGAGAAAGAGTTTCTCTCGAAAGAAGTAAGTGGGAGGAAAGTAGAACTCGATGAAGTACTACCTCTCGAACGGGAAAGTGGTGCAGCGCAGAAACCGCTCTGTGATGCCCACACCAACCAAGAGGAAAACGTTGATGATGATCAAGGTACTTGGATCAAGTCACTCTTGAACTTCGAAGGTCCACGAGGACACGTTCCGCACCAGAGTGGTACGGCAACCCTGTCATGGAAATCATGTTGCTAGACAACAATGAACCTTCGAACTATGAAGAAGCAATGGCGGGCCCGGATTCCAACAAATGGCTTGAGGCCATGAAACCGAGATAGAATCCATGTATGAAAACAAAGTATGGACTTTGACAGACTTGCCCGATGATCGGCGAGCGATAGAAAATAAATGGATTTTTAAGAAGAAGACGGACGCGATGGTAATGTTACCATCTATAAAGCTCGACTTGTCGCTAAGGGTTATCGACAAGTTCAAGGGATTGACTACGACGAGACTTTCTCTCCGTAGCGAAGCTTAAGTCCGTCCGAATCATGTTAGCAATTGCCGATACTATGATTATGAGATATGGCGATGGACGCCAAAACGGCATTCCTTAATGGACATCTTAAGGAAGAGCTGTATATGATGCAGCCGGAAGGTTTTGTCGATCCTCGTAACACTAACAAAGTATGCAAGCTCCAGCGATCCATTTATGGACTGGTGCAAGCATCTCGAGTTAGAACATTCGCTTGATGAGATGATCAAAGCGCTTAGTTTATGAGACTTATGGAGAAGCCTGCTATAAGAAAGTGAGTGGGAGCTCCGTAGCATTTCTCCCGTTATATGTAGATGACATACTCTTGATGGGAAATGATACGACACTCCTGGACAGCATTAAGGCCTACTTGAACAAGTGTTTTTCAATGAAGGACCTTGGAGAAGCTGCTTATATATTAGGCATAAAGATCTATAGAGATAGATCGAGACGCCTCATAGGTCTTTCACAAAGCACATACCTTGATAAGATTTTGAAGAGGTTCAAAATGGATCAGTCCAAGAAGGGGTTCTTGCCTATGTTACAAGGTGTGAAACTGAGCTCAGCTCACCACCACCACGGCAAAAGATAAAGAAGAGATGAGTGTCATCCCTATGCTTCAGCCATAGGATCTATTATGTATGCCATGCTGTGTACTGCACTCGATGTAAACCTTGCCGTAAGTTTGGTTGCAAGATACCAAAGTAACCCCGCAAGGAACACCGGACAGCGGTCAAGAATATCCTGAAGTACCGAAAAGGACAAAGGACATGTTTTCGCTTATGGAGGAGACGAAGAGCTCGACGAAGGGTTACGCCGACGCTTAGCTTCGACTCAGATCCGATGACTCTAAGTCACAAACCGGATACGTGTATATGTTGAATGGTGGAGCAAGAAGCTGGTGCAACCGCAAGCGTAGCGCCGGCGGGATCTACGGTGAAGCGGAGTACATGGCAGCCTCTGAGGCAGCGATGAAGCAATTTGGGTGAAGGAGTTCATCACCGACCTAGAGTCATACCCAATGCGTCGGGCCGATCAAACTCTTCCGTGACAACACTGGAG
Organism: Aegilops speltoides; assembly: GCA_021437245.1. NCBI lineage: Eukaryota > Viridiplantae > Streptophyta > Magnoliopsida > Poales > Poaceae > Aegilops > Aegilops speltoides. Next base: position 466,969,109 of record CM038141.1, read on the forward strand.
CTATTGCCCTTGCAAAGGAGCCTGTGTTTCACAAGAAGACCAGCACATCAAGCGTGCCGCTTCAACTCCATCCGTGAAAATGTTCAAGATGGAGACATAGAGATTTGCAAAGTACACACGGATCTGAATGTCGCAGATCCGCTGACTAAACCTCTCTCGCAAGGCAAAACATGATCAACACCGTAACTCTATGGGTGTTCGATTCATCACAATGTAACTAGATTAGTGACTCTAGTGCAAGTGGAGACTGTTGGAAATATGCCCTAGAGGCAATAATAAAAGTATTATTATATTTCAATGTTCATGATAATTGTCTTTGTTCATGCTATAAATGTATTATCCGAAATCGTAATACACGGTGAACACTTAGACCCAATGAGTCCCTAGTGAGCCTCTAGTCGACTAGCTCACAGATCAATAGATAGTCATGGTTTCGACTATGGACATTGGATGTCATTGATAACGGATCACATCATTAGGAGAATGATGTGATGGACAAGACCCAATCATAAGCATAGCATAAAAGATCGGATAGTTCGCTTGCTAGAAGCTTTGCCAATGTCAAGTATCTATTCCTTCGACCATGAGATCGTAACTCCTTGTTACCGAGGAGTGCCTTTGGTGTATCAAACGTCACAACGAATCGGGTGACTATAAAGGTGCATTACAGGTATCTCCGAAAGTATCTGTTGGGTTGACACGGATCGAGATGGATTTGTCACTCCGCATGACGGAGAGGTATCTCTTGGGCCCACTCGGTAATGCATCATCATAATGAGCTCAATGTGACCAAGGTGTTGGCCACGGATCATGCATTACGGACGAGTAAAGTGACTTGCCGTGGAACGAGACCGAACAAGGTATTGGGATACCGACGATCGAAGTCTCGCAAGTAACGCATCGATTGACAAAGGAATTGCATATGTGGTTTGATCAATCTCGACATCGTGGTTCAACCGATGAAATCATCGAGGAGCATGTGGGAGCCAACATGGATATCCAGACCTCGCTGTTGGTTATTGCCCGAGAGTCGCCTCGGTCATGTCTGCAGTGTCTCCGAACCCGTAGGGTCTACACACTTAAGGTTCGGTGACGCTTAGGGTTTGTAGGAAGTCAAGTATGTGACCACCGAATGTTGTTCGAGTCCCTGATGAGATCCCGGACGTCACGAGGAGTTCGGAAGGGTCCGGAGGTAAAGAATAATATATAGGAAGTGGTGTTTCGCCATCGGGAAAGTTTCGGGGTTACCAAGAAAGCACGGACCACCGGAAGGGTCCTGGGTCCACCGGTGGGGCCACCTATCCGGAGGGCCCCATGGGCCAGAGGGGAAGGAACCAGCCCACAGGGGCTGGTGCGCCTCAGGCCCACTCCCCGCGCCTAGGGTTGAAACCCTAGGGGGGGGCGCCCACCGGCTTGGGGGCACTCCACCCCTCGCCGCCCCTTGTAGATTGGATCTACAGGGGGCCGGCCACCCCCCTGGGGGGCCTATATAAAGGGGGGGAGGGAGGGGGGGCTGCTGGACACACATCTCCCAAGGCGCAGCCCCTCCCCTCCCCAACACATCTCCTCCTCCGTAGAGCTCGGCGAAGCCCTCGCCGAGTATCGCTTCACCACCATCACCACGCGCCGCGGTGCCGGTGGTGCTGTCTTTCTCAACCTCTCCTTCCCCTTGCTGGATCAAGAAGGAGGAGACGCCGATCGTCCCGCACGTGTGTTGAACGCGGAGGTGCTGTCCGCTCAGCACTTGGCATCGGTGATCTGAATCACGCTCGAGTACGACTCCATCATCACCTTGCAAGCTTCGCACGCGCGATCTACAAGTGGTATGTAGATGCAATCTCTCTCCGCTACTCGCTGCTTAGATGAACTCATAGATGGATCTTGGTGAAACCGTAGGAAAAATTTTAATTTTCTCGCAACGCTCCCCAACATTACGCTAGACGCTTGATACACCCAAGGCACTCCTACGGTATCCGGAGTTACACGATCTCATGGTCAAGGAAGAGATACTTGACATTGGCAAAGCTCTAGCAAACGAACTACACGATCTTTGTGCTATGCTTAGGATTGTCTTGTCCATCACATCATTCTCCTAATGATGTGATCCCGCTATCAATGACATCCAATGTCCATAGTCGTGAAACCATGACTATTTGTTGATCACAACGAGCTAGTCAACTAGAGGCTCACTAGGGACATATTGTGGTCTATGTATTCACACGTATTACGATTTCCGGATAATACAGCTTATAGCATGAATAAAATACAATTATCATGAACAATGGAATATAATAATACTTTTATTATTGCCTCTAGGCATATTTCCAACAGCCTCCCACTTGCACTAGAGTCACCAATCTAGTTACATTGTGATGAATCGAACACCCATAGAGTTCTCGTGTTGATCATGTTTTGCCCATGAGAGAGGTTTAGTCAACAGATCCGCGACATTCAGATCCGTGTGCACTTTGCAAATCTCTATGTCTCCATCTTGAACATTTCCACGGATGGAGTTGAAACGACGCTGATGTGCTCGGTCTTCTTGTGAAACCTGGCTCCTTGGCAAGGGCAATAGCTCCAGTGTTGTCACAGAAGAGTTTGATCGGCCCCGACGCATTGGGTATGACTCCTAGGTCGGTGATGAACTCCTTCACCCAAATCGCTTCATGCGCTGCCTCCGAGGCTGCCATGTACTCCGCTTCACACGAGATCCCGCCACGACGCTCGCTTGTACCGCACGAGCCATCGCTTCCACCATTCAACATATACACGATCCGGTTTGAGACTTAGAGTCATCCAGATCTGAGTCGGGTTAGCGCCGACGAACCCTTTACGACGAGCTCTTCGCTCCTCCATAAACGAGAAACATGTCCTTTGTCCTTTTCGTGTACTTCAGATATTCTTGACCGCTGTCAGTGTTCCTTGCCGGGATTACTTTGGTATCTTGCTACCAAACTTACGGCAAGGTTTACATCGGTCCGTACACAAAGATGGCATACATAATAGATCCTATGGCTGAAGCATAGGGATGACACTCATCACTTCTTTATCTTTTGTCGTGGTCGTGATCGAGCTGAGCTCAATCTCACACCTTGTAACATAGGCAAGAACCCTTTCTTGGACTGATCCATTTTGAACCTCTTCAAAATCTTATCAAGGTATGTGCTTTGTGAAAGACCTATGAGGCGCCTCGATCTATCTCTATAGATCTTGATGCCTAATATATAAGCAGCTTCTCCAAGGTCCTTCATTGAAAAACACTTATTCAAGTAGGCCTTAATGCTGTCCGTAAGTTTGTATCATTTCCCATCAACAGAGACGTCATCTACATATAATAGGAGAAATGCTACAGAGCTCCCACTCACTTTCTTGTAAACGAGGCTTTCCATAAGTCTCAAGATAAACCCAAACGCTTTGATCATCTCATCAAAGCGTAATGTTCCAACTCCGAGATGCTTGCACCAGTCCATAAATGGATCGCTGGAGCTTGCATACTTTGTTAGCGTTTTAGGATCGACAAAACCTTCCGTTGCATCATATACAGCTCTTCCTTAAGATGTCCGTTAAGGAATGCCGTTTTGACGCCCATCCGCCATATCTCATAATCATAGTATGCGCAATTGCTAACATGATTCAGACGGACTTCAGCTTCGCCACGGAGAGAATGTGTCGTCAGAGTCAATCCCTTGAACTTGTCGATAACCCTTAGCGACAAGTCGAGCCTTATAAATGGTAACATTACCATCCGCGTCCGCCTTCTTCTTAAAAATCCATTTGTTTTCTATCGCTGTCGATCATCGGGCAAGTCTGTCACAGTCCATACTTTGTTTTCATACATGGATTCTATCTCGGATTTCATGGCTTCAAGCCATTTGTTGGAATCTGGGCCCGCCATCGCTTCTTCATAGTTCAAGGTTCACCGTTGTTCAACAACATGATTTCCGTGACAGGTTGCCGCATCACTGGTTCGAACGTGTCCCCGTGGACTCCACGGGTTCAAGAGCAACTTGATCCAAGTACCTTGATCATCATCATTGGTTTCTCTTCTTGGTGTGGGCATCACAGAACATTTTCCGAGTTGCACCACTTTCCCGCTCGAGAGGTAGTACTTCATCGAAGTTCTACTTTCCTCCCACTTACCTCTTTCGAGAGAAACTCTTTTTCCGTAAAGCATCCATTCTGGCAACAAAGATTTTGCCTTCGGATCTTAAGTAGAAGGTATACCCGACAGCTTCCTTAGGGTATCCTATGAATACGCATTTTTCCGACTTGGGTTCGAGCTTTTCAAAGTTGAAGTTTCTTGACATAAGCATCACATCCCCAAACTTTTAGAAACGATAGCTTAGGTTTCTTCCCAAACCATAATTCATACGGTGTCGCCTCAACGGATTTAGACGGTGCCCTATTTAAAGTGAATGTAGCTGTCTCTAGAGCGATCCCCAAAATGATAGCGATAAATCGGTAAGAGACATCATAGACCGCACTATATCCAATAGAGTGCGACACGACGCTCGACACACCGCTTCACCGAGGTGTTCCAGCGGCGTGAGTTGTGAAACGATTCCACATTTCCTTAAGTGTGTACCAAATTCGTGACTTAAGTATTCTCCTCCACGATCTGATCGTAGGAACTTTATCTTTCGGTCACGTTGATTCTGCACCTCATTCTGAAATTCCTTGAGACTTGTGTTTCATTAAGTAGACATACCCATATCTACTTAAGTCATCGTGAGAGTGAGAACATAACGATATCCTCCGCGAGCCTCAACGCCATTGGACCGCATACATCGGTATGTATGATTTCCAACAAGTTGGTTGCTCGCCCATTGTTCCGAGAACGGAGTCTTGGTCATTTTGCCCATGAGGCATGGTTCGCATGTGTCAAACGATTCATAACCAAGAGACTCTAAAAGTCCATCAAGATGGAGCTTCTTCATGCGCTTGACACCAATGTGACCAAGGCGGCAAGTACACAAGTATGTGGGACTATCGTTATCAACTTTACATCTTTTGGCATCCACACTATGAACATGTGTAATATTACGCCGAGATTCATTAAGAATAAACCATTGACCATCGGAGCATGACCATAAAACATATCTCTCATATAAATCGAACAACCATTATTCTCGACTTAAATGAGTAGCCATCTCAGATTAAACGAGATCCAGATACAATGTTCATGCTCAAACTTGGCACTAAATAACAATTATTAAGGTTCAAAACTAATCCTGTGGGTAAATGTAGAGGCAGCGTCGACGGCGATCACATCGACTGAACCATTCCCGACGCAGATCGTCACCTCGCCCTTTGCGTAGTCTCCGCTTATTCCGCAGCTCCTCGCTGTGAGTTACAAATATGAGCAACGGCACCGTATCAAATACCCAGGAGTTACTACGAGTAATCGGTAAGGTACACATCAATTACATGTATATCAAATATACCTTTGGCGTTGCCGGACTTCTTATCCGCTAAGTATTTGGGGCAGTTCCGCTCGAAAGTGACCCTTCCCTTGCAATAAAAGCACTCGGCCTCGTGCTTGGGTCCATTCTTTGACTTCTTCCCGCAACAAAGCTTACCGGCACGACAACATCTTTGCCGCCCTTCTTGAAGTCCTTCTTACCCTTGCCCTTCTTGAACTTAGTGGTCTTATTGACCATCAACACTTGATGTTCTTTCTGATTTCAGCCTCCGCCCTCTCGCTGACTTCAGATCGAGAACACTTCAGAATGGTCTTCACCATCCCCGCATGTTGTAGTTCATCACAAAACTCTTGTAGCTTGGTGGGAGCGATCGAGGATTCTGTCAATGACCGCCTCATCCGGGAGGTTAATGTTCACTGGGTCATACGGTTGTGCAACCTGCACATCTTCGTGATGTGCTCACCGATGTAACTGTTTTCTCCATATTACAATCTGAGAACTTGTCGGAGACATCATATCTCTCGACCCGGCATGAGCTTGAAAACTAGTTTCAGCTCTTCAACATCTCATATGCTTCGTGATGCTCAAAACGCTTTTGGAGCCCCGGTTCTAAGTGTAAAGCATGCCGCACCGAACGAGGGAGTAATCATCAGCACGAGTTTGCCAAACGCTCAAATCGCCTTGCAGTTCTTGGGAGAGCGGTGGGTCACCTAACGGTGCTTCTAGGACATATTGTTTCTGGCAGCTATGAGGATGATCTCGTGTTCCGGACCCAATCCGAGATAGTTGCTGCCATCATCTTTCAGCTTGGTTTTCTAGAACGCGCTGAAGTTCATGTTGACATTAGCGCTGGCCATTTGATCTACAAGACATATTTGCAAAGGTTTTAGACTAAGTTTATGATAATAAAGTTCTAATCAAATTATGAACTCCCACTTAGATTAGACATCCTCTAGTCATCTAAGTGTTACACGATCCGAGTCGACTAGCCCGTGTCCGATCATCACGTGAGACGGACTAGTCATCGCCGGTGAACATCTTCATGTTGATCGATCTTCCATACGACTCCTATTCGACCTTTCGGTCTCCGTGTTCCGAGGCCATGTCTGTACATGCTAGGCTCGCAAGTTAACCCTAAGTGTTTTCGCTGTGTAAAACTGTCTTACACCCGCTGTATGTGAACGTAAGAATCCATCACACCCGATCATCACGTGGTGCTTAGAAGTTTATTTAACTGTAGCAACGGTGCACAGTTAGGGAGAACACTTCTTGAAATTTTTGTAAGGATCATCTTATTTACTACCGTCATTCCCTAAGTAAACAAGATGCATACACATAATAAACATCACATGCAATTATATATAGTTGTGACATGATATGGCCAATATCATACAGCTCCATTGATCTCCATCTTCGGGCTCCATGATCATCTTGTCACCGCTTGACACCATGATCTCCATCATCATGATCTCCATCATCGTGTCTTCATGAAGTTGTCACGCCAACGACTACTTCTACTTCTATGGCTAACGCGCTTAGCAATAAAGTAAAGTAGTTTACATGGCGCTCTTCAATGACACGCAGGTCATACAAAAATAAAGACAACTCCTATATTCCCGCCGTTGTCATACTCATCGACATGCAAGTCGTGAATCCTATTACAAGAACATGATCTCATACATCACAATTCATCATTCATCACAACTTCTGGCCATATCACATCACATGATCAATCGCTTGAAAAACAAGTTAGACGTCTTCTAATTGTTGTTGCATCTTTTACGTGGCTGCAATTGGGTTCTAGCAAGAACATTTTCTTACCTATGAATAACCACACCGTGATTTTGTCAACTTCTATTTACCCTTCATAAGGGCCCTGTTCATCGAATCCGCCCAACTAAAGTGGAGAGACAGACACCGCCAGCCACCTTATGCAACTAGTGCATGTCAATCGGTGGAACCGGTCTCACGAAGCGCACGTAAGGTTGGTCCGGCCGCTTCATCCCCAATACCGCTGAAGCAAGAAAAGACTAGTAGAGGCAAGTAAGTTGACAAGATCCACGCCCACAACAAAATTGTGTTCTACTCTGCATTAGGGAACTACGATAGACCTAGCTCATGATGCCACCGTTGGGGAACGCTGCGTAAAATTAAAATTTTCCTACGGTTTCACCAAGATCCATCTATGAGTTCATCTAAGCAACGAGTCATGGGAGAGAGTTTGCATCTACATACCACTTGTAGATCGCGGCGGAAGCTTGCAAGGTGATGATGGAGTCGACTCGACGTGATTTAGATCACCGATGTCCAAGTGCTGAACGGATAGCACCTCCGCTGCTCAACACACGACGGACGGAGACGCCTCCTCCTTCTTGATCCAGCAAGGGGAAGGAGAGGTTGAGGAAGCTCGCCCAACGGCAAACGACGGCGTGGTGGTGTTGGTGCAGAAGATCTCGGCTGTGGCTTCGCCAAGCGCTTAAGGAGGAGGAGAGGTGTTGGGAGGGATGGCTGCGCCTTGAGATGGGTACAGCAGCCCTCCTCCCACCCCTCTATTTATAGGGAAGGGCAGGGGTCGGCCCTCTAGATGGGATCTAGAGGGGGCGGCGGCCAGGAGGGAGGCTTGCCCCCTGCAAGGGGCGCGCCTCGGGTTTCAACCCTAGGCGCATGGGCCCAAGGGGGCGCCCAGCCCTCCAAGGGCTGGCTCCTCCCTTGTGGCCCATGGGCCCTCCGGAGGGGTGGCCCTCCCGGTGGACCTCGAACCCTCCGTGGTCCCAGACATTACCGATAGACCTCAAACTTTCCGTGTCCGCACGACAACTTCCCATATATAAAACTTCACCTCCGACCATTCCGAACTCCTCGTGACGTCCGGGATCCCATCCGAGACCAACAACATTCGTAGTCACATAATAGTCTTCCTAATAACCCTAGCGCCACCGAACCTTATGTGTAGACCCTACGGGTTCGGGAGACACGAGACATGACCGAGACGACTCTCGGCAATAACCAACAGCGGATCTGGATACCCATGTTGGCTCCTACATGCTCCTCGATGATTTCATCGGTTGAACCACGATGTCGAGGATTCGATCAAAACCCCAGTATACAATTCCCTTTGTCAATCGGTACGTTATTTTCCGAGACTTGATCGCCGGTATCCCAATACCTTGTTCAGTCTTGTTACCGCAAGTCACTTTACTCGCATCAGTAATGCATGATCCCGTACAACATCTTGGTCACCTTGAGCTCATTATGATGATGCATTACCGAGTGGGCCCAGAGATACCTCTCCGTCATACACGGAGTGACAAATCCCAGCCTCGATCCGTGTCAACCCAACAGATACTTTCGAGATACCTGTAATGCACCTTTATAGTCACCCAGTTACGTTGACGTTTGATACACCCAAGGCACTCCTACGGTATTCGGGAGTTACACGATCTCATGGTCGAAGGAAGAGATACTTGACATTGGCAAAGCTCTAGCAAACGAACTACACGATCTTTGTGCTATGCTTAGGATTGGGTCTTGTCCATCACATCATTCTCCTAATGATGTGATCCCGTTATCAATGACATCCAATGTCCATAATCAGGAAACCAGGACTATCTGTTGATCACAACGAGCTAGTCAACTAGAGGCTCACTAGGGACATATTGTGGTCTATGTATTCACACGTGTATTACGATTTCCGGATAATACAGTTATAGCATGAACAAAAGACAATTATCATGAACAATGAAATATAATAATACTTTTATTATTGCCTCTAGGGCATATTTCCAACACTATAACATATCAGGGATTGATATGATTATCCTTGAGATATTCGCGATGTTTGACACCGCGAAGGTAGAATCAAGAAGGAGCATCAATTGTTGATGGTTGGTGAAACCACTAGTTTCAAGAAGGGCAAGGGCAAGAAGGGATACTTCATGAAACGGCAAATCAGCTGCTGCTCTAGTGAAGAAACCCAAGGTGGAACCCAAACCCGAGACTAAGTGCTTCTATAATAAGGGGAACAGTCACTAGAGCGGAATTACCCTAGATACTTGGTAGACGAGAAGTCTGGCAAGGTCGATAGAAGTATATTGGATATACATTATATTAATGTGTACTTTACTAGTACTCCTAGTAGCACCAGGGTATTAGATACTGGTTCGGTCGCTAAGTGTTAGTAACTCGAAATAAAAGCTACGGAATAAACGGAGACTCGCTAAAGGTGAGCTGACAATATGTGTTGGAAGTGTCTCCAAGGTTGATGTGATCAAGCATCGCACGCTCCCTCTACCATCGAGATTGGTGTTAAACCTAAATAATTGTTATTTGGTGTTTGCGTTGAGCATAGATATAATTGGATTATGTTTATCGCAACACGGTTATTCATTTAAGGAGAATAATGGTTACTCTGTTTATTTGAATAATACCTTCAATGGTCTTGCACCTAAAGTGAATGGTTTATTGAATCCCGATCGTAGTGATACTCATGTTCATGCCAAAAGATATAAGATAGTAATGATAGTACCACCTACTTGTGGCACTGCCATGTAAGTCATATTGGTATAAAAACGCATGAAGAAGCTCCATGTTGATGGATCTTTGGACTCACTCATTTTTGAAAAGTTTGAGACATGCGAACCATGTCTATTGTTGTATATGCATGAAGAAACACCATGCAAATGGACCGTTTGGACTCACTTGATTTTGAATCACTTGAGACATGCAAATCATACCACATGGGCAAAATGACTGAAAGCCTCGTTTTCAGTAAAATGGAACAAGAAAGCAACTTGTTGGAAGTAATACATTTTGATGTGTGCAGTCCAATGAGTGCTGAGGCACGCAGTGGATATCGTTATGTTCTTACTTCACGGATGATTTGAGTAGATACTGAGTATATTTACTTGATGAAACACAAGTCTGAATTATTGAATGGTTCAAGTAATTTCAGAGTGAAGTTGAAGATCGTCGTGACAAGAGGATAAAATGTCTATGATATGATCACAGAGATGAGTATCTGAGTTACGAGTTTTGGCACGCAATTAAGACATTGTGGAAATTGTTTCACAATTAATACCGCCTAGAACACCATAGTGTGATGGTGTGTCCGAACATCATAGTTGCACCCTATTGGATATGGTGCGTACCATGATGTCTCTTATCGAATTACCACTATAGTTCATGGGTTAGGCATTAGAGACAACCGCACTCACTTTAATAGGGCATCACGTAATTCCGTTGAGACGACACCGTTTGAACTATGGTTTGGAGAAACCTAAGTTGTCGTTTCTTAAAAGTTTGGGGCTGCGACACTTATGTGAAAAAGTTTCAGGTTGATAAGCTCGAACCCAAAGCGGATAAAATGCATCTTCATACGACACCCAAAACAGTTGGGTATACCTCCTAATTCAGATCCGAAAGCAATAGGGATTGTTTTTTGAATCGGGTCCTTTCTCGAGGAAAAGTTTGTCTCGGAAAGTTGAGTGGGAGCATGATGGAGACTTGATGAGGTTATTGAACCGTCACTTTAACTAGTGTGTAGCAGGGCACAGGAAGTTGTTCCTGTTGCGCCCACACCAATTGAAGTAGAAGCTTATGATAGTGATCATGAAGTTTCGGATCAAGTCACTACCGTACCTCGTAGGGTGACAAGGATGCGTACTACTTTAGAGTGGTACAGTAATCCTGTCTTGAAGGTCATGTTGCTAGACAACAATGAACCTACGAACTATGGAGAAGCGATGGTGGGCCCATATTTCGACAAATGGTTAGAAGCCATGAAATCCGAGATAGGATCCATGTATCAGAACAAAGCATGGACTTTGGTGGACTTGCCCGATGATCGGCAAGCCATTGAGATAAATGGATCTTTAAGAAGAAGACGGACGTGGATGGTAATGTCACCGTCTATGAAGCTCGACTTGTGGCAAAGAGTTTTTCACAAGTTCAAGGAGTTGACTACGATGACATTTTCTCATCCGTAGCGATGCTTAAGTCCGTCGGAATCAGGTTAGCATTAGCTGCATTTATGAAATCTGGCCGATGGATGTCAAAATGAGTTTCCTTACCAGTTTTCGTAAGGAAAGGTTGTATGTGATACAATCAGAAAGTTTTGTCGATCCTAGGGATGCTAAAAGGTATGCTAGCGCCAGCGATCCTTCCATGGACTAGAGCAAGCATCTCGGAGTCAGAATATGCGCTTTGATGGAATGATCAAAGATTTTGGGTTTATACAAAGTTTATGAGAAACTTGTATTTCCAAAGAAGTGAGTGGGAGCACTATAGAATTTCTGATGAGTATATGTTGCTAACATATTGTTGATCAGAAATGTTGTAGAGTTTCTGGAAAGCATATAGGGTTGTTTGAAAAGTGTTTTTCAATAGAAAACCTGGATTAGGCTACTTGAACAACAAGCATCAAGATCTATAAGATAGATCAAAATGCTTAATAGTACTTTCAAATGAGCACATACCTTGACATGATCTTGAAGGTGTTCAAGATGGATTAGTCAAAGAAGGAGTTCTTGCCTGAGTTGTAAGATATGAAGTTAAGACTTAAAGTTCGACCACAGCAGAAGAGAAAGAAAGGACGAAGGTCGTCCCCTATGCTTTAGACGTAGGCTCTACAGTATGCTATGCTGAGTACCGCACATAATGTGTGCCTTGCCACATGTCTGGCAAAGGGGTACAAGAGTGATCCAGGAATGGATCATTAGACAACGGTCAAAATTGTCCTTGGAGTAATAAGGACATGTTTCTCGATTATGGAGGTGATAAAGAGTTCGGCATAAAGGGTTACGTCGATGCAAGCTTTAACACCTATCTGAATGACTCTGAGTAGTAAACCGGATACATATAGTGGAGTGTGGAAGCAGCATTTACAATATGACCTAGAGATTTGCGAAGTACATACGGATCTGAATGTTGCAGACCCGTTGACTAAAACCTCTCTCACAAGCAAAACATGATCAAACCCAAGAACTCATTGAGTCTTAATCACATGATGATGTGAACTAGTTTAGTGACACTAGTAAACTCTTTGGATGTTGGTCACATGGCGATGTGACCTGTGAGTGTTAATCACACGTCGATGTGAACTAGATTATTTACTCTAGTGCAAGTGGGAGACTGTTGGAAATATGCCCTAGAGGCAATAATAAATTAGGTATTATTACTATATTTCCTGGTTCATGATAATCATTTATTATCCATGCTATAATTGTATTGATAGGAAACTCAGATACATGTGTGGATACATAGACAACACCATGTCCCTAGTAAGCCTCTAATTGACTAGCTCGTTGATCAATAGATGGTTACGGCTTCCTGACCATGGACGTTGGATGTCGTTGATAACGGGATCACATCATTAGGAGAATGATGTGATGGACAAGACCCAATCCTAAGCCTAGCACAAAGATCATGTAGTTCGTATGCTAAAGCTTTTCTAATGTCAAGTATCATTTCCTTAGACCATGAGATTGTGCAACTCCCGGATACCGTAGGAATGCTTTGGGTGTACCAAACGCCACAACGAATCGGGTGGCTATAAAGGTGCACTACGGTATCTCCAAAAGTGTCTCATTGGGTTGGCACGAATCGAGACTGGATTTGTCACTCCGCAGACGGAGAGGTATCTCTCGCCCACTCGGTAGGACATCATCATAATGTGCACAATGTGACCCACTAGTAGAAAACCACCCATTAGTCCCGGTTCAGAGGGTTTTTAGTCCCGGTTCACGAACCGGGACTAATGGGTCGCATTAATGCCACTAGCCATTAGTCCCGGTTCAAACACTAACCGGGACCAATGTGGCTCCACGTGGCCCTGTGCACCGAGCCCAGTCGGAGAGTTTTGGTCCCGTTGGTGGCTCCAACCGGGACCAAAAGTCATTTTTTCTACAAAAGTGGCTGCTTTAGGGGTTTTGGGGTTTATTTTTTGGTTGTTATTATAGCTAGCTAATAGAGAGAAGTGTCCTCTCTTATCTTCGTCCTTGGTTTATCAACGCTGCTGCTATGTTCATTGCACCCGCAGATATGACATGGCTCATGCATGCTTTGCATCATACATCATCATATATATGTATATAATAAAGTCCTACTAATCATGCATCATCATAAAACTTCTACTCATTATTAATAATAAGTCATACGATCATCATCCTCATATATAGTCATCGAACCCAACCCTACATAATTGTTCTTAGCACATGATCATCAGTATCAGGTATAGGACCTAAACACCCTTAAGGTAAAATAGCATAAAACAATATAGACCCTGACTCTCCATTATGAAGAATGGCGATCATCCTGTCTCCAATTCTTGCCTTCGCTGCTTATTGCTTCCAAGAAGCTCCTTACGATCGTCCATACATTTTTTCCATTCTTTGATTGTTATGTCTCCACTTCTTTTAGAAACCCGGTATGGACAGTTGAGATTCAGAGGACGACCTGGTCGTATGTTCAAAACATGAAGGCTACCACGCCGTATACATCGATGAGGCACACAATTATTCGGGATTATCTGTTGAAAAACATAGTAATAACTTCGTAGTTAGCAATGATGTACTAGTTTTAGAAGTGTGCAAAAGATGCACGGATGTTGTAATAGTAAAAATAATCTTACCAATGTATCTCCATGGTAGTTACCGTAGTTCAACACGTGCACTAGTGGCATGTATTGACCATAATGTTGAGGAGTTTGATTGTAGATATTGTAATTCTCAAGATCAGTACAAAATCCGACCGATGTCGCTTTCTCCCGATAAGTTAATTCGAGCCTTCGTGTAGTACGCTCTGTCTACCATCTTCCGCACATTCTTTGAAGAATGAAAATAAGCTGTCAATGGAGATAAGTTGTCAACTATATATTTTGAAATAAACAATATAAATTACTTAATAACTATGTTTAGCTCACATGAGGGAAGAACTGGAGGTGTATCCACAAAGACCCAAATCGAAGGTGTCTCTTGCTCGATTGTAGGATCACCAAGATCCATGGTGACAATCATACCTCATCAAGACCATACATCTTGCAAAATGCATCCCAATTTTGCAACCAAAATGGGTTACACTCGAGCATTGTACAACTTTACTTGAAAATCCACACCATGTTCGGTACTTAGGATAATTTTTTGGTTTCAAATTTTCATGGTCTTCAAAATCCATCCTCTCCAAGACATAGCGCCTTGCAAAGCATGGGATAAGCTAGTCGAATTGGAAAAGATGAAAATACACGTTAAAATAGTTCAAGTCGTGCTTAATTACGAAAAAACTATTGTCATTGTTATGCATCAGATGAACATCGCAAGTCTCCTCGAGCTTAATGCTGAAGCGCCGATCTTCCTCCAACTCAATGAATTGTCGCGATACCTCGGTCGTCGTGGCACCAACCGACTTCGGCGATTTTCGCCGCCGATGAGTACGACATTTCCGCCTACGTTCATAATTCAAATATTAAACTAGATCATTATTATAAATCACAGGTTGACTATCGATGATTGATGTACGTACGTAGCTCCTCTTTCATTCCCGAATGCATTATTATACCAAATTGTCTAGCACACGGGAATGAAGGAGAACTTATCCAATATGAGCATTCAATAAGCAAAACCAAATCACAAAATAAAGTATAGTATTCAAATTAGCATGCATTCAATAATTATAAGCAAAAGTACATCATCTCTTGGTGTCCGTACATCATCGAATATTATCACTAATACAACTAGAACCGTAGCGCCCGACGGGTATCGACGCGGGCGGTGGACACCCAAAGATAAGGAACCATCACAGGATCATAGCTCCAGTGAGATCCCTGAAGAACCTGCCAGGTATTGTCGAACCTCCCCTCCAATGCAACCATGTAGCGACGTGTAACGCCCTCGATGCGGTTATATCTCCCACGTGTCGGAGCACGACTTAGAGGCATAACCGCATTGAAAGCAATGTCGCAAGTGAGGTAATCTTCGCACAATCCATGTAATACATAAGGGAAAAGATACATAGTTGGCTTACAATCGCCACTTCACACAATTACATGAATAAAGCATTACATCATCCAGATACAATCAAGGTCCGACTACTGAACCAAAATAAAAGAAGAACCCCAAATGCGATAAAAGGACTCGATCGACCCCAACCGGGCTCCACTATCGATCAACTAGAACTAAACAACACAAAGGGCAAGGTCTTCATCGAGCTCCTCCTTGAGCTTGATTGCGCCACCTGCGCTCGGTAACATAGGCACCGCAAACTGGTTTTGAAGTATCCGTGAGCCACGGGACTCAGCAATCTCGCACCCACGAGATCAAGACTATTTAAGCTTATGGGAAAGGTAAAGGCATGAGGTGGAGCTGCAGCAAGTTTACTAGCATATATGGTGGCTAACATACGCAAATGAGAGCGAGAAGAGAAGGCAAAGCACGGTCGATAAAAGTATGATCAAGAAGTGATCCTATAGCAACCCACGCCAAGCATAACTCCAACATCAGTGTTCACTTCCGGACTCCCGAAAGAGACCATCACGGTTACACACGCCGTTGATGTATTTTAATTAAGGTCAACTTCAGGTTGTCTACAAACGGACATTAACAAATTCCCATCTCGCCACATAACATGGGCACGGCTCTCGAAAGTTTATACCCCGCAGGGTGTCCCAACTTAGCCCATGACAGCTCTCGCGATCATCGAAGGAATAGACCTTCACCCAAGACACTCCGATCAGACTCGGTATCCGGTACATCAAGACATTTCGACAATGGTAAAACAAGACCAGCAAAGCCGCCCGAATGTGCCGACAAACCCGATAGGAGCTGCACATATCTCGCTCGTGGCACACCGGATTGTCCAAACTTCCGTAGGCCAGCCCAGAGTTGCCCCGGTACACCGGCGGTTGACGGTTTGGACCAACACTCACAACGAGCACCGCCCGGGGTAATAAAGATGACCCTCGGCTCCGAAACCCAAGGGAAAAAAAAAGGCTAGGTGAGGCAAATGGTAAAAGGCAATGTTGGGCCTTTTGGACAAGTTTTATTCAAAGCGAACTGTCGGGGGTCCCATAAATCACCCGATCGCGTAAGGAACGCAAAATCCGGGAACATAACACCGGTATGACGGAAACTAGGGCGGCAAGAGTGGAACAAAACACTGCATAAGGCCGAGCCTTCCACCCTTTACCAAGTATATAGATGCATTAATAATATAAAAGATATTGTGATATCCCAACAAGTAAACATGTCCCAACAAGGAACAACATCTCCATGTTCCAACGGGGAACAAACTTCATCTTCACCTGCAACTAACAACGCTATAAGAGGGGCTGAGCAAAGCGGTAACATAGCCAAACAACGGTTTGCTAGGAATGGTGTCAAAGGTTAGAGGTTTGACATGGCAATTTGGGAGGCTGACAAGCAAATGGTAGGCATCGTAGCATTGGCATAGCAAAAGAGCGAGCAAACTAGCATAGCAAAGATAGTAGTGATTTCGAGGGTATGATCATCTTGCCTGAAATCCCGCAAGGAAGAAGAACGATTCCATGAAGAAGACAAACGAACGAAGTCGAACGGATCCTCACAACTCCGGAACGAAACCGAAGCTAACGAGAGAAGCAAACCGGAAAGAAGCAAACAATATAGTAAACAACCCTCACATAAACATGGCATGATGCGCAAACAAGTATGATGCATGTCCGGTTTAATGAGGCATGGCATGGCATGGCAAAGTGCACAAGCAATCCTACAAATTAAGTGGAGCTCAATATGCAACGGTGCATATTGATGAAACACCACGACAAGTTATTTAGTTTGGTCCCGTTTAGGTACCCAACAATATTAAGTGTTGATTAACATGGCAAGGGGTGAAGCATATGAAAACTACCTAGCTAGGCAATTTTAAATGAGGCCGGAAACAACAAACAACAATTCCGGAAAATCCTCATGTGCAATATTCAAGTTTGGTACTGTTCTGCCCTAAACACCATTTTAATGTTGTTAAACAGGGAAATAAAGGGAACCATGATAATCTAGGCATTTTTCCACCCCAAATACATATAAAGAACGTTTAAATCCGAGCTACGGTTATTTAGTTATGAATTAAATCATTTTAACATGGCATTTGAGCAAATTTAATCAAACAACATTTTAATCATGTTAAACATGGATGAAAGTGGGATATTGTGAAACTAGATAAAATTCTAAGCATTTTACATATATAACTTATTTTAATCCGATGCACGGTTGTGGAGTTATTATATGCATGAACATTAGGGGCCAAACTGTAAAACTGTAATTCCTGGAAAATAGCTAAATTCGCAGCGTATGAAAAAAACCCACATGGGCCGAATCTGGCTGGGACTGGGCTAACAGGAAGAAGAAAAAAAAAACAGAGGAAGGGGCTGGGTGGCCTCACCCACGGCTTCGCCCAGAAGCGGAGGATGGCAAAGGGCGGGAGGCTGCGGGCCGGGGCCCATCTAGCGGCGGCGAGGCTGGCTGAGGGCGCCGGATCTCGCCGGATCCGCCCCTCGGTGGTGCTCCGCGAGCGGGGCACGCTGTGAGGCCAGCGCCGGCGGGCGGCGCGGGCGCCGGCGGCGCCTCGGCCCGGCCGGTGAGCGGTGTGAGGAGGCAAGGAGGCCGGAGGGAGCGGGCAATGGTCGAGGCGACCGTGGCAGGAGCGGCGCACGGGAGGCGGAAGGCCAGCAGCGCGGCGTGGCGCGGAGGACGCGGGCGGCGCGGGCGCAGATCTTCGGCAGGAGCTCGGCGGCGGGGAGCGCAAGGCGCCTGGCAAGGGCGGGGCATGTGAGGAGCGGGCTAGGGTTTGGACTGCGAAATGATCCGGGATTTTGGAGGGGGAGACTTATTTATAGGTAGAGGAAGCTAGGAGAGTCCAAATGAGGAGCGGTTTTCGGCCACGCGATCGTGATCGAACGACCGAGAGCATGGAGAGGAGTTTGGTGGGTTTTGGGCCACTTTGGAAGGGGTGTTGGGCTGCAACAAAAGAGGCCTCTGCAGTTACCCGGTTAACCGCTGGAGTATCAAACGACCTCCAAATGGCACGAAACTTGACAGGCGGTCTAACGGTAGTATACCAAGGCCGCTTGGCAAACCTCGGGCCATTCCGAGAAAGTTTAATACCCACACAAGAGAAGGGAGAAGAGGGAGACGCCGGAGGACATAGGAGCGCCGGATTGCAAAACGGACAACGGGGAAAATGCTCGGATGCATGAGACGAACATGTATGCAAAATGAAATGCACATGATGACATGATAAAATGCAAATGATGACATGGCAAATGCAACACGCAAGCAGATGACATGGCAACAACGACGAATAACTGGCAGACACCTGGCGCATCGGATCCGGGGCATTACAACACTCCACCACTACGAGAGGATCTCGTCCCGAGATCTAGGATGGCACCGGAGGGAAAACGGAAGAGAAAGAGAAGAGGTAAAACTAAGTTGCTTCTTTGACAGACGAGTGAAAACCATGAACCTTGAGAGGTTGAGCAATTTAAAAGAAAGAGTATAACAGAGATGAACGAGATTGCAAAACAATCCGTTAGAAAAGAGGAACAAAGAGTATGATGAAAACCAAGAGGTTTAGTGATAAGATAGATATTGAAACCACTCCGGTTAAACAAGATAGAGAAGGAATAGAGTGATATGATTTGGGCAGCACTCCGACTGAAAGAAGAAGGAAAACTTGATAAGATGAAAAGAACTTGAATGAGAACACAACACTCCGGCTAAACGGATAAGCACAAAAAGAACATGACCTCACCATACGACATGATGAGTGAAAAGAGCAGAACGTAATGCCTCCGGAAGAAAGAATAGAAGATAGGTCATAGGAATAAAAGAATGGAGAAGAAAATGCCAACTTCTGCCACAAATGAGCTTGGAAAGCACCCTTGCAACGAAGAATTGAACGGAGTTGTTGGAAAAACCAACAACGAAAAGAATAAGCTTGATATGGGCTTATGAAAACATCTCAAAATTATGAGGTTAGCTTCTGCCACCAATGGAAACAAATGATTGGATTGATATCAACAAGGAGATGAGAAACTTATTTCACCGTGAGGACAAATGAAGAACTTGGGTCATTTATAAGCACCATAAATAGCAACAATCCTTAGGGAAAGCTTTAGGTGAAATATAACCCAAGATAACTCCAATGAAGAGACTGATGGATTTAAATATCTCATTCTTGACAACATGAATAACCAAGGGAAATTGCCAAGAGAGACATAACACCATCTCAAAAGATAAGGTAGAAAGAATTGCACTTTGAAATGCAAGATGAAGAATACTTGAACTACTCAAAACAAAACATGTGTTGAGCACCATGTTTAATTTTGAGTATAGCTTGACGGATCATAACTTTGAGAGAAATCTTGATGAACAATTGAAGAATGAAAAGAATCCTTGAGGAACCACCATGTAGAGCCTCCATGAAGAACTCCGGTAATAAAAAAAATGATAAAAAGAAAGAGAACTTGAAAACACAAGGTGAAGCCTTGCGATGATTTAGATGAAGCTTCGCGATAATTAGAGCTTGGAACTCCGGGAAAAAGAGAAGATGAAACAAATGAAACCGAGAATTACTTCATCATGAACAATCTCCGGAAGAAAAGAATTAATCACTTGGATGAACAAGAATAAGAATTATGTTATGCTTATCCTTCACCAATTAAATTGATGACAATCAACGGATTTGGCATACTACTTATTCTCGTAGAAAGGATTAAAAGAGATATATCAAAACTTGAGAAGGTCTTGATGGAACCACCGGTGGGATTTGGAAAGAACGAATGAATTGATATGATGAACAAGGACGAGAGATCTTGAAATAACCACCGTAAGAATTGAAATTGAACGTAGCAAATGCACGAATCACCGGGAAGAATTGCAAAATGAATGAAGATACTTGAGGGTATTTAGGTACATGAGAATGAAGAGACCACGAGCTGATTAGAGAATACTTGAATGATGCACCGGCATGATTTGGAGAACGAGAGCTGAAAGCTGAGAATGAAGAATTATGACATGACGGCCTTCGGAAGAAAGAAATGGAAACAACTCAAGAAATACTCCGGATGGGTGAAAAGATTCTCACAATCGAAAACAATTCTGAGAGGATGGCAACAAGCTAGCACCATGAATCTTGAAGAGAATAGAGCAAGATTAAAGAGAAAATCTTCTTCGGTCTTCAAATGATGAGAATGACAACGAGAAACACCACCAAGAATTATTGAGGCACACCGGAAGAATCAAAAGCGAAGAGGTTGAGCCAACTATAAAAAGAATTTGAAAGATCTTGGAGAAAAGCATTTGACTGATGATAACTCATTCTTACGTCAAACTTGGAGAAGAATTTAGGATAGCTCTGGGAAAATAGAAGAGTCAGGTAAGATCCTGGGAAAAGACCTATGGGTTAGGGCCCGCTCAAAAGAACACCGTTGAAAAGATTTAAAAGAGATGTTGCACCGGTTGAATTAAATGTCTTGAATGAGATACCCATCTTGAAAGAGCTTGAACGGATTAAGAATGGAAACACAAGTCTTGTGATATATCTAGAGCACTCTGGAATAACAAATAGCGAGAAATAGAATGATAATGAGGTGCACCGGTATGAGAAGACATTGAAATGAGGAAAAAGGTATGATCAACAAAACTTGACTTGAATCCACCGGAGAAGAAAAGAGAACGGAGGATGATGAACTAGTAGAACATCTTCTTGAGAACCACCGGGTAAGAACATTGACGGAAAAGAATGGAGAAACTTCACATGATTAAATGGATACCTGATTAAGAAATCTGTGTCCTTGAAGAAAAAGGGTGGGTGGGCGGGAAAAACAAAGACAACTTGGGACGGATGAAACAAACACCGTTGAGAAAACTTAGATTTGATCTTGCGAATGGGAAAAATGATGGGATCCACTTGAAGAGAAGCACACCGGTTGGAAAGGAGTTGACATGACAAAATCAATGATCAAAAGGATTAGTATTCGCATAGCAATATGAGAACACCGTTTAGGAAAGGTATGGATTCAACATCTGACTTCGAAGCAACTCCAATACCAAAATTAAAACAAAACAAAGGATTGGCTTTCAGAATAAGCCGGAACAAACATATGATAGAGATTTCGTCCGAAGTTTTCGTGGTGGGGCCTACACGGGCTCAATCGTACAGCACCATCATGTACAAGGCAGTGCACATGACATACGAAGCGTCCCCGAGTCGGCATAGCCAAGGACTCTTTAAGACACAACGAGACCATGTAAAACCAACCGTGAATAGGCGGACCACTAGACGTCGAACCCCAATTTCATATCATACATCCGTCGGAAAGATATCCTAAGAGCTACTTGAATTCCCACCTATGAAACTCCCGAAACTTTCTCGGTTATGCAATCTGGTGTTGGGGATACAGGGAGCAATATATATCTCACCCAAGCTAACAATCCCTACATCCATTGTATCCATCCTTCAACACATAACCAAGAAACCTTCGAAATCGTGTACCTCAACCTTCAAAAGCATCCGTTATACGAGTCATGGCAATACTCCCGTACTCACCTCAAGATCTTTGGGTTAGCGGGGTTATCTCACCAACAACTGCATAAAAGAGATTTTCGATGTCGGCGTATTAAACTCGGTATTCCGAACTGCAACGATAAAATTATGACGACAACACCTCGAGCTCAACTCCCGGGACACCGCCACAACCCCTAAATGTCGAGGCACCAAGAACAATGTTCTCGTCATAAGAATATCGAACGATTCCAAGATACCAGCGTGATCCTAAAAATTTTTTAGTGAAATTTGAGAAGAGAAGAGTCAAAACTCTACGTCAGATACCTCACCGTAAGGTCAAGGACTGGGAGTAAAAGAATTCCTAAACTCTCCGATATATATAATCCTAAATGACTCAAAACATTTTTCTAGACACAACTCGCCACTAAAAACGATCAAGCGTTGGGGGCTCCTAAGGTCGGGATGGCTCGATTACCAACTTGTAGCGCCCTCGATGCGGTTATATCTCCCACGTGTCGAGCACGACTTAGAGGCATAACCGCATTGAAAGCAATGTCGCAAGTGAGGTAATCTTCGCACAATCCATGTAATACATAAGGAAAAGATACATAGTTGGCTTACAATCGCCACTTCACACAATTACATGAATAAAGCATTACATCATCCAGATACAATCAAGGTCCGACTACGGAACCAAAATAAAAGAAGAACCCCAAATGCGATAAAGGACCTCGATCGACCCCAACCGGGCTCCACTCTCGATCAACTAGAACTAAACAACACAAAGGGCAAGGTCTTCATCGAGCTCCTCCTTGAGCTTGATTGCGCCACCGCCGGTAACATAGGCACCGCAAACTGGTTTTGAAGTATCCGTGAGCCACGGGACTCAGCAATCTCGCACCCACGAGATCAAGACTATTTAAGCTTATGGGAAAGGTAAAGGCATGAGGTGGAGCTGCAGCAAGCGACTAGCATATATGGTGGCTAACATACGCAAATGAGAGCGAGAAGAGAAGGCAAAGCACGGTCGATAAAAGTATGATCAAGAAGTGATCCTATAGCAACCTACGTCAAGCATAACTCCAACATCAGTGTTCACTTCCGGACCACGGAAAGAGACCATCACGGTTACACACGCGGTTGATGTATTTTAATTAAGGTCAACTTCAGGTTGTCTACAAACGGACATTAACAAATTCCCATCTGCCACATAACCGCGGGCACGGCTCTCGAAAGTTTATACCCCGCAGGGTGTCCCAACTTAGCCCATGACAGCTCTCGCGATCATCGAAGGAATAGACCTTCACCCAAGACACTCCGATCGACTCGGTATCCCGGTACATCAAGACATTTCGACAATGGTAAAACAAGACCAGCAAAGCCGCCCGAATGTGCCGACAAATCCCGATAGGAGCTGCACATATCTCGTTCTCGTGGCACACCGGATTGTCCAAACTTCCGTAGGCCAGCCCGAGTTGCTTCGGTGGCCACCGGCGGTTGACGGTTTGGACCAACACTCACAACGAGCAACCGCCCGGGGTAATAAAGATGACCCTCGGGCTCCGAAACCCAAGGGAAAAAAAAAGGCTAGGTGAGGCAAATGGTAAAAGGCAATGTTGGGCCTTCTGGACAAGTTTTATTCAAAGCGAACCGTCGGGGGTCCTATAAATCACCCGATCGCGTAAGGAACGCAAAATCCGGGAACATAACACGGTATGACAGAAACTAGGGCGGCAAGAGTGGAACAAAACACTGCATAAGGCCGAGCCTTCCACCCTTTACCAAGTATATAGATGCATTAATAATATAAAAGATATTGTGATATCCCAACAAGTAAACATGTCCCAACAAGGAACAACATCTCCATGTTCCAACGGGAACAAACTTCATCTTCACCGCAACTAACAACGCTATAAGAGGGGCTGAGCAAAGCGGTAACATAGCCAAACAACGGTTTGCTAGGAATGGTGTCAAAGGTTAGAGGTTTGACATGGCAATTTGGGAGGCCGACAAGCAAATGGTAGGCATCGTAGCATTGGCATAGCAAAAGAGCGAGCAAACTAGCATAGCAAAGATAGTAGTGATTTCGAGGGTATGATCATCTTGCACGAAATCCGCAAGGAAGAAGAACGATTCCATGAAGAAGACAAACGAACGAAGTCGAACGGATCCTCACAACTCCGAACGAAACGAAGCTAACGAGAGAAGCAAACCGAAAGAAGCAAACAATATAGTAAACAACCCTCACATAAACATGGCATGATGCGCAAACAAGTATGATGCATGTCCGGTTTAATGAGGCATGGCATGGCATGGCAAAGTGCACAAGCAATCCTACAAATTAAGTGGAGCTCAATATGCAACGGTGCATATTGATGAAACACCACGACAAGTTATTTAGTTTGGTCCCGTTTAGGTACCCAACAATATTAAGTGTTGATTAACATGGCAAGGGGTGAAGCATATGAAAACTACCTAGCTAGGCAATTTTAAATGAGGCCGGAAACAACAAACAACAATTCCGGAAAATCCTCATGTGCAATATTCAAGTTTGGTACTGTTCTGCCCTAAACACCATTTTAATGTTGTTAAACAGGGAAATAAAGGGAACCATGATAATCTAGGCATTTTTCCACCCCAAATACATATAAAGAACGTTTAAATCCGAGCTACGGTTATTTAGTTATGAATTAAATCATTTTAACATGGCATTTGAGCAAATTTAATCAAACAACATTTTTAATCATGTTAAACATGGATGAAAGTGGGATATTGTGAAACTAGATAAAATTCTAAGCATTTTACATATATAACTTATTTTAATCCGATGCACGGTTGTGGAGTTATTATATGCATGAACATTAGGGCCAAATCAGAAATCAGAATTCCGGAAAATAGCTAAATTCGCAGCGTATGAAAAAAACCCACATGGGCCGAATCTGGCTGGGACTGGGCTAACAGGAAGAAGAAAAAAAAAACAGAGGAAGGGCGCTGGGGTGGCCTCACCCACGGCTTCGCCAGAAGCGGAGGAGGCAAAGGGCGGGAGGCGCTGGTCGGGCACCGGGCGGGGCCCATCTAGCGGCGAGGCTGGCCGAGGGCGCCGGATCTCGCCGGATCCCGCCTCGGTGGTGCTCCGCGAAGGGGCACGTGGGGCCAGCGCCGACCGGGCGGGCGGCGCGGGCGCCCGGCGGCCAGTGAGCCCGGCCGGTGCGTGAGAGGAGGCGGAGGAGGGAGGCGGGCAATGGTCGAGGCGACCGGCGGCAGGGAGCGCGACGGGAGGCCGGAAGGCCAGCAGCGGGCGGCGTGGCGCGGAGGACGCGGGCGGGCGTGGCGCAGATCTTGGCAGGAGCTCCGCGGGGGGCGGCGCCCCGTGGGCGGCGGCCTTGTGAGGAGGAGCGGGCTAGGGTTTGGGCTGCGAAATGATCCGGATTTTGGAGGGGAGACTTATTTATAGGTAGAGGAAGCTAGGAGAGTCCAAATGAGGAGGTTTTGCCACGCGATCGTGATCGAACGACCGAGAGCATGGAGAGGAGTTTGGTGGGTTTTGGGCCACTTTGGAAGGGTGTTGGGCTGCAACAAAGAGGCCTCTGCGAGCTATCTTGTTAATCATTGGAGTATCAAACGACCTCCAAATGGCACGAAACTTGACAAAGCGGTCTAACGGTGGTATACCAAGGCGCTTGGCAAACCTCGGGCCATTCCGAGAAAGTTTAATACCCACACAAGAGAAGGGAGAAGAGGAGACGCGGAGGACATAGGAGCGCCGGATTGCAAAACGGACAACGGGGAAAATGCTCGGATGCATGAGACGAACATGTATGCAAAATGAAATGCACATGATGACATGATAAAATGCAAATGATGACATGGCAAATGCAACACGCAAGCAGATGACATGGCAACAACGACGAATAACTGGCAGACACCTGGCGCATCGGATCCGGGGCATTACACGACGGACGTGCTCGTCCTCCTCGCTGACACGGTGACGTACCACCTCCGCGGTGTCCGGATGCCTCACCACCGTCACTGGCACACGCGACCGCCACCAAACAAGGATCGGGTCAACAACAGGCTGCCTCCTCACCAACCTACGTCCCCCGAAAGGTAGCACCTCCCAATACCAACCCGGCGGAGCCAGGTCCTAACATGACCTCGATCAAGCAGGCCTCCACCGCCGAGTCGATTTATTTACGAGGATGCGGGATAGGCATCGCCGACGCCGACGCTGAACTACTTCTATATATAGTTAAATAAAAGTAGTCTTATTAATTAAAGCAACTATCTAGTTCAACTACTAAACACTTAGTATAAATAAATAAGTAGTACTTACTAAAACAAACTACTTCATTATATAGTAAAATAAATTAGTTTATTAAATCAGCTAGCTAGTTCAACTATATATAAACTACTTCTTCTTTTTTTCCTTTTTCTAAATACTATGAACAAAAAATCTAACATAAAAAATCTTTTTACAGAAAAAATCTAACATAATATAATACATATCTAAATTACTACACATCTAATCTAACATAAAGATCTAAATTACACAATATGAACAAATCTAACAGAAAAAAATCTAACATAAAAAACTAACACAAAAAATCTTTTATAGAAAAAATCTAACATAATTTGAACAAATTAATTACACAATCTACATTAACTACATATCTAAATTACTACACATCTAATCTAACAAAAAATCTATGAACTACAAAAAATCTAAAACAAATCTAACAAAAATTAAAAAGAGGCTCATCGCTTGGCGACAATGACGGCGAGGTGCTTGTGTGGCGGCGACGCAGCCGAGGCGGGCGCTGGCCGGGCGGCTCTGGGGGCGGCGCGGCACAGGCTGGGCGGGGAGGCACGGGCGGCGACGATTTACGCGGGGGCGGGATGGATGGGGCGGCGGCGGCGTGGCGGGGCGGCGGCGGCACGGGCGGGCGGGCGGGCTGACTTGCGGCGGGCGGGCGGCGACGGCGAGGTGGCGGCAGGGACATGACAAGCGCCGGGAGGAGGAGGAGAGATCGAAGTGGGGATGCGGTTCTCAAATTTTGCTAAGTGCTACTTATATAGCAAAGCTTTGGTCTCGTTCGTGCACAAACCGACCAAAGGCCTCTTTTCAAAGCAGCCCAAAGGGCGGGAAACGAAGACCTTTGGTCCCGGTTGGTGGCTCCAACCGAGACAAAGGATAGTATTGGTCCCGGTTGGTGCCACCCGGGACCAAAGAGGCATTGGTCCGGTTGGTGCCACCAACCGACCAATGGACCAAATCTAACTACTTTTTTATCTTCTGCAGCTGTTTTTTGTTGATTCTTCCGCAGCTTTTGTTTTAGTCCCACTCGCCAAGCGAGAGGCACTCGCAGCTGTTTATAAGCCCCCGAGTGCGAGATACAATGACGAAGAGGTTTCGATGCTCTCAAGACGTTGGTTAGCTTCAAGCCTTGCGGAATATGGTAGATCGCATGAGCTATGTGCATCAGATTGACACTATTCAAAGGCTTGAAGCAAATTAACGAGCATTGCGACTCTTTTTTAATGACTTATTACAACTCAGAAAAAAAAGAAAAAAATAAATGTAGCAGAAAAGAAAACAATATATAAAAACCACTCGTAAATAAATAGAAGAAAAATATAACAGAAAAGAAAAATATATAGAAAACTACTCAGAAATGAATAGAAGCAAAAAATAGTTGTGATTAACTGTACTAAAAAGGAGCATATATGCTTATTTTAATGGCTTATTACAACACAAAAATAAAAAGAAAAAATAATATAGCAGAAAAAGAAAAAAACTATATAAAAACTACTCGTAAATGAATAGAAGCAAAAATAGTTGTGATTAACTATACTAAAAAGGAGCATATATGCTTATTTTTAATGGCTTATTACAACTCGAAATAAAAAGAAAAAATAATATAGCAGAAAAAAACTATATAAAAACTACTCGTAAATGAATAGAAGCAAAACATAGTTGTGATTAATCAGTACTAAAAAGGAGCATATATGCTTATTTTTAATGGCTTATTACAACTCAGAAATAAAAAGAAAAAAATAAATATAGCAGAAAAAGAAAAAACTACTCGAATGAGAGAGATGCGCTTATAGAGGAAATTCAACTTAAATTCATAACGAATTTCAAGAGAAATCCGTATTAATTTATGCTAAATTACCTATATAAGCGCATCTATTTTCATTATCGGAGGAGCTCAATAAGGTAGAGAGGGAGGGGCTTATAAACCAGTCCCGTTCCCCTTCGGTTGGCGAGGTGGGACTAAACTCTAGTCGCAACGGGTACCAACTATTTAGTCCCGGTTGATGGCTCGAACCGGGACTAATGGAGGCCTATTGGTCCCGGTTCATGCCACCAACCGGGACCAATGATGGTGGGCCAGGAGTGCGGCCCATTGGTCCCGGTTCGCCTCACCAACCGGGACAAAAAGGTCCAGACGAACCGGGACCAATGGCCCACGCGGCCCGGCCGGCCCCCGGGGCTCACGAACCGGGTCCGATGCCCCCATTGGTCCCGGTTCTGGTTTGAACCGGGACTAATGGGCTGGGCCGGCCTGGACCATTGGCCCGTTTTCTACTAGTGACCAAGGGGTTGATCACGGGATGATGTGTTACAGAACGAGTAAAGAGACTTGCCGGTAACGAGATTGAACAAGGTATCGGGATACCGACGATCGAATCTCGGGCAAGTACTATACTGCTAGCTAGACAAAGGGAATTGAATACGGGATTGATTGAATCCTCGACATCGTGGTTCATCCGATGAGATCATCGTGGAACATGTGGGAGCCAACATGGATATCCAGATCCCACTGTTGGCTATTGGCCGGAGAGTTGTCTCGGTCATGTCTACGTGTCTCCCGAACCCGTAGGGTCTACACACTTAAGGTTCGATGACGCTAGGGTTATAGGGAATAGATGTACGTGGTTACCGAATGTTGTTTGGAGTCCCAGATGAGATCCCGGACGTCACGAGGAGTTTCGGAATGGTCCGGCGGTGAAGATCGATATATTGGACGAAGGGTATTGGAGTCTGGAAGTGTTCCGGTACTGTGCTATGCCAAGCATGACCGAAAGGTGTTTGGGAGCCCGGCAAGTGTTGGAGGGCCTCATTGGCCAAAGGGGAAGGGGCAAACCAGCCCACTAAGGGGTGGTGCGCCCCTCCCAGCCCCTCTCACGTAACCAGGAGAGGTGGGGGCGCCTCCCCTAGGGCAGCCCCCCCTCCCGGCTTGGGGGGCAAGTTTCCTAGGGGGTTGGGGCGCCCAAACCCATCTAGGGTTTCCCCTGTGGCCGCCGCCCTCCCCTAGGGAACCCTAGGGCGCCTCCTCCACCCCCCTTACCCCTATATATAGTGAGGGAGAGAGAGGGCAGCCGCACACCCAAGTTCTGGCGCAGCCCTCCCCCTCTCCCAAGTACTCCTCTCTCGCGGTGCTTGGCAAAGCCCTGTAGGATTGCCACGCTCCTCCACCACCACCACGCTGTTGTGCTGCTGTTGGATGGAGTCTTCCTCAACCTCTCCCTCTCTCCTTGCTGGATCAAGGCATGAGAGACGTCACCGGGCTGTATGTGTGTTGAACGCGGAGGTGCCGTCCGTTCGGCACTAGGATCATCGGTTATTTGGATCACGACGAGTACGACTCCATCAACCCCGTTCACTTGAATGCTTCCGCTTAGCGATCTACAAGGGTATGTAGATGCACTCCCCTTTCCCTCGTTGCTAGATTACTCCATAGATTGATCTTGGTGTTGTGTAGAAAATTTTGAATTTCTGTTACGTTCCCCAACACGTTCAACATATAAGAAACTAGGGTAAGCGTTTGATGATCTCATTAGGGACGCGTTCGTGTTAATATATAGCACAAGATACATGAGGGTTTGAGGAGGTTGTTGAAGTCTTGGCCCCTCATCCAAGCTATACTAGATAAGGCCGACTACAACAACCTGCCTCGGTTACAATGCTACCATATTACAACCGAACCGTACAACCAAACCGTACACATGTACGTACATAAGTTGACACGCTACAATCTACCTTTTAACATCCTCCCTCAATCTTAACATGTCAAGGTTGAGATTGTTCTTGAAGGCTTGAAGCTGTCGAACTTGTAGTGGTTTAGTAAACCCATCTGCAACTTGATCTCCAGTTGGAATGAATTTTATCTCCAAAAGCTTTCGTGCAACTCTTTCACGAACGAAGTGAAAATCAATTTCTATGTGCTTTGTCCTGGCATGAAATACAGGATTCGCAGACAGATATGTTGCTCCAAGATTGTCACACCACAAGTATGACACACATGGTCTCTCAACTTTTAGTTCATCAAGAAGTGTTTCGACCCACATCACCTCAGCAGTAGCATTTGCCAAGGACTTGTATTCAGCCTCAATGCAGGAGCGTGAGACTGTTGCTTGTTTCTTTGCAGTCCATGATATAAGATTTGAACCAAAGAACACAGCAAAGCCTCCAGTAGACCTCCTGTCATCAGGACATCCTGCCCAATCTGCATCAGAAAAGGCACTAACAATTGTTGAAGGAGATTTGCATATTGTCAGACCAATTTCAGCACTCCCTTGGATATACCTTAGTATTCGCTTTACGGCTGTCTAGTGAACAGAAGTAGGAGCATGCAAAAACTGACAGACTTTATTAACAGAGAAGGATATATCTAGCCTTGTTAATATTAAGTACTAAAGTGCACCAACTGTACTTCTATATTTAGTTCCTTCTTCTGGACTTAGTAATTCTCCTTCATGCAATGACAACTTTTCAGTAGTAGACATAGGTGTGCTAGAGGGCTTACAATCTGTCATCCCTACACGCTTCAATATGTCCTTGGCATACTTTTCTTGTGTAAGATACCTTCATTTAATCTTCTGACTTCTATGCCTAGAAAATAATGCAACTCTCCTAGGTCTTTGATTGCAAATTCCTTTTTTCAAATTTCTCAACAAGGCTGAGGTAGCTTCTGATGAGGAGCTAGCAACAATTATATCATCAACATAAATCAACATAAATATGATCACCTTCCCTTTCTGAAAGAAGAATAGAGAAGTGTCTCCCCTTGATGGTTGAAAACCAAGTTGTTGTAGCTTTGAGCTCAACCTTGAATACCATGCCCTGGGTGCCTGTTTTAGACCATACAGAGCTTTGTCCAACCTGCATACATGATGTGGCATTGACCCATCCTCAAAACCAGGTGGCTGTCGCATATAGACCTCTTCCTCGAGAACGTCATGCAAGAACGCGTTCTGTACATCCAATTGGCGAAGGCTCCATCCCCTGGAGACAGCAACAGACAAAACAAGCCTAATAGTAGCAGTTTTAACTACTGGACTAAATGTGTCCTCATAGTCAATACCATATCTTTGTTCGAATCCTTTAGCCACTAACCTAGCCTTGTATCTGTCTATTGTACCATCAGACTTCCTTTTAATTTTATATACCCACTTACAATCTATAATGTTTCTTCCTTGCTTAGGTGACACTAAATGCCATGTTTGATTTCTCATAAGAGCATCATACTCATCATGCATAGCATTTTTCCAATTTTTGTTACTCAATGCTTCTACCAAACTTTGTGGTTCACCGGTGGCAGCAAAATTTACAAACTTGAAAATTTTCTTATACCTGACTGTTCCGCCCTTGGGAACCGTTGGTTTGAAGATACCTTGCTGTGACCGAGTTACTCGTGCAGGCCCGGCGCCACCAGTTGAACTGGCTGCAAAGGATCCTCCTCCCATAGCCGTGTCGGGATCACCAGTGGCCGCAGAAGATCCGCTTCCTCGTACTGAACAGTCAGGAGAATCCGCCTCGGCACTTGAGCGGTCGATCCGCCTTGGATCAGGCGCGGACGGCGACGACTCCCCACGAGACGGGCTGCCAGGATTTGTCGCGCACCCAGCCGACCCGACCCGGCTGTCTTCACGTGAGGACAAGAGCGGGCTGGACCCACCCGCTCGTGGGCTGGCTTCTGTCCGCGTGTCACGCGCGGAGAGGATGCTCACAGCCCGCGCGCCTGTTTCCTCCTGCGTGTCAGGCGCGGCAGGACTGTCGCCGCCAGGTGAATCCTCCCAGGATCTGCGCTGTCGTGGTTCGCACTGATCTTTCAGATCGGCGCTGTCCTCCCTCGTGTCTTGCGCCTGTGGAGGGTTGATTCTGCATAAAATCATGACCACAAACGGCATTTTTTTCCTATAAATCAGTATTATGACTAGTTGCCAATTGATCAACACATCCATTAACCCCGTGATCTATTGGATTTAGAAGCTCCGGGGACAAAAGAAGAATCTCTGCCCGTAGGCGAGCGCCGGCATTTGGGTGTAATTCAGAGAAGGGAAAATCTTTTCATCAAAGACAACATCTCTTGAGATGTATACACGCCCGGTAGAAATATCGAGGCACTTGAAGCCTTTATGCAAGTTACTGTAACCAAGAAAGGCACACCTTTTAGAGCGAAACTGAAGTTTGTGTGAATTGTATGGACGCAAATTGGGCCAGCAAGCGCACCCAAAGATTCTAAGGGATGAATAATTGGGTTTTTCATTGAACAATTTTTCAAGGGGAGTTTCAAACTTGATCACTTTACTAGGCAACCTATTGATGAGATAGGTGGCGGCAATGAAAGCCTCATCCCAAAATTTCAAGGGCGGACAGGCTTGAGCAAGTAGAGAGAGACGTACTTCGACAATGTGACGATGCTTGCGTTGGGCCGACCCATTCTGCTGATGAGCATGGGGACACGAAACATGATGGGATATCCCTATTTTAGTAAAAAAGGAATTCAGTTTCTCATATCCCCCCCCCCAATCTGTTTGAAGAGCAAGAATTTTTCGACTGAATTGTCTCTCAACAAGGTTTTGAATGTCATGAAATTTTTGAAAAACTTTTGACTTATGTTTGATTAGGTAGATCCATGTGAACTTAATGAAATCATCTATGAAGCTCACATAGTATTTTTTTTCTACCTACTGATTCAACAGCTGGTCTCCATACATCAGAAAAGATAAGTTCCAAAGGAAACTTGGATTCACTTATAGATTTTGGATATGGTAACTGGTGGCTTTTGCCCTTTTGGCAAGCATCACAGACAAGTTCATTATTTGATAGACTAACACATGGAAGCTTATTCTGGCTAATTATTTTGCTAACAATAATTGAAGAAGGGTGTCCTAGACGCCGGTAGCATCTGTCCGAAGATGGAGAGGTGACACTGAGCACATGCTTCTTGGCATCTTGTTCCATGTGTTTTACAGGGTATAGACCCCGTCTACCCCTGCCGCGAAGAAGGGTTCTCTTCGTTGCCCGATCCTGAACAAAAAGAGAATAGGGGTGAATCTCAACTAAGGAGTTGTTATCAACAGAAAGACGACTAGCAGAGATTAAACTTTTATCGGCTTCAGGAACATGAAGGATGTTTTTCAGAACAATCTCATTCAGGGGTATGTATGTGTGATTGACCAATGTGGGCAATAGTCATACCTGATCCACTAGCTGTGTGGATTTGCTCGTTTCCCGTGTAGCGGTCGCGAACTGTCAGCTTCTCCAAGTCTCCCGTGATGTGATCTATTGCGCCGCTGTCAAGATACCAATTGGTATCGACTCCATACTGGGGGGCCGCCATGTTCACCGAGCGCTGATGCTGCTGTTCTTCTCCTCCCTGGTAGGAAGAGTCATACCTCTTCCAACACTTCCATGCAAGGTGTCCAAATTTGCCGCAGATCTGGCACGTAGGCTTGGCGGAGGGATTGTTGTTGTAGTTCCCGCCGCTGCCGCCTCCGTTGCCACCACCTCCCCCGTTTCCACGG
Organism: Aegilops speltoides; assembly: GCA_021437245.1. NCBI lineage: Eukaryota > Viridiplantae > Streptophyta > Magnoliopsida > Poales > Poaceae > Aegilops > Aegilops speltoides. The sequence continues at coordinate 467,002,879 of CM038141.1, forward strand.
TTGGGCGGCTTGGAGTAGTTGCGGTTGCGATCTCCGCCGCCACCGCCACCTTGTTTGTTGGGGAAGCCACGGCCGCAGTCACCACCGCCGCCGTTTGTCTTGTTGAAGCGCCCGCGTGCCGCCGCGTTTGCAGATGACTGAGAAGACCCACCATGCAGGTTCATGCGAGTCTCGAAGCTTAGGAGCTGCGAGTACAGCTCCGGCACCCCAACAGGCTCGACCCGTGAGCACATAGCAGACACCACGGGATCAAAATCCTCATCGAGTCCAGCGAGGATGTGGGAGACGACATCTTCCTTGTCCACCTTCTTTCCTGAAGCAGCTAGTTCATCACAAAGTGTTCTGACCTTACCGACGTATTCAGCGACGGAGAGGTTGCCCTTCTGGAGGTTCGCCAGAGCAATTCTGATGTTGACGGTCTATGCACGGGTATGCGATGCCAGCATCCCTTGCACGGTGTTCCACAACTCAACTGCGGTATGGCATGTTGCAACTTGGATGGCCATCTCGCGCGGCAGCGTTGTCAGCAGGTAGGAGAAAACCTGCTGATCTCGCGCATACCACACGCCGAACTCCGGGTTCGGAGCCTTGGTCTTGGTCTTGCCGTCGTCGGAGGTGACCTCAGTGTGCATGGGTGGCACCTCCTGCTCGAGGTCGATGAAGGCCTCCATCTGCGCCCCGGATGGCTGAGAGGACGGTGGCGCGCCAAAGTGCCTCGTTCCCTCTCGTGAGCTTCTCTGTGGCGAAGTGTGCAAAAGGAGATGAGGGGAACGAATTTGTGGAGGAGTTCGCCATGGATGCAACCGAGGTAGGCTCTGATTACCATATAAGAAAATAGGCTAAGCGTTTGATGATCTCATCAGGGACGCGTTCGTGTTAATATATAGCACAAGATACATGAGGGTTTGAGGAGATTGTTGAAGTCTTGGCCCCTCATCCAAGCTATACTAGATAAGGCCGACTACAACAACCTGCCTCGGTTACAATGCTATCATATTACAACCGAACCGTACAACCGAACCATACACATATACGTACATAAGTTGACACGCTACAATCTACTCCCTCCGTTCCAAAATAGATGACCCAACTTTACAAAGTTGGGTCATCTATTTTGGAATGGAGGGAGTACCTTTTAACACAACATGGACAATAAGAAATGCAACGTTGCCAAACAAACCTTTAGAATTTCATTAAAATTTAGTCATTCATGTATGACTGGAGGAGATAATAATGTGCACGTGGATCATAAACTGCATAAATAGGAAATTCGTTTTCTTTGTTTATGAACCACGGTGCTGAAGGTTCAAAGGCCCTTAATCACTATCCCTGCACCATTTACTACTAAGGTGTCTTATTTATTGTTTATTGCCTGGAATCTTTACCATCGGTGAGTTCAACCCCTCGGTTGAGTCTCAATATGTTACCGTCTAGTAGAACATTTTCCTTTTTTTTTGGAGTAAAGGTATATCTCCATTCCTTGCCAGAGAGGATTCTCTATCCATTCCAGGAAAAGGGAACATATGATTGAAGAGAAAGAATCTAATAAACCCAATACTTCTTTTAGAAGAAACACGCAAAACGTGCCCAACTTTAAAATAATAAAGACATGAGATTCTAACAGCTCGTTCATCTAGCAGAAGTGTAGACATAAAGCAAAATGAGGCACGCGGCCAGCAAAGATTAGTCTGACGGTTGCCTTCTGTTGATGTGTAGTGGATCAAGTTAATGTTGCTCAACACCGCGCTTGTCATTGCAGTGTCCTTCCACTCTCCTAGAGGCAACCACAACTGCAAGAAATTAAGCCAATTGAAAATGTAGTCAGTGGGGTGTTTCGGGATGACACCTTCGATTGAGAGCTTGTTATGGAAATTCCTTATCTAGTAACCTAACAATAACAATGGAAGGATGGGAGGGTCGTTGTGAGGTGCTTACCTCCATGGGAGACGAGGGCGACGACATGCCGGTGCCGGGGAGGAGGTGAACAAGACGGAGAAAGACACGGAGACGAAGGGGACGACATGAAAAGGTGCCATTTTGAACATTGACATGGGTCTTCAAAATATAACTTAACTGCTAGTTTCTACTGCAGTATATATATGTGCAAGGATCAACAAAGTTATATTATTCTAAAAGCACTTTTTTCCAAGAAAATCTGTGCATATGATTTTTATGTTTCAAATCTAACTACTTGAAACAAAAAATAATTTGTATATGCACTGTCACTGTCATCAGGTTTTGGTCTTGAGCTTCCTATAGGTTGCTTATAACTATCTGTTGTTGTTGTTGTTGTTGTTGTTGTCAGTCTTGCTCCTGAACTTCCTATGCGCCTTGAGGTCGACCACAAGGACGGTGATATTGTCCTTGCTCCCCTTCTGGAGGGCGAGCTTGGATAGGTACTCGGCGGCCGCCTGAGCGGCGGGATCCGGCGAGCCACCGTCGCCGCCGCTTCCTCCTCGGGAGATGGACGAGGAGGCGGTAGCGTTCTTCTTGTGCCACAGTAGGATTCGCTTGCGAGCGGCGTCGCACACCTCCTCGTTCGACAACACGTCCCAGAGGCCATCGCTTGCGAGGATGAGGCACTCATCCTCTCTCGCCCGGGCAACAACCGTCACCTCGGGGACCGGGATTATGTACGGTTTCAGGTATCTGTCCCCTGCAAGTAGATCAACAACACGATCATAACCAGGAACCCAGTTCAGTAGTTCAGAAGAAAAGCAGAGCACAGGATTACAGTGAACATGGTTATTATCAAACTACTCAGTCAGTCACTGAATAATTTGTTGAGGGACAGAACATACAAGCATGGGAAGATGAGCCATTCCTTAGCAAGCATGAATACAGCTAGTAGGAATCATCAGTTTGTGATGTGTGAGTAGTATTTGTTATCTATGATAGCCCACTTTTTCAAAGGTATCTGCTAGATGGAGAAATTTAAGGCCCTCATACAAATAATGATCACTAACTTGACTAATGTAAAAAATTAGTATCAGCCATGAAACTTTTGTCAGCAAAAATAGACGGGTTCCTGAACCACACATCATAATTCAGATATCACCAACAACTTTTCCAAGAACAGAGAATAACTAGTGCAGTGCAGAGCACAGATTTTCCTTCACACTATAACTAGAAACTCCCTACCTAAAGTTAAATGTTGACCTCAATGAGATTGGAGATACATAACCAATTTCTTAATTAAGGTAGTACGTAGTACATAACCTTGCTCTGAAATACTTATTCAGGAGCAGAAAAATGCATACCGATGGAACGCGACATGGCAAGAACACCGAGAACTCGATAGCCATTCCATTGGATGACCTTGCCGCCTAGCGCCTCGATCCTCGCGTACTCGTCTTCCCTGTTGGGCTGAATCGACAATAAATGCAACATTCAGACAGTGTATCTGATGAACTCAAGAACAAATGTGATGAATGATGACAGTGCCTTATGGTCCAGAGAGAGCGGCAATGGCGCCTTGCCCCGGCACAGCACCGCCCGCGAGTCCCCGCAGTTGGAGACGATGATGTGGGACGAGCAAAGGACTGCAGCCACCGCCGTCGACCCCGCGCTGTCCGGCGCCTCCACCTCGGTGTCGACGCGGCAGAAGCAGTCCACGAATGCCTTCTCCCACTGTTTCTTGGAGTCCAGGGAGCTCAGGTCGTCGCATCCGCCGACACGGTCCTCTGCGGCGCGCAGCTCTTCGACGAGCGCGGCGTGGAGCTTCTCCCGGCAATAGGCGGCGACCTGGGCGCCGCCATGGCCGTCGTAGACGGCGAAGAAGTGGGCGGGGAGGCGGAAGGAGGCGCGGTCGAGGCCGTCGACCGCGGCGCCGTCGCCGGCGACCATCCAGAGCGGGACGCGGTAGAATCGCGGGACGACGGCGGCGGCGTCCTCCATCTCCGGGCGGCGGCCGCAGACGGACTCGAGCCCCCAGAGCGGCGGGGAGTCGAGGGCGAAGACGCTCCTGCAGGCGCCGCCCGGGACGGCCGCGGCCTCGGCGGCGGCCGCGGGCAGGTCGTCGGAGAGGAGCGAGGGCGGGGCCGCGTCGGCGCCGGAGGGGGAGAAGAGGCCCTCGAAGTCGGCGGAGGCGACGCTGCTGCAGTCGCTGGCGACGGAGCAGGGGCTCCCGCACGCGTCGTCCGGCCCGGCGTCGGCGTCGGCGAGGGCGAGCCGCGGCAGCGCGGCGCCTAGGGCGTCCATGGCGACGAGCGCGCGGGGCCAAGACTAAGCCTAAGCCTAAGGGTAGGCCATGGCGGTGGTAGTGGGGAGGAGGAGGAGGAGGCGGCGGCGGTGGACTGGCGCTGCTGGTGCTGGTGCTGGGTAGTCATGGATGGAGCTGGAGACGGGGATGGCGATGGAGGCAAGGGGGAGAAGGGAGTGAGTGGCTGGTGGTGGGTGGGTGCGCGGGCATGGGCACGGGAGCTGCCCTGGGGACGAAGCAAGGCGATGCCGATGGACGGCCGGCCGGCGGCTCACAGCCTCGGGTCGCGTGGTCGCATCTCGACCGCCCACCGCCCGGCGGCACCGTCTGCTCGTTTTTTTTTTTTTTTTGTGTGCATTTTTTCTACACTGGTAAAACAAAGTGGAATTTTTTTTCTCACATCTCGGCCTTTCACGGGACGCGGCCGGCCTTGTTTTTTTTTTCTCTGTGTTTTCTTTCCGGTCTTTAAATTATTTTTCTATGAATTAATTTTTTGAGGGTGTTTTCTATGAATTAATTGACGAAGCCTCAATACAACATTTTTATACAATGTTGCATAGAAGCTGCGTTAGTTAATTTTGATTGGAGGGAGTAGTGTTTTCTTTCTTGCTTTTTGTTTATATCAGTAAAATAATATTAACTTCTCATAAACTTCGTGAATATGTCATAGTTTTCAAAAAAAACTGTGGAATTTTTTAAATTCATAAATTTATAAAACAATTCATAAAAAATTCTCAACTTTATTCACACTTTTTAATTCATGATTTTTCAAATTAGTGAAATTTTAAGAGCCATGAACATTTTCGAATGCATAAAAATTCAAATTCATGGGCATTTTTTGAAATTCATGGATAGTTTAAAATTTTGTGAACACTTTTTGAGTTCACAGGCATTTTTATATTCATGAACCTTTTTATCATGTTTGTGGCTTCTTAACAAAAATATTATGATATTTTCTTTACATTTTCCAATCGTTAAGAAACAAGGTCCATATTTTAAAATGAAAGAGCGGGCGTACATCGACCACGTCCCCGCTACCGTCGTGCAAGCTCTAGCAACCGCGTGTTCGCCTCCAGAACCCTCTTTAAGAGCATCTCTAGCAGATCCCGCATCCAGCCGGCCCGCAAAACGTGTTTGCAGTTCGTGGAAAACGGCCTTTGCGGACTGGCTCGGACGGCCGCAGATGTAGACGTCTCAAATGGACCCGTATAAAAGGATATTCGTGAAATACTTTTTTACAGGTCGCACTACTGGAATCTGGCAGTTTGCCATCTGCCATGGCAGATGGCAAAGGCATGGTCGGCAGATGGCAAAGGCTTTGCCATCCGCCACAGATGGCAAACCGGTCGTCCAAACCCGCGGTAAAGGCTTCTTTGCCGTCTGTTGGCTGATGGCAAAGAGATCGTGGCTTTGCCATCTATTTGGTGATGGCAAAGAGTCAATGGCTTTGCCATCTATTTGGCCGATGGCAAGAGCTCAATGGCTTTGCCATCTATTTGGCTGATGGCAAGGTTACATGCTTTGCCGTCTGCCCGCCAGATGGCAAGAGATTTGCCATCTATTTGGTAGATGGCAAAGAGCCCAAATAGGCCAGCCCAAACATGACACGTGGCCTCTTTGCCATCTCGCCGGTGATGGCAAAGCTTTTGCCATCTGCCAAATAGATGGCAAAGTGCCTATATTGCCCCATTTAATTTTATTTTTCTTAAATCAATTCATTTTCACGAAAATCAAACACAAATATATTTATATGACCAATATAGCATATTCAACACATATTACCAATAGTCATGAACACATATATATCGAACACATATCCAACACATGTTTCATCCATACACATACAGTTTCATCAATATTACACAGTTTCATCATAGGTAGCAAGTTTCACAAAGTCAAAACAAAAACTAAAGACAAGCACTCCATCAACCCAAGCTTCCATGGTGCAAGCAAATCTACAAAATGGGACATAGAAAGAATTAGAAATATTCCTTAAAAATAGAAAGAATTAGAAATAGCCCGTCAAAAAGAGTCATGATCATGTACACACATAAGCAGTTGTCCAGACCTCATGCTAAGAAAAAGTAAAAGAGGGCAGGTCGGACACGTACATAAGTCCTGGCCAGGTACGCACATCCATGTATATACTAGCGGTTGGGGCGCCACCTGTGGCGCCACCTGAGAGGAAGCTGGGCGGCGCCAGGTAGGAGGCGCACCTTCCACTTTTCTGTTTATACTATGTAGTATGCAGTATTATTGCACCAGACTCAAAGTAGCATGTGCATATTAAACAGAGCGAGCCAAGATAAACCAGGGATTTGAGATCATCAGGAACACAATAGAAAGTTCATTACACAATTGATGGCACATGTGACACATGCATCTAACATCACAGTAATAGAAAGTACTGAAATCATCTCCAGAAAAAGAAGATGAAAAACAGTGAAATAGAACATGTAGAGTTGCCTTCAATAGAAAGTAGGAATTGCCTGGACTTGGAAGTATGTTGCCATCTGAACAAGTATGTTCTATGCAACACTATCGTTGTTCAAATTCTCACCATACAGTAGCAATGTATATCCAACCTTTAATAAAGCAACATATCAACACAACTTGAATCCAATATCAATTGCCAAAACATTTCAGGATCCGCTACAAGTCTACAACAGCAAGCATTTAAATAACTGAGTACTACTAGTTGCAGCAGCTCCTAAATGAGTCACTACAGAGATAAGGCTGTCACACAAATCAACAAAGCTTCTGGATAGTCGAGCGACTTGCAAGTGTCGTCCTTGACCTGGAAGTTGTAGGTCCAGTTCCATCCGAGTGGGATGGGGCAGTTGGTGCCCAGCACGCCATCCTGCCGGCAGTTCTTCCGCTGCTGGACGCCGTCCCTGCATATGTGAGCCAAAACCAAAAAATGTTCAGACCAACACTTGCTTGCCATCACTCACACTGAACCCATGACTGTAATGACTCAGCCTGCATATGAGAGCAGTGTGGGGAGTGGGGAGTAAGCATACCAGGTGATGAGGAGCGGCTCGTCGAGGCTGTTGAGGACGTTGATGGTGACGTTGTAGTTTGTGGTGATGTTGACGACGGGGCCACGTCGCAGCCACCGCCTCTGGCTGCCTGACGGGGCTTGCTGGAGCCGGACTTGGCGGTGGCGGTGGCATCCGGGTCGTCGGAGAGGTCGACCGTTGCGAGGGCCTCCGTGGTAGCCGCGACCGGGTCCGGGTCCAGGTCGTCCCTGTCGAGGCTGCTGTCGGGCGGTGCCCGGGAGGGAGGCCGTGAAGGAGGTGGAGGAGGAGGGGAGACACGGCCTGGGGAGGTGAAGCCCGTGCTGCTCCCGCTGCGCTGCCGCCCGCACACGGTTCATGGCGGGCTCGCCGAAGCGGGGAGGGGTCTGGGTAGAGGACGGCGGCGGATTGGGTTGGGTTACGCGGGGGTAGGGATAGGGGCGGCGGCGATAGTCGGCGTCGGAGCGGAGGAGCCTTGACGGATGATGCCGCCGCCGACGACGGACGCAGAGCACCGGCGCGGCCACCACGAGGAGGCCGTGACGTCGTGGCTGCGGCAGCGAAGGACGGGCGCTTGGGTTGGATCTGGATCGGGGAGAGGCGGCAGAGAGGGGGAGAGAGAGGCGGGCGCGGGCTGCTTAGGGTTTGGATTGGGCTGCAGAGAGGTGGACGGTTCAGATCGTCTAGAACGGACGGTTCAGATCGGCTAAGGGGGTGATCCGTGGGAAGAGCCCTGATTGGTTCAGAACATTTATGGTTTAAAAAAATAACCCCATCTCTTTGCCATCTGCCAGCAGATGGCAAAGAATCTTTGCCGTCTGCTGGCAGATGGCAAAGAGGTGGGGCTGGTACGTCGGTACACTCTCGACGGCCACAGGATTTGCCAACCTCTTTGCCATCTGCTGGCAGATGGCAAAGATTATTTGCCATCCACTAGAAGATGGCAAAGAATTGGCTGATGGCAACCATGTTCTTTGCCATCTGTTTTTTATAAGCAGATGGCAAAGACGTTCTTTGCCATCAGCTAGCAAATGGCAAAGAGCTGGCTGATGGCAAATTCCCAGATTCCAGTAGTGTCGGCTTTTTGCGGGGTCTGCTCGGGCACCACCGCATCGACCCGCAAACAGAAAACGACCAATTCTCAAATCTGACATAGGTTCCCACAAATAAATTCAAATTCAAACAACATAAAGCAGTTTACGCGCAAATAAAAACTTCAGTTTAGTAGGGCAAACGCAAAAGAGGGTCATGCAAAAGTGGCTACCACGTCCGGCATCATCTTTGTCGATCTTTACTCCGCGCCATCGAGTCCATCTTGAAGTTCATCGCCACCACCGAATCCACCTCCGGCGCTTGTTCCAACTCCCGCTCCGAAATCATCGACATTGCCACCATATGGAGCAGAGAAAACATCTCCGGCACTGTAACACGCACTGGCCGACGCAAACATTCTCCTTTTCAAGATTTCTCTCCTTGCCATATCATGCCATTCTTTGGTGAGGTCGTCCATATCATTGCGGTTCATTGTCATGATCTTGTTCTCTTCGGCGAGCAACTTGGACATGGCTTTGTTTTCAGCGGCACATGCTCTTCTCTCCTCAATGGCCGCAATTGCCACTTTTCTTGCTTCTCCTTTGCCTTCTTCTGGACCAACTCTTTTTGATCTCCAACGACTTCAACAACATCAACTCATTTTGATTGCACCATGGAATCAGTCTTCTCCCTCAAGCTCGATGCTTCGTGCTCTCTCTTCATCTTCTCCTTAGTCTTCTTGTCGCCATCGGGCTTGTTCAAATTTCTTGGGCCATCATCATCCTCATCTTCATCCATGTTTGTAAGTGAACCTTTCTTCTGTGGGGATTCTTTGTCGATCAACTTCCACTTCTCGCACTTTTTGAGCAAGTCCCAACAGTGCTCTAGTTTGAAGAATTTGCGTTCCGAAGCTTCCATGTCTTTGTATTTATGTTGGGCAATTTTGTCCTGCACAATGTGAACAAAGTGAAATGATGCAATCATTTCATATGATGCAATATGATGATGCACAACTTGAACAAAGGCAAAACAAACTCACATAGTCGGATTCCACGATTTCACTTGGAGGTGCATTGCGTACTTGCTCCAAGCAAGCTGCCCAAAGGCTGCACATTCTTCGAACCCCTGCTATAGTGAACGACAACAAGTCACGAGCTATCACAAAATGGCGAAAAGCAAAGAAAATTGCCATGGCCGAAGACTCATATCTTCCGGCCATTTTGTCAAACACCTTGCTTGCGGTGGGAGCAGCACCGTTGAGCGGCATTGCCGGGGCACCTCTTTCCGAGGCGGAGGGAGTGGATGAAGGAGGCGGCTTCTTTGTAGCCGGAATCCTCTTCCTCTTGACGCCGGCGGCCTTGGTGACTTTCTTCGCCACCGGCCGGGATCGCGCAGCGGCGTTGGCGCCCGGAGCGCGGGCCTTCCATTTAGAACAATGTGTCCCTCACTTCTTTTGTTCATCAAAACCTCAAAATTTGTCAAGTGATAAATGACTCTCATATGGTGACCGGAAAAGAACTTCACAAAATTTGGTGATGTATGATTTAAGAGGGGCAAACCCCCTAACATGATCTTGCCTTGGATGGTTTTTGGGATCAGATCTAATGGAACTAACCAAAATAAATTAAATATCTATGAGTGGATTGTTTCTATGTTGCGCTCAAGAAATAAACCTAAAATATGGAAGATAAAAATCCAAAAAGCCTCTAACGACCAACCGACGTAATAAGGGATTAATTAATCTAACACAAAGGTTGAAACCATAAAATAAGTCCTTTTCTTTCAAGTTTCCTGTATGGTGTAAATCTCTTTTCTTGGGTTTCTTCATTTCCTGAGATCTAAGTTAACAACCACCCAAAACTTAGACCTCTCTCTCTCTCTCTCTCTCTCTCTCTCTCTCTCAATGCTTGCAGCTACCGAGCTCCACTGCTCTTGGTATTTGAAAATTTTGAAAAACACACTTTTGGCACTAAAAAAATCTTAAAACAAATACGTGGATACATACACATATTCCTAAGGCCTGGGAAAAATCTAGAAAAGAAATACTTTGTATTTTAGGAAATACAAAAAAGAGAAATTTCTGACAGAAATGGCACCCTTTTTATCCTATATACTGTCAGAAATTTATTTATTTTCCTATAGCCTAAAACAAAACTAGATTTCTACCAAAACTTGACGCGTGCAATCGGAATGTGTATATGTATCCCTGGGAAAAATTTCACATTTTTTGAAACTTCAAAACCCCAAATTTCAAAATGTTCAAATATAGAGAGGAGTGGAGCTCGGTTGCTGCAACGCCTCTCCCCTCTCTCTCTATCCTTTTCTCTCTCTCTCCTATTACTACGAGCAAGTAAAGTAAGAAGAAAAATGGATCCTTTTTTTTATACAGCACACTTGCTTGCTCTTTCTTGCAGTGTAAGTATTCGTCGGACAAGTTCACACCCAGTCCTGAACCTGTAACTGCTAAATCCGACTGAGCCTAGTTATTTGACTGACCAAACCATGCCACATTCACACAACACTCTAAACAAAGCCACAGACAAACAAGCCTTGCATTGCAGCTAACAAGAGAGGGAAACTTCAGGTCAAACAAGAGCATCCAGAGATTGCATTTTTTTAAGAAAAGGAGGAGGACCCCCAGCCTCTGTATCTGGACGATGCATCCAGCTATTTTATTAATTATTCACAAGACCTTACAAAGTCATACAATAGTAAGACTAAAGCCGCCGTCTAGGCAACATCTGTCGCTATTCCTATCCAGTTGATGAAGGGATGCTGATAGTCTGGGCTAATACCAAACAGACCTCGCAGCCAAACCTAACATCTAAGACCTGAGGTCGCAACCAGGACGCCTGCCGGGTATGGACACCCACCAGTCCGGCGCACTCCTCAACCAGGACGCCTGCCGGGTATGAGGCCGCCGCAGCCACCTGCCACCAATCAATCTTCAGTGTTGTACTGCTCATCAACCTTGTCAGGCCTGTCGTCGGCGCCACCACGACGCCAGACAACGCCACCATCCTGCACGTGTCCATCCACGCGCGCCCATCGCCGAAACTCCGCAACGCCATGCGCTGCGATCCACCATCGGCCTTGCGGTAGATGTAACACCGCTCCTCCTCTTGCCACCTCCATCCATCACTTGCTCCAAAATGATGCCCCCAGGAGGGAAAGCGATATAGAGAACGCCATCATCGTCCGATCCGGGAGGCCCAGATCTAGGATTTCCCCCGGAGCATCCCAAGCCTGATGACGCAAACTGCAACGACGATGCCTCGACAAGGAAACGACATCCAAGACGCCACCATCGTCCGCCATGACCGTAGTTGGCGCGATTTTCATCGGCACTTGCGCCACCGGGCGTGCGCCGTCGGCGTCGCTGGTCCCTTCAACCGGAGCAAACTCCAAAACGATGCCTTGAAGAGGGACTACGACACAAAAGCACCGCCATCGCTCGATCCCAGGGAGATCTAGGGTTTGCCCCGGAGTTGCCCGCGTCGACAAGGACCAAACAAGGATGGAATTCACAGATCCGCCCAGCTGCCAACATGTCGCACCCGCTGTCGTGGTTCTAAGTCTGACAGTAGAATAGGGGGGTAGGAATGGAGAGGCAAGATCCTAGCTTATGGAGTAGTTGTATACTCAAGGGGTTTACGAGTTCAGGCCCTTCTCGGAGGAAGTAACAGCCCTACGTCTCGGAGCCCGGAGGTGGTCGACTGGATTATGTGTATATGAGTTACAGGGCTGCGAACCCTTTACACTGAGGAGGGGGGTGGCTTATATAGAGTCCGGCAGACCCCTCCGGCCCTCAGTTATGCAGGGTTTAAGGTACATTAAGATCTGGCGTTACTGGTAACGCCATACATAAAGTGTTATGATGACCATAAAGGCTATTTAATGACCGACCGTTTGCGTGCAGAGTGACTTTAGATCTCCTGGCGGTCGAGTGAGTGGCTTCATGGTCGAGTGTCTTTGAGTCCGTCAAGTGGAACCCTTCCAGGTCGACTCAAAGGTGGTTTCTTCTAGAGATGTCCTTGGGGAGGGTATCTTGGACAGGTCCATGACCCTCCCCTAGGTACATGGCTACATCATTAGCCCCCGAATGGATCGAGGTTTGAGTGGGGAAGGAGTTGAACACACTTCCGACCCATTTTCGTGCTGTGAGTATGTCTTGTTCTGGATCAATGAACTTAGGTGACGGCACCAACTTCTTTTTCAGTCGCCTTGATCCATTCTCTGTATCCGTCGAGTGAATTTCTTTACTTGGAGAACTCCGAATGACAGGGCGGAGGAAATCTTCCGTCTGACGATTTGCTCTGCAGCCCGCGGATTTAGCGGGATTAATTCGAGGCCTTGAGGCGGAGGAGGCCGATGTCGGATGGGATAAGGCAGGGACGCCTCGATCTCCGTGCCACCTTTTTTGCCACGTATCACGCGCGCGACTGTTGCGGGATTTGACAGGATCGCCCGGGCCTACAAGTCAGTCACTCGGAAGCAACATCATATAAGGCCCCGGACGGGGGTTTTTGAACAGTGCGCTCTCATTTCCTCCTCTCTTCCTCAGACTTATCTGCCGCATTCGCTTCCATCTCAGTGCTGCTGCTCTATGCGTGTCTCGCCGGCGACGATGGTGAAGGAGAAGACGGCAGCCCTGGAGCGGGCGAAGAAGGCGACGGCGAAGGCGAAGGGAAGGGCGACCAGTCGGGATGGATCTTCATCGAGGGCCGGCCTGCCGCAGGGCTGGATCCAGGGTGACTGGATGCGCTCGACGATTCATCAAGCAGATCCTGATGACCTGGCCAATGGATGGCTCATCCGTGATGGATCGGCGTGGCTCCCGGGGAAGGAGTTTGAGCCGCAGCCTGAGGAGGGTGAGGTCGTTCTCTTGGCCACTCATGTCGACCGTGGGTTTTCTTTGCTGCCTCATCCTTTCTTTTGGGGATTTCTGAATTTCTTTGGGGCGCAACTCCACCACTTCACACCCAACACCATCGTGTACCTCGCTGCTTTCGTGTCTTTGTGCGAGAATTTCCTGGGTTGTCGGCCTCATTGGGGTCTTTTCAAGCACATTTTCACCTGTCGCTCCCAGACGATGAAAAAGGCCAATCCGAGTGACGAGAGAGCACAAGTGATTCAGATATGTGGGGGTCTTGGGGTTCAGATGAGGGGGAAAAGTGCTTTTCCGGCCATGGTCCTTCCCGACTCGGTCCGTGGATGGCAGTCGACCTGGTTTTACTACAAAGACCAGCCGACGCCAGGGCAGTCGATCGGACTCCCTCCTTTTTCTATGGACCGAGTGAGGAAGCCTTCCTCTTTGAAGGTGATCCCGGAAGAGAAGGCGCAGGTTAAGGTGCTGGTCGAGCGTGTAGTCCAGCTCATCCGTGACGGGGTGACCAGCATGGATCTCTTGGAGGTCTTCCTCCAACGATGCATCCAACCGCTTCAATATCAAGACCATCCGATGTGGATGTATTCTGGCACTGAGGACTCCACTCGGATCCACCCGGAGGAGGTCGAGGAAGCCACACTGGAGAGGTGGCTGACGGCCATCACAGGGAACAGAGACAACCCCCGAGGGGCCAAGAGGATTCCTCCACTCGACCAATCATACGAAGTAGACAAGGTTCAATTCCGCATCTCCGACTGTGATCCTGTTTTCTTCACTCTGCCTGCTTAGAATCAGTCGACTGACTTTTGTCTTGTTTGGTGTCTTCTAGGCCACTACTGAGATGTAATCGATGCCTAACGGGGCGCAAGAACAGGTCGAGGAGGAGGCGAGCGGAGGTGAAAGTCAGGAGGAGTGGCAATCTGATGGTGAGGGGGATGAAGATGACGACGGCTCCGGTGAAGAGGAGGAGGAGGAAGTCGACCCTCCTCGCACGGAAAGGAGATCCAAGCTCACCCATGACCCCGCGGTCGAGCGTGGCAAAGCGACTGTGCCTGTTGGGCAGTCGACGAAACGCCCTCAGACGACCTCTCCAGCGCCAACTGAAAAAGCGCCGAAGCATCCCCGAGCGGCGTCATGAAAGCCGTCGAAGGCTCTGCCCAAGATGAGAATGGCCATTCCCACCATTTCCGGGTAACAGCAGAACTTGTGTTTTCTCGTTTAGCATGGACAGACTCTTGGTCGACTCGTTAGCTAACCGACTGATTTCTAAAATCTGCAGTGCTGCTACCTCTGAGACCTCAGCCAGGAACAAAGACCAGGAAATGGAAGATGCTTCCACCTCCAACCTTGGTATGATCTCTGTAGTTTCGCTTTTGGTCGATTGGATCTTCATTTTTAACTTTGAATCTTTCCTGTAGCCCCACCTAATGTCATTGATCTCCCTGATGATGACGATGAGGCGCCGCTAAGGCCGAGGAGGAATAAAAAGGCGTTGGCTGGCAACACCGCTCAGGTTGCATCAGCGCCAGAGACACTGGTTCAGGAGGGTGGCAGCATCACTCGGACTTCTGTATCTTTCGCTGTGCCGCTGACGAGTGCTCGACCTTCATCGCCGACTGCTGACCCGCCTTCCCTTTTTGCCACGCACCACGTCCCAGAGGACCAAGCGGGTGCTGCTAAGGAGGCTATCGCCCGAGCAGGGATCATGATGGAGCGGTGAAAGCGATCCGGGAAGCCAGCCAAGCAGCCCTCGATGCTAGCTCAGCTCTTGAGCAACGCCCGTGTTAGTTGGTCACCGCTTGTTACGTTAGGATATGCTACGAAGATTTTCCTGTACACTCCTTTGGGTGTGTCGATTGAATTTTTGGATTGGTGGGGGCACGCTGAGTGCACCCACTGGGTGTAGTCCCCGAGACTATGATGGACTGCTGGCAGTCGACCATAGTCTTTATTCTTTGAATTTCTTCACTCGGGCTGGTGGGACCATGTCGAATGGAATCTTGGAACCAGTGGGGGCACGCTGAGTGCACCCACTGGGTGTAGTCCCCGAGACCATGGTCGACTGCTGGCAGTCGACTAAGGTCTGAAGAATATGTTTTTTTGGATCATGATGATACCGTGGCTGACTGCTAGCAGAGAGCCATGGTTTAGGATCAGAACCTTTTTGTCTCTTTCGGTCGACTGATCGGACCGAGTCGGTAGAACCAGTGGGGGCACGCTGAGTGCACCCACTGGGTGTAGTCCCCAAGACTACTGTTGAATATTTTGATTCGACTGTAGTCTTAGAAATGTTACTGTTTTTCTCTTAATCACTCGGAAGTAACCTATCTTTGATGTCTGTCGACTGACCCTTCGCAGAAATCTTGCGACCTTGTGGCTCGTTATACTGAATTGGAAAACAAGCATATCCATCTCGACCTTGACTTGAAGCTTGTTCATGAGAACTTTAAGAAGGCGAAGGATGAAGCAAAAGGTATGTTTGGTGAGAATCTTGACGATTGTCTTTATCTTTCTGTCCATTCCTGATTCTGATCTCATTGTTACTTTGCAGATAAACTGAAGGAGGCTCTGAAGAAGAAGGACCATGACCTCGTCGAGGCGCAGAAGGCGTCTTTGGACAAAACGAAGCTTGCGGAAGAAAAGTTGGCTTCAGCCGGTAAACTTGAGGAGGAGAACGCCAATCTGAAAGCTGCTCTCGACGCGGCCAACAAGGAGGTCAGCCGTCTGAAGAATGATAAGATAGCTCTGAGTGACAAGGCTCGCGAACTGGTGGGGAAGAAGAACGATCTGGAGGCTTATCTGGGAGGGCTCGCCCAGAAGTTATTCATCATGCTTGAAGGTAATCTCTTCCATCCGACTGACTTGTTATCACCGACTCATCATAGAACCGTTGGCTTAAACTCGAATTGTGTTTACAGAATTCTGCCAGAACTTCGAGGAGGAGACCAGTCGAGTGGAGACAAGCTTGGACCCCATTAACTCCCCTGTGAAGGATGAAGCCGCTATGAACGTGCTCCATCCCTCCTCTTACTTCACCGCCCCATCCCTCCTCTTTCCTGAGCCAAATCGGTAGAAATAAGGGTTTCTAGTTCAACTTTTAGGAGTCGTATTTACGGGAGGGCTATGGATGACCGCAGGGGTGCAGAGTTCGACCCCGACTCTCCTCCTTCAGAGACCTCTGCCTGTCTTCTATATGAGGAAACGAGAGTGTTTGAGAAAAAAACTACGACAGCTCAGACATTCGTCCCACAAGACCACCACATATTTAAAAGTAATGTTGTGACTAAAAACTAACACGTTCAGATAATGACCACTTTAGACGATTTAAACACGTTAATAACATGTGAGACCCACATCATTCATCAGGGATGACATGGCAATAAAGTCAACTCTGTTTATTTTGACTGTTAAGTTGATCGTTATGACATCGCTTTGGCATTTTCTAACATCGTGCAAGGGAGCTCCATGACACGGCATGCCGCCTAAGGAAAGCTAGGGTTCGTGCCTCTCGCCGGCTCCACCACAAGTCCGCCTCGTCTCCGGTAGCCCTAGGGCCGTGGAGGCGCGGTGGATCCTGGCAAGGACCGGCGGAAGGGCTCAGTCGTTTCCTTTAATATTTGTTAGGGTTTTTGTCCTACTCAGAAATGTGCGACGATGACAAGTTCACATGGAAGAACCACAGTGAGGACATGGTCACATATATATATATATGTCAGAGTCTGGACAGAGCCGTTGCTAATGCTCGATGGTGTGAGGCATTTCCAAAGTTTGGTGTGCTTAATGGACGGCCATGGCACTCGGATCATCGAGCAGTGGTGGTGACGACTAAGGACGATGGCTGCGAGGGCCTAGGGGGGGGACAGTGGATTCCGTTTTGAAGCCTGGTGGCTTAAAGAGGATGGATGCAGTGAGATTATAAGAAACTAATGGGAAAAGGGGTGGGAGGAAGGGGTCAATGATGTTGCTCAAGTTATGCGTAAGGTGGCTGAGGGCATGCTAAGATGGAGCAACGAGGTTGCGGGTGAGCTTGAGGAGAGGCTGAAGAAGGCCCGTAGGGATCTGGAGAATTGCATGCGGACGCCTTGTAACACCCCGGATACAACTTTCCATACTCATAACTCCAACTCTTGCCTTTTTCCGGAGATGCCATATGATTTTCCTTCGTGGTTGGGTTTTTGTTTTTTGTTTTGCATTTTGTTCTTGTCATGCATTTCATCATCGCATCATTCGCATTGCATCGGCACTCGTTGCCGTCATTGTTTTTAAAACTTGCATCCGCTTCGTAGTTGCCGCGTTCCCCCTTGCTTTGGTTGACCGTTCGAGGCCAACCAGATTTTGTTCCCTCTTGCTCGGCTTTCCTAACCTCTCGCACATCCGCAAACCTCTTGCGGCGTGTCCGAAATCTTTCCCGAACCCGACCGGGCTGTCGTCACCGATGGGTCCGGATCAACCCCAAACATCCCTAAAATATCTTCGTTTATTTGTTTGGTCTCCCGAAGCATTTTATTATCGACCGTATGATTTTAATCGGATGATCCAAACTCCCCTCCTCTTTCATATATATAGTCCGCCTCTAGTCTATTTTGGACAACCCTAAAAATTCTCCCCTTGTCCCTAGCCGCGCCGCCACCCACTCAGCATCTTCATCGGGATCACTCCTTCCCTCGATCCACCCAATCCCGCAACCGAGGCCCCGAGCTCCTCCCGCTCGATTCCTCCTCGAGCACCTCGTGACCGACTGCCGCTGCTCCTCGGGCGCCACCACCGACAACCGTACCTCGCCGGAGCTCGTCCGAGAGTAGGGCCGCTGTCGCCCTCTCCTTCCTTTTCCCTCTGTTTTCCCTTTTCTCCACCTCACCTCGCCGTCTCTTGTTCTTCAGGACGGTCAGGAGCCTCGCCATGGCCACCGGATGGAGCTCCGCCGTCTTCTGCCGGAGTCAAGCCGTCGGCTGCCCGAGTCCCATGCGCCTCTGCCTCGAGGGCCTCCTCGTTCCCCCGAGCAGCTCGCGAGGCACCGGCCTCCTCAGCTCCTCCGACCCGCCATGGAGTTCGTCAGCCGCCTCCGCCACTTCTGCACCCGGATCCGTACCACGCTGCCTCGATCCCCTTCGGCAGCAGCCGTCGCGGCCGGCCTGCTACCTCGCCGCCCGGATCCATGCCTCCCCTCGCCTCCCTGCGGTCGAGGCCCGCGCCAAGCCCGAACCTCGCTGCGCAGGACCACCACTGCCGCCAAGTTCAGCCACAAGCGCGGAACAGCTCCACACGACCTCCTCCGGCCTTACTGCGCCTCCCGTCGGTTCCCTCATCTCATCCCGCATGCCCGCCGTATCTCTCTGTTTTTCCTCTCTGTTCTTCTCTCATCTCGCCGGCCTCCTCTGCAGTTTCTTCCGTTCTTCAGAAACAAGCCGCAGCGCTCGCTCGTCGTCGCGTTGACCGCGACAACGCCTGGGCCGGGTCTCGCGCAAGGCCTCGCGTGGCCCAGCGCGCCTCCGCGCCTAGCCAACTGTCAGGACCCCGACTCAATGCCACATCGATCTAGCATGTAACACCTCATATCACTTTGCGGCCTCACGCACGGTATCCCCACGGGTGTCGCCTTACCTTTGCCCGGGACCGTTTGCGCCTTTTGGCACACGTATATGATAGTGTCGCTAGCATCCATATGATAAGGAGCCCGGGCTGACATGGCCGGTCGTAAACCCAAAGTGGCACAGACTTACGAGGACAGCATCCATGACCCGAAGATCGAGCGTGTCGGTCATCAGCGAATAAGTTCGGGCTGTAGCACTGGGCTAGCAGACTCGATAAACCGGGCTGAAGCGGGCTAACGGGACTCCGTACTCAACGCGTGGCATTTCCCGAAGGAACAGACAGAACGAAGAAGGACACATGCCGGCCAGCCTAAGTGATTCCGGAGCAGTAGCAAGCTACCATGGCTCGGTGGAAACACTAGGAGACATTTCCCGGTAAGAGAGGCTACTAAAGATAAACAACTAGATAGTCAGATCCCACACATACCAAGCATTTCAATAACATACACACAATATGCTCGATATGTGCAAATACAACATGGCATCACAACATGACTCTACGACTCAAGTATTTATTCATTAGGCCCGAGGAGCGAGATATTACAAACAGGGTCTCATGACCCAACATTGAAGCATACAAATCAAACACAAGCGAAGCTAATATGTCCGAGTACGAGACATCTACAAATGAAAAAGGCTTAGAAGCGACTATCTACCGAGATCTGCCGAGGGCACAAGATCGTAGCTGAGGTAACAAGCTAAGCGTCAAAGTCCACGTGGAACTACTAGCGAGGCGAAGTCTCTCTGCAAAAACATAAAATAGGCAAGCGTGAGTACAAATGTACCCAGCAAGACTTACATCGTAACTAACTACATATGCATCATTATCAATAAAGGGATGGTGGAGTTTAACAGCAGACAAGCCAGCTTTGACTCGGTGGCTATCCTAAACTACATTGCAAGTAACTCTTTTGAGGTGGCGCTACGAGTCCACATATTCACCATATCAATACACCACTATGGATCCGCTCCGTCTTCCCACGAGAACGCCATCCATAGCACTCACGCTTATCTTGCGTATTTTAAAGTATCCACTTTCACTTGTCTATGAACTGTTATAGGCAACCCGAAGTCCTTTTCGCGGACACGGCTATTCAATAGATCATATTAACCTGCGCAGGGTGTACTTCTTCACACGCTCTCACCACTTACCGCCGTCTACACGACATGTACTCGGCAACCTTCAAGCGGAAGCCCAGCGTGGGTGTCGGCCATGACCTACCTAAACACTCAAGTCCCTAGTCCGGGTTTATCGCCTATTTGGGTTCCATCTATGAGGAGTTCGGCCAAGTTTCGCTCACAGCCCCAAACGATGTGTACAGGTTCCGTGACACCAAGCAGGCGCCCGGTTTACCGCCACGTGCCTACCGCATCACAGCCCACCCCTACGGTCAGTGCTGCGCACGGCCTCCAAACATACTACAAACACGAAACTACTTGCAACTCTGGATGAGGACAAGGGTGATTAAGAAGCCGAGAGGGTCCATTGGTTTCGGGCCCAATGCGTGGTAGTAGCTGAATCATGGATCACAAACACGAACTCAGTTCGAGGGCGGCTGCAATGAGACAACCCACCATGTACTCCTACATGGCCTCTCACCGCTACCTTTACCAAATCGTGTTCACACACTTAGCTCTCACACAAGAGGACATGTTCACACACCTCGATTCATCCTCGAAGAATCGGACCCGACTCAACTCTAAGCGAGAGCAGGCATGACAAACAAGCATGTATGAGTAGGCACAACAGGGCTCAAACAACTCCTACTCATGCTAGTGGGTTTCATCTATTCTTGTGGAATGACAGTCATGCAAAGGATAAAGGGGTTCAGCTACCGCAGCAAGTGTGAGATGAATCGTTGTTGTCCTAATGCAGTAAAAGAGAGCAGGAGCGAGAGAGTGGGATTGTATCGGAATGAACAAGGGGTTTTGCTTGCCTGGCACTTCTGAAGATAGCATTGAGTCTTCATCAGTGTCAACGATCACAACGTCGGTACAACGTCACCGAGGGGAACAATACCAACAAGCAGAGAAGATACACGATCAATGCAATGCACAATATGATGCATGCTATGACATGGTAACATGCTGGTGTTTTTGAGCTAATGCAACTAGCAACAGATTAAATGAAGTTGGTTTGAATACAAGATTCAAATTCAAACTCCATATGTGATTATTCAAATGCCATTTAATTGATTTGTGCTAAACAGCAGCTATAAGTTGCTCTAACATGCATGAAAATGGTACAGATGGATTCCTTGAATTTTTCTGATAATTTTTCATATATAATTTATTTGATTTGGAGCTACGGTTGATTTTATATGAATTTTAGAAGTTTTAACTATTTTCTGGAATTTCCTGAATTAAAATAAATCCAGAAAATAGTTAACTGCGTCAGCATGACATCATCATGACGTCAGCAAGTCAACAGGGCGCCTCCAGGTCAAACCTGACCTGTGGGACCCACTGGTCAGTGACTCAGTTAATTAACGGAGTTAATTAGCCCTAAACTAACACTAACTAAATTGTCAGCAGGGCTGGGCCCATATGTCAGCGAGTCAGTGGGTTAACTGAGTTAATTAGCGCTAACTAAACTAACAGTATTTAAACAGGGCTTGGGCCCACACGTCAGCGACTCTGGGGGTCAAACCCCACCGGTCAAAATGGACAACACGCCGGCGTTTAGCCGCCGGCGAGGGCCGAGACGGCGGCAGGCTTCGGGTTTGGTCCTCCATCGACCAAATCGGCGGCGGGAGAGCGCTGCGTCTTCTTTGGTGGACTCGCGCGTCGATGGTGCGATGGGAAGTCTTTGGGTGGCGGAAACAGCGTCGGCGGCGAGAGGCGGCGGCGGAGTTCGGCGGCGACGGATCCGCACCACGGTGCATGGGAGGAGGAGCTGGTGGGCGCTATGGGCTCTGAGGAGTGCATCGAAGCGCCCGATGAGCTTCGGACGCTTGGCGGCAGCGGTGTGGTGGCTGGCGGCGCCATGGCGTCGGCGGCGAGCCGCACTTGTTGAGCGATAGCTAGAGGACGGAACGAGGAGGCGAGCAAAGAGAGAGATGAGGAGCTCACGAGGAGGGCGCAGAAGGTCAGTGGGCTCGGGGGCGCGCCAGACGTCGCGAATCGACGGCGGTGATCGGTGGCGCCCGAGGTGGAAGACGAGCTTGAAGGCGTCATCACGGTGCTCTTGGATTCGGGATCTTCCGCGTGAAGGAGATTTGCGTCGTCACGGAGCTTTTGGACACGGGGAAGGGGCGAGAGGACCACGGTGGTCACGGTGGCAGCGAACGGCGGCGACGGTGGCGTTCGGTGGTGAGAGGGAGAGAAAACAGAGGAGGGGGTGAGCTTGAGAGAGAGTGAGAGGGGGTCAGCGGGATCGTGACGGCTCGGGGGAAATCGTCCACGCGTCCAGGGGCTCGTCGGCAAGCAGGAGGTGGCGCGGAGCGCGTGCTCGCGCGCGGTGGCCACGCGCGCGCGTCCTCCTGGCAGGAGCTTGAGGACGGTGGCGCTGGTGGGCTGGGCCAGCCAACTGGGCCGCCAGGTGGCCTGGCCAGGTGGGCTGCTGCTACAGGTAAGAGGCCCAGGTGAGTTTCTCTCTCTCTCTCTGTTGTTTCTATTTTATTTTTTTTCTGTTATGTTTTCTTTTGTTTAATATTCTGCCACTGTTCAAAATTCAAAACAATTTCAAAACAGTGACAAAACCCTTTGAATAATTTTATGTTGCAGAATGGACATTTCCAATTGCACATAAAATGTTTCAAAGATATTTGAAATTATATTCTAGTATATGAATATAACTCAAATTCAAATAGCTATTGATTTAAATTCAGAGTCCCAAAAATAAATCCTTAAAAATGTTCCTAAATTCTGGTTTGATATATAGCTCTTGCCAAAATTCTCAAACATTGCAAAAGGACATCTTGGAAACAAAGAATGAGATTTCCAGGGTTCTTTGCCCTACTTTTAATTAAGTTTTTGAGGCTTTCAAAATTCCTCAATTCAAGTTTCAGAAATCTAGACATGATGCATGGGTGACAAAACCACTATTTACAAACATTATCCTAGGGCTGTGACAACTCACCCCCACTAAGCAAGAATCTCGTCCCGAGATTCAAGATGTGAGGTAAGAAGACAAAGGGGACACTAAGTATCACAAACTTCATGATCCAACTGTCTTCCTCGAGGTGTTGATCTGTTGACTCAAAACAATCTTGACGTCTTTGCTTGCAGGGTCTTCATCCAACATGACAACAAGAGGGAGAAGAGGGTTTTAGAAGAATCAATCTTCTTGAGGTTCGAGCAACTTAGGATCATCTCAAGGATCACAAGATCAACTCACGAATGAGGCGTAGAAACATCTCTCGGAGCTGAGAGGCGGGACATGCTTCGGGAAGGATAGAAGACAAAACTTGACGAGGTTTCAAAGTAGCGAGGAAACAATTACTATGATCCCATAACGGGGCACCTTGGGAGAGGTGACTCGTAGAAATATCCCCTTAAGTGGCAAAAAGAATTACATTTGATTCAAAGATCATTGAAAATCTTTATACCAGCCTAGGGTAATCACAATCGATCCTTTGAAGGAGTCCGAGAGAATGACATTCTCGGGTCAGGTTGGATGATGTGGATTACCTTGTTGAAAACAACACAAAGGATGATTTTTAGTAACTGGGAAGGAGCTCAACAGTAGAGAGTGATTCCACTATTGGAGTGGTTATAGCATAACCGAAAAGACTAGGAACAATTCCAGTTAATACCGGTGATAATACATAGTGCTTGTGCGTGCTCTCAAGAACTTGAGCATTTCCATATTCATCAAGGTTTTACCAATATCCGTGTCAAGGATCCTGGCAACACAACATACTACCATGATGAATAGTCATGGATAATGCAGATACAAAGGAAGATAACACCTTCTCGGATTTCACCTTAGTGCGGCCAAGGGGAACAAAATCTGGAAGATCGACCGAGAGACATTTAGCACTCCGCTTCTAATGATCTCCTTGATGTACTAGTGTATCCCATTCTTAGATATGGCTTGATATCTAGAACATCAAGTAAAGGTCGGACTTCGGGAGCTCAAGAATACATAAGGAACAACTACTAGAATAAATTCTACGAGATCCTTATGGGGAGGTGGCCAACTTCTTCAATCAAGATACTACAATAATAGGTCTTCCGGCTGGGTGTGTTGGCCATGACATCCATTTTACCGGGTTATAGAGAGACAAATATTATAATTCTTGGGAAACGTTCCAACCATCATATCTGCCTGAGATTCAGATCTGGTTGGTGTCAGGATATTCTAGACTCGTCGAGTCTAGGAAGAGAAATGAAAGTTCGCAACACAAATCGACGAGATGATGTCGCGAGATTCTCGGGAAATGAACTACAATAGCAAGCTCCAAAACATGAGCTGGTTTTGCTACAAACATGGGAACACGTTGTCCCAGACAAATATGATTCCATGGTAGTCTTACAATAAAACACTACCGAGTTCCGGTGGGGAACCATCATCAAGGATACCGAAGTCCTTGCAAAGGGTATACTCTTAAGAAGGAGCTTCTTCTCCTTGAACAAATCAATCAGTGGCTTGGTGAGCTAGGGACACAAATAGAATGGAGGTAGCGAGCCTATCAAACCATAGCATACTTCGCACATGCATGACTGACTTGAGATGGTTCTAGAGGAGGCAACATTGACTTTCTCAAATTCACTGCGGCAACTTGCATCAAATGCACATGAATCAGAGGAAGTCACTTCTTACATCCGAACATATGCTTCATGAGCTAGCATGAACAAATGTTTTCAAAAGTTTCCAACACTAGCTTAATGTTCAACAAAATTATGGAGAAGACAAGGATGTTGTCAATGGGCTCAACAACAATTCATCCAGACTCCCATGGAGATGGAATTCCATAACTATGTGGACAAGGTGGTAGTATTGGTCAGACCCCAAAGATATAACGGTGTATGCTCGAGGAAAATCCACGAGTAAGACAACATTACGAACATCGTTGGTTCTGATTTGATTTGACGATAGCCCTCACTCAAATCAAAGTTTTGGCAAGACAATAAGTCCAACAACTGATCACGAGGATCAATCAATGAAGATATCATCTTTCTTCAACACACGCACACAAAAAGATATCCCTTAACATGAGCTAAGTCGGACAAGCTTTTATCTTCCAACTCTCCAAGTTGTTGTTTAGCTTAACCAACTAGCTTAGGGTTATCCAACACGGATTCTTGGAGAAGGGGTGGTTACAAGGAACCAACTTGATCACGAGACCAACATAGCGGTCAGGTGACAACCTGGTAATACTTCCGAGAAGATATACGGAAAATCACGAACCATCGATATGTCACTAAGCTCGAGAACAATCTTGCTTTTCAGGGCAAGACGATATAATCAAAAGAGCGAGGGATTAACACAATCCTAACTCATTGATCGAAGAGTGCACCAGGAAATATGGACTAGGTAGCACAATCAACCTTAGGGTGACGATTCAATAATCAACACGCTAAGAATGAGGTTATCGTCCATTTAACTACCAAGCAACGGAGTTGCTAGGAGTATAGATTTCACACATCACGATTCACTTGTCGGCATTCCGGTTACAATAACATGGAAACTGAGGATTGAATAATGATGGCAAGAAGTATCACTTTATCAAGAGTTCATAGGATGGTGTGCAATTCTCATGATATTCTTAATGTCAAGATGGTAACACTCCAAGGTAGAACAGAGCCAAAGCTAGATTAGCAATTTGATCTGCGAATTACAATTGCTTTGACCCAATCCTAGATATGGATGAGGTTCTGGAATTTGTTTCTCCAAGTCATTCCGGAATAGAATGGCTTGACAGACCACAGAAGTAAAAGGCATCGATGAACACGAACGCACGACTACTCCTGACTATCAATCGATAGACAAAGGTCAGGATACAACTAAAGGGAAACAACTCAAGGAGCATAAGATTTTCTGAGTTGTAGATGCATAGATTAGTATGTCGAACCAAGTTCAACAAATTTCTTCCGGATAATCCATGCGGAGAGGTAGAACTGGCAGAGTCACAATATAAATTGGAGAACTCATCACGAGCACTCCTGTTGTGATCTTTTGATCCAACAAACATCTGCCGTAAGTGGTTCATAGTATTTGGAAGAAGGAAATACCACGGACCTCGAGGACTAATGCAAAGGTTACTAATAACCTAAAGGAACTAACAACACTATCAACACGAGATAAGTGGAGTGAATCTTGGGTCAAGAGCCCAGGAGTAGAATACCTACTACTAAATTGCATCACGGGATGCTTTCGAGAATGAAGGCCAGAATGATCACACTGGGAACACATAACATAGCTAGATTACTAGATGATCCCCTAAGACACCTAGGGTCATAATAATAATTCCAACATATATGTCGAGGCAATAGAATACCTCAACTCAGCAATTAGTGTGATTAACCTGGCCCAAAGGAACATCAAAACCAGAGGGAAAGGATTTGCAAGTGCATCGATTGTTTAGAAACACAGGATGACTCGGACAAAGATAACGGCTGTAAATGCTCAAAAGATTGGAGACATGCTACAAAAATGGTGGCATAGCCACTCCAAGCACAATATCAAGGTTCCGAGACCAACTATGAACACACGGAAAGTAGTACAAACTGAATCGAGATTTGAACTATCAATTCTATAAGTCTATGGATTAGTAACACGTCATCTCGATAGATAGATGAGAAGACCTAGTTCTTAATCCCGTAGAAGAGAAGAGGATGATTTCGGATCGAAGGCCATGAGGTATAAGGAGTAAAAAGAGCCTTACGTTCCATCCCACAATCAATCCCCTTACATATAACTAAAGCATTTCTAGACACAACTTCGACCAGTTTGGCTTGGTAAACCTCTGAGCATCAAGCTCGATACCAAAACTGTCGGGACCCGACTCAATGCCACATCGATCTAGCATGTAACACCTCATATCACTTTGCGGCCTCACGACGGTATCCCCACGGTGTCGCCTTACCTTTGCCGGGACCGTTTAGCCTTTTGGCACACGATATGATAGTGTCGCTAGCATCCATATGATAAGGAGCCCGGCTGACATGGCGATCGTAAACCCAAAGTGGCACAGACTTACAGGACAGCATCCATGACCCAAACATCGAGCGTGTCGGTCATCGGCGAATAAGTTCCGGCTGTAGCACTGGGCTAGCAGGACTCGTAAACCGGGCAGAAGCGGGCTAACAGGACTCCGGTACTCAACGCGTGGCATTTCCCGAAGGGATGACACAGAACGAAGAAGGACACATGCCGGCCAGCCTAAGTGATTCGGAGCAGAGCAAGCTACCATGGCTCGGTGGAAACACTAGGAGACATTTCCGTAAGAGAGGCTACTAAAGATAAACAACTAGATAGTCAGATCCCACACATACCAAGCATTTCAATAACATACACACAATATGCTCGATATGTGCAAATACAACATGGCATCACAACATGACTCTACGACTCAAGTATTTATTCATTAGGCTCCGAGGAGCGAGATATTACAAACAGGGGTCTCATGACCCAACATTCAGAGCATACAAATCAAACACAAGCGGAAGCTAATATGTCTGAGTACAGACATCTACAAATGAAAAAGGCTTAGAAGCCTGACTATCTACCAGATCCTGCCGAGGGCACAAGATCGTAGCTGAGGTAACAAGCTAAACGTCGAAGTCCACGTGGAACTACTAGCGAGACTGAAGTCTCTCTGCAAAAACATAAAATAGGCAAACGTGAGTACAAATGTACCCAAAGAAGACTTACAATGAACTAACTACATATGCATCATTATCAATAAAGGGGATGGTGGAGTTTAACAGCAGCAAGCCAGCTTTGACTCGGTGGCTATCCTAAACTACGACTGCAAGTAACTCTTTTGAGGTGGCGCACACGAGTCCACATATTCACCATATCAATACACCACTATGGATCCGCTCCGTCTTCCTACGAGAACGCCATCCATAGCACTCACGCTTATCTTGCGTATTTTAAAGTATCCACTTTCACTTGTCTATGAACTGTTATAGGCAACCCAGAAGTCCTTTTCCGCGGACACGGCTATTCGAATAGATCATATTAACCCTGCAGGGGTGTACTTCTTCACACACGCTCTCACCACTTACCGCCGTCTACACGACATGTACTCGGCAACCTTCAAGCGGAAGCCCAACGTGGGTGTCGGCCATGACCTACCTAAACACTCAAGTCCCTAGTCCAGGTTTATCGCCTATTTGGGTTCCATCTATGAGGAGTTCCGGCCGAAGTTTCGCTCACAGCCCCAAACGATGTGTACAGGGTTCCGTGACACCAAGCAGGCGCCGGTTTACCTGCCACGTGCCTACCGCATCACAGCCCACCCCTACGGTCAGCGCTGCGCACGGCCTCCAAAGATACTACAAACACGAAACTACTTGCAACTCCCGGGTGAGGACAAGGGTGATTAAGAAGCCGAGAGGGTCCATTGGTTTGGGCCCAATGCGTGGTAGTAGCTGAATCATGGATCACAAACACGAACTCAGTTCACGAGGGCGGCTGCAATGAGACAACCCACCATGTACTCCTACATGGCCTCTCACCGCTACCTTTACCAAATCGTGTTCACACACTTAGCTCTCACACAAGAGGACATGTTCACACACCTCCGATTCATCCTCGAAGAATCGGACCCGACTCAACTCTAAGCGAGAGCAGGCATGACAAACAAGCATGTATGAGTAGGCACAACAGGCTCAAACAACTCCTACTCATGCTAGTGGGTTTCATCTATTTCTTGTGGAATGACAGTCATGCAAAGGATAAAGGGGTTCAGCTACCGCAGCAAGTAACAGATGAATCGTTGTTGTCCTAATGCAGTAAAAGAGAGCAGGAGCGAGAGAGTGGGATTGTATCGGAATGAACAAGGGGGTTTTGCTTGCCTGGCACTTCTGAAGATAGCATTGAGTCTTCATCAGTGTCAACGATCACAACGTCGGTACAACGTCTACCGAGGGGGAACAATACCGGCAAACAGAGAAGATACACGATCAATGCAATGCACAATATGATGCATGCTATGACATGGTAACATGCTGGTGTTTTTGAGCTAATGCAACTAGCAACAGATTAAATGAAGTTGGTTTGAATACAAGATTCAAATTCAAACTCCATATGTGATTATTCAAATGCCATTTAATTGATTTGTGCTAAACAGCAGCTATAAGTTGCTCTAACATGCATGAAAATGGTACAGATGGATTCCTTGAATTTTTCTGATAATTTTTCATATATAATTTATTTGATTTGGAGCTACGGTTGATTTTATATGAATTTTAGAAGTTTTAACTATTTTCTGGAATTTCCTGAATTAAAATAAATCCAGAAAATAGTTAACTGCGTCAGCATGACATCATCATGACGTCAGCAAGTCAACAGGGCGCCTCCAGGTCAAACCTGACCTGTGGGACCCACTGGTCAGTGACTCAGTTAATTAACGGAGTTAATTAGCCCTAAACTAACACTAACTAAATTGTCAGCAGGGCTGGGCCCATATGTCAGCGAGTCAGTGGGTTAACTGAGTTAATTAGCGCTAACTAAACTAACAGTATTTAAACAGGGCTTGGGCCCACACGTCAGCGACTCTGGGGGTCAAACCCCACCGGTCAAAATGGACAACACGCCGGCGTTTAGCCGCCGGCGAGGGCCGAGACGGCGGCGGGCTTCGGGTTTGGTCCTCCGTCGACCAAATCGACGGCGGAGAGGCGGCTGCGTCTTCTTTGGTGGACTCGCGCGTCGATGGTGCGATGGGAGGTGCTGGGTGGCGGAAAGCTTGCGGCGGCGAGTGAGGCGGCGGCGGAGTTCGCGGCAACGCGGATCCGGCACCACGGTGCATGGGAGGAGGTGGTGGGCGCTATGGGCTCTGAGTGCAGAAGCGACCGATGAGCTTCGACGCGGCGGCGGTGGTGTGGGCATGGCGGCGCCATGGCCGTCGGCGGCGAGCTTTGGGCACTTGTTGAACGATAGCTAGAGGACGGGAACGGAGGGGGCGAGCAAAGAGGAGAGATGAGGAGCTCACAGGGAGGCGGCGCAGAAGGTCAGTGGGCTCGGGGGCGCGCCAGACGTCGCGAATCGACGGCGGTGATCGGTGGCGCCCGAGGTGGAAGACGAGCTTGAAGGCGTCATCACGGTGCTCTTGGATTCGGGATCTTCCGCGTGAAGGAGATTTGCGTCGTCACGGAGCTTTTGGACACGGGGAAGGGGCGAGAGGACCACGGTGGTCACGGTGGCAGCGAACGGCGGCGACGGTGGCGTTCGGTGGTGAGAGGAGAGAAACAGAGGAGGGGGTGAGCTTGAGAGAGAGTGAGAGGGGTCGGGATCGTGGCGGCTCGGGGAAATCGCCCCGCGTCCGAGGGCTCGTCGGCAAGCGAGGAGGTGGCGCGGAGCGCGTGCTTTCATGGCAGTGGCCCTGCTGGCGTCCTCTGGCGAGGAGCTTGAGGACGGTGGCGGCTGGTGGTGGGCCAGCCTAACTGGCCGCCAGTGGCTGGCAGTGGGCTGCTGCTGAGTAAGAGGCCGGTGAGTTTCTCTCTCTCTCTCTGTTGTTTCTATTTTATTTTTTTTCATTATGTTTTCTTTTGTTTAATATTTCGCCCTTTGCTCAAAATTCAAAACAATTTCAAAAGCAGTGACAAAACCCTTTGAATAATTTTATGTTGCGAATGGACATTTCCAATTGCACATAAAATGTTTCAAAGATATTTGAAATTATATTCTAGTATATGAATATAACTCAAATTCAAATAGCTATTGATTTAAATTGAGTCCCAAAAATAAATCCTTAAAAATGTTCCTAAATTCGGTTTGATATATAGCTCTTGCCAAAATTCTCAAACATTGCAAAAGGACATCTTGGAAACAAAGAATGAGATTTCCAGGGTTCTTTGCCCTACTTTTAATTAAGTTTTTGAGGCTTTCAAAATTCCTCAATTCAAGTTTCAGAAATCTAGACATGATGCATGGGTGACAAAACCACTATTTACAAACATTATCCTAGGGCTGTGACACCAACCTCCTCCCCAGATCCGGGCCAAGAGCCCATGGTGAGCAGCCTCCAGCGCCCTGTTCCTGTTGGGCCAGCCAGCAGATTCGGCCCGTTCACGTTTTTTCCTGATCTGCGCATTTGTCTATTATCCATTGTATTAACAGTTTTACAGAAAAACCCCTAGATTTCATGCATATAATAACTCCACAACGGTGCATCGGATTAAAACAAACTTTATATGTAAAATGCTTAGAATTTCATCTAGTTTCATAATATGCCATTTTCATCCATGTTTGAAATGTTTAAAATGCTGTTTGATTAAATTTGCTTAAATGCCATGTTAAAATGATTTATTTCATAACTAATTAACCGTAGCTCGGATTTAAATGTTCTTTATATGTAAATGGGGTGGAAAAATGCCTAGTTTAACATGGTCCATTTTATTTTCCTGTTTAACAACATTAAAATTGTGTTTAGGGCAGAACAGTACCAAACCTTAAAATATGCACATGGGGATTTTAGGACTTGTTGTTCGTTGTTTCGGCCTCATTTAAACTTGCCTAGGTAGCTAGTTTCATTATGCTTCACCCTTGCCATGTTTAACAACATTTAATATTGTTGAGTAGCTTATAATGAGATCAAACTAAATAATTGCATGTGGTGAGCCATTAATATGCAACTCGTTGCATATTGAGCTCCACTTAATTTGTAGTGTTGTTTGTTGCACTTTGCCATGTCATGCCATGCCTCATTAAACCGGACATGCATCATACTTGGTTGTGCATCATGCCATGATTATGCGATGGTTGTTTACTATGTTGTTTGCTTCTTTCCGGGTTGCCTCTATCGTTAGCTTCGGTTTCGTTCCGGAGTTGCGAGGATCCGTTCGACTACGTCCGTTTGTCTTCTTCATGGACTCGTTCTTCTTCCTTGCGGGATTTCAGGCAAGATGACCGCTACCCTGGATCTCACTACTATCATTGCTATGCTAGTTGCCTCGTTCTTTCGCTATGCTGCGCTACCTATTACATGTTTGTCCAGCCATCCCATGTTGCCATGAACCTCTAACCTTTGACACCATTCCTAGCAAACCATTGTTTGGCTATGTTCCCGCTTTGCTCAGCCCCTCTTATAGCGTTGCTAGTTGCAGGTGAAGTTGAAGATTTCTCCATGGTGGACAGGGTTTATGTTGGGATATCACAATATCTCTTATAATATTAATGCATCTATATACTTGGTAAAGGGTGGAAGGCTCGGCCTTATGCCTGGTGTTTTGTTCCACTCTTGCCGCCCTAGTTTCCGTCATACCGGTGTTATGTTCCCGGATTTTGCGTCCCTAACGCGGTCGGGTGATTTATGGGACCCCCCTGACAGTTCGCTTTGAATAAAACTTGTCCAGCAAGGCCCAACATTGACTTTTACCATTTGCCTCACCACCACCTATTTTTTTCCTTGGGAGTCGCGCATCCCGGGGGTCATCTTTATTTTAGCCCCCCCGGGCCAATGCTTGTCTAAGTGTTGGTCCAAACTAGAGCCACTTGCAGCGCCACCTCGGGGAAACTTGAGGGCTGGTTCTAGTTGTACGTAGTGCTCATCCGGTCGTGGCTCGAGGCGAGATCTGGCGGCTACTATCGGGATGTCGCACGCGCGGGAGGTCTTGCTGGTCTTGTTTTACCATTGTCGAAATGTCTTGATGTACGGGATACCGAGCCCGATCGGAGTGTCTCGGGTGAAGGTCTATTCCTTCGATGATCGCGAGAGCTTGTCATGGGCTAAGTTGGGACACCCTGCAGGTATAAACTTTCGAGAGCCGTGCCGCGGTTATGTGGCAGATGGGAATTTGTTAATGTCGGTTGTAGACAACTTGACACTTGATCCGAAATAAAACGCATCAACCGAGTGTGTAGCCGTGATGGTCTCTTCTCGGCGGAGTCCGGGAAGTGAACACGGTTTCTGTGTTATGTTTGACGTAAGTAGGTGTTCAGGATCACCTCTTGATCATTGATAGCTTCACGACCGTTCCGCTTGATCTCTTCTCGCTCTTATTTGCGTTGGTTAGCCACCATACTTGCTTAGCCGCTGCTGCAACCTCACCACTTTATCCCTTCCTTTCCCATTAAGCTTTGCTAGTCTTGATACCCATGGTAATGGGATTGCTGAGTCCTCGTGGCTCACGGATACTTCAAAACCAGTTTGCGGTGCCTATGTTTGAAAGCGGTGACTCGACCAAGCTCAAGGAGGAGCTTGATGAAGATCTTGCCCTTTGTGTTGTTTCGTTCTAGTTGGTCAAGAGTGGAGCCCGGTTGGGGTCGATCGGGGACCTTTATCGATTTGGGGTTCTTCTTTTATTTTGGTTCCGTAGTCGGACCTTGATTGTATCTGGATGATATAATGCTTTATTCATGTAATTGTGTGAAGTGGCGATTGTAAGCCAACTATGTATCTCTTTCCCTTATGTATTACATGGGTTGTGTGAAGATTACCTCACTTGCGACATTGCTTTCAATGCGGTTATGTCTCTAAGTCGTGCTTCGACACGTGGGAGATATAGCCGCATCGAGGGCGTTCAAGTTGGTAATCGAGCCTTCCCGACCTTAGGAGCCCCACCGCTTGATCGCTTTTAGCGGCGAGTTGTGTCTAGAAAAATGTTTTGAGTCATTTAGGATTATATATATCGGAGATTTAGGAATTCTTTTACTCCCAGTCCTTCGACCTTACGGTGAGGTATCTGGACGAGAGTTTTGACTCTTCTCTTCTCAAATTTCACTAAAAAATTTTAGGATCACGGGTATCTTGGAATCGTTCGATGGTTTTATGATGACAACATTGTCTTGGTGCCTCCTGTCATTTAGGGGTTGTGGCGGTGTCCGGGAGTTGAGCTCGAGGTGTTGTCGTCATAATTTTATCGTTGCAGATTCGGAATACCGAGTTTAGTACACCGACATCGAAAATCTCTTTTATGCGTTGTTGGTGAGATAACCCGCTAACCCGATCTCGAGGTGAGTACGGAGTATTGCCATGACTCGTATAACGGATGATTTTGAAGGTTGAGGTAGACGATTTCGAAGGTTTCTTGGTTATGTGTTGACGGATGGATACGGCTGGATGTAGGGATTGTTAGTTTGGGTGAGATATATTGCTCCCTGTATCCCCAACACCAGATTGCATAACCGTAAAGTTTGGGAGTTTCATAGGTGGGAATTCAAGTAGCTCTTAGGATATCTTTCCGACGGATGTATGATATGAAATTGGGGTTCGACGTCTAGTGGTCCGCCTATTCACGGTTGGTTTCTGATGGTCTCGTTGTGTCTTAAAGAGTCCTTGGCTATGCCGACTCGGGGACGCTTCGTATGTCATGTGCCTTGCCTTGTACATGATGGTGCTGTACGATTGAGCCGTGTAGGCCCCACCACTAAAAACTTCGGACGAAATCTCTATCATATGTTTGTTCCGCTTATTCGCAAGCCAATCCTTTGTTTTGTTTTATTTGTGGTATTCGAGTTGCTTCGATGTCAAATGTTGAATCCATACCTTCCCTAATTGGTGTTCTCATATTCCTATGTGAATACTATCCTTTTTGATCATTGAGGTTGTCATGTCAATCCTTTTCAACCGGCGTGTTTTCTCTTCAAGTGCATCCGATCACTTCAACATCAGCAAGACCAATTATCATTTCTTCTCAATGGTGTTTGTTTCATCCGTCTCCAAGTTGCCTTTGTTTTTCCCGCCCGCCCACCCTTTTTCTTCAAGGACACAGATTTCTTAATCAAGTATCCACTTATTCATGTGAAGTTTCTCCATTCTTTTCCATCAACGTTCTTATCCGGTGATTTCCCATGAAGATGCTCACGAGCTTCAAGTTCATCATCCTTCATTGTTGTTTCTTCTCCGGTGGATCCTATTCAAGCTTTTGATATTCGTCATATTCCTTTCCTCGTTTCTAATGTCTTCTCATACCGTTCCACCTCATTATCATTCTACTTCTCGCTATTTGTTATTCCGGAGTGCTCAAAATATCTCGAAGATTCGTGTTTCCACTCTGCATTCGTTCAAGCTCTTTCGAGATTGGTATCTCATTCAAGTCATTTAATTCAACCGGTGCAACATCTCTTTTAAATCTTTTCAACGGTGTTCTTTTGAGTGGGCCCTAACCCACAGGTCTTTTTCCAGGATCTTACCTGACTCTTCTAATTATTCCGGAGCCATTCTCAAACTCTTTTCGGAGTTTGACGTAAGAATGAATTTTCATCAGTCACATGCCTTCTCCAAGGTCGCTTTCATATTCTTTTCATCTTTGGCTCAACCTTTCCTCTTTTAATTCTCCCGGAGTATCTCAACAATTCATGGTGGTTATCATCATCATTCTCAACATTTGAAGACCGAAGAAGAGTTTTCCTCTCAATCTTGGTCCATTCTCTTGAATATTCATGGTTCTAGCCTGATGCCATCCTCTCATAATTGTTTTCGATTGTGAGAATTCTTTTCTTAGCATCCGGAGTATTTCATGAGTTGTTTCCATTTCTTTCCTCCGAAGGCCATCATGTCATATTTCTTCATTCTCAGCGTGTAGCTATCATTCTCCAAATTATACCGGTGCATCATTCAAGTATTATCTAATCAGTTCGGGATCTCTGCGTTCACTTGGATCTAAATCCCCTCAAATATCTTCACTCGTTTTTCAATTCTTCCCGGTGAATTGAGCCTTTGCTACTTTCATTTTCAATTCTTACGGTGGTTCTTTCAAGATCACTCTTCCTTGTTCATCATATCAATTCATTTGTTGTTCCAATCCTACCGGTGGTTCGTTAAAGACCTTCCCAAATTGAGCAATATCTCTCTTCAATACTTTTTCAACGACAATAAGTAGTATGCCAAATCCATTGCTTGTCATCAATTAAATTTGATGAAGGATAAGCATACAATAAATCTTATTCTTATTTCCTCGAGGTGATTCAATTCTTTTCTTTTCCGGAGTTCCAATTTTTCCGCATTATCTCGTCGCGAAGCTCCATCTAAATCATTGCAAGAATTCACCTTGTGTTTTCAATTTCTCTTTTTTTTTCATTCCTCTTGTTTACCGGAGTTCTTCATGGAGGTTCTACAT
Organism: Aegilops speltoides; assembly: GCA_021437245.1. Lineage (NCBI taxonomy): Eukaryota > Viridiplantae > Streptophyta > Magnoliopsida > Poales > Poaceae > Aegilops > Aegilops speltoides. The sequence continues at coordinate 467,038,786 of CM038141.1, forward strand.
GATGGTTCATCAAGGATTTAATTCCCTTCTCAAAGTTTTCATCGAGATTCTTTCTTAAGGAGCTCAAGCTTTCTTCATATGGTAATCCGGAGTGCAATTCTTTCTACCTTATCTTCTGAGGTGGTGTTAGGTCATTCTTGATAATTTCCCTTCGCGTTTCATGATTCACAAGTTTTCAAGAGTGACATATTTAAATCCATCTTTTTCTGTTCGTTCAAGAGATCTTTTCGACCAATCAACTTCTTCATTGGAGTTATCTTGGGTTATATTTCACCTAAAGCCTTTCCTTAAGGGATGTTGCTACTTGTGGTGCATATCAATGATCCAAGTTTTCTCCTATCCTCTCGGCGAAAGCAATTTTTCATCTCTTTGGTGCTCTCAATCAAATCAATGGTTTCCATTTGTGGCCGGTTGTCACCTCATCATTTTGAGATGTTTCAATAAGCCCACTACAAGCTTATTCTTTTCGTTTCGTTGTTGGTTCTCCAACAACTCCGTTCAATCCTTCCTTTTAAGGAGGCTCTTCCAAATTCAATTGTGGTAGAGGTTGTCATTTTCTTCTCCGTCCCTTTATCTCAACGGTCTAACTTCTATTCTTTCGTTACGGAGGCATTGTGATGTTGTGCTCTTCACCCATCACCTCGTGTTTTTTTTGAGGATCGTGTTTTTTTCTTGCTTATCCATTTAACCGGAGTGTTGTATCATCTCTTCAATATCTTTCATCTCATCAAGTTTTCCTTCTTCTTTCAGTCGGAGTGCTATCCAAATTCTGCCATTCTTGTTCCTTGGCTATCTCATTATACCGATGTGGTCATATTCTTTTCGTTCGTGAAGCTCTTTTTTCCATGCCTTTCAACCTTAAAGTTCTTGTAATACTCCTTGTTCCTCTTTTCTACTGGATTGTTTGCAATCTCGTTCACCTCTGTTGTGCTCTTTCTTTTAAATTGCTCAACCTCTCAAGGTTCGTGGTTTCACTCGTTCGTCAAAAAAGCAACTTAGTTTTACCTCTTCTCTTCCTCTTCCGTTTTCCCTCCGGTGCCATCCTAGATCTCGGGACGAGATCCTCTCGTAGTGGTGGAGTGTTGTAACACCCCGGATACAACTTTCCATACTCATAACTCCAACTCTTGCCTTTTTCCGGAGATGCCATATGATTTTCCTTCGTGGTTGGGTTTTTGTTTTTGTTTTGCATTTTGTTCTTGTCATGCATTTCATCATCGCATCATTCGCATTGCATCGGCACTCGTTGCCGTCATTGTTTTTAAAACTTGCATCCGCTTCGTAGTTGCCGCGTTCCCCCTTGCTTTGGTTGACCGTTCTGAGGCCAACCAGATTTTGTTTCCCTCTTGCCTGGCTTTCCTAACCTCTCTGCACATCCCGCAAACCTCTCGCGCGTGTCCGAAATCTTTCCCGAACCCGACCCGGGCTGTCGTCACCGATGGGTCCGGATCAACCCCAAACATCCCTAAAATATCTTCGTTTATTTGTTTGGTCTCCCGAAGCATTTTATTATCGACCGTACGATTTTAATCGGATGATCCAAACTCCCCTCCTCTTTCATATATATAGTCCGCCTCTAGTCTATTTTGGACAACCCTAAAATTCTCCCTTGTCCCTAGCCGCGCGCCACCCACTCAGCATCTTCATGGGATCCCTCCTTCCTCGATCCACCCAATCCCCAACCGAGGCCCCGAGCTCCTCCCGCTCGATTCCTCCTCGAGCACCTCGTGACCGATTGGGCGCTCCTCGGGCGCCACCACTGCAACCGTACCTCGCGCGGAGCTCGTCCGAGAGTAGGGCCGCTATCGCCCTCTCCTTCCTTTTCCCTCTGTTTTCCCTCTTCTCCACCTCACCTCGCCGTCTCTTGTTCTTCAGGACGGTCAGGAGCCTCGCCATGGCCACCGGATGGAGCTCCGCCGTCTTCTGCCGGAGTCAAGCCGTCGGCTGCCCGAGTCCCATGCGCCTCTGCCTCGAGGGCCTCCTCGTTCCCCCGAGCAGCTCGCGAGGCACCGGCCTCCTCAGCTCCTCCGACCCGCCATGGAGTTCGTCAGCCGCCTCCGCCACTTCTGCACCCGGATCCGTACCACGCCGCCTCGATCCCCTTCGGCAGCAGCCGTCGCGGCCGGCCTGCTACCTCGCCGCCCGGATCCGTGCCTCCCCTCGCCTCCCTGCGGTCGAGGCCCCGCGCCAAGCCCCGAACCTCGCCTGCAGGACCACCACTGCCGCCAAGTTCAGCCACAAACGCCGGGAACAGCTCCGTCACGACCTCCTCCGGCCTTGCCTGCGCCTCCCCGTCGGTTCCCTCATCTCATCCCGCATGCCCGCCGTATCTCTCTGTTTTTCCTCTCTGTTCTTCTCTCATCTCGCCGGCCTCCTCTGCAGTTTCTTCCGTTCTTCAGAAACAAGCCGCAGCGCTCGCTCGTCGTCGCGTTGACCGCGACAACGCCTGGGCCGGGTCTCGCGCAAGGCCTCGCGTGGCCCAGCGCGCCTCCGCGCCTAGCCAACCTCCTCCCCAGATCCGGGCCAAGAGCCCATGGTGAGCAGCCTCCAGCGCCCTGTTCCTATTGGGCCAGCCAGCAGATTCGGCCCGTTCACGTTTTTTTCCTGATCTGCGCATTTGTCTATTATCCATTGTATTAACAGTTTTACAGAAAAACCCCTAGATTTCATGCATATAATAACTCCACAACGGTGCATCGGATTAGAACAAACTTTATATGTAAAATGCTTAGAATTTCATCTAGTTTCATAATATGCCATTTTCATCCATGTTTGAAATGTTTAAAATGCTGTTTGATTAAATTTGCTTAAATGCCATGTTAAAATGATTTATTTCATAACTAATTAACCGTAGCTCGGATTTAAATGTTCTTTATATGTAAATGGGGTGGAAAAATGCCTAGTTTAACATGGTCCATTTTATTTCCCTGTTTAACAACATTAAAATTGTGTTTAGGGCAGAACAGTACCAAACCTTAAAATATGCACATGGGGATTTTCCGGACTTGTTGTTCGTTGTTTCCGGCCTCATTTAAACTTGCCTAGGTAGCTAGTTTCATTATGCTTCACCCCTTGCCATGTTTAACAACATTTAATATTGTTGAGTAGCTTATAACGAGATCAAACTAAATAATTGCATGTGGTGCCATTAATATGCAACTCGTTGCATATTGAGCTCCACTTAATTTGTAGTGTTGTTTGTTGCACTTTGCCATGTCATGCCATGCCTCATTAAACCGGACATGCATCATACTTGGTTGTGCATCATGCCATGATTATGCGATGGTTGTTTACTATGTTGTTTGCTTCTTTCCGGTTGCCTCTATCGTTAGCCGGTTTCGTTCGGAGTTGCGAGGATACGTTCGACTACGTCCGTTTGTCTTCTTCATGGACTCGTTCTTCTTCCTTGCGGGATTTCAGGCAAGATGACCGCTACCTGGATCTCACTACTATCATTGCTATGCTAGTTGCCTCGTTCTTTCGCTATCTTTGCGCTACCTATTACATGTTTGTCCAGCCATCCCATGTTGCCATGAACCTCTAACCTTTGACACCATTCCTAGCAAACCATTGTTTGGCTATGTTCCCTTTGCTCAGCCCTCTTATAGCGTTGCTAGTTGCAGTGAAGTTGAAGATTTCTCCATGGTGGACAGGGTTTATGTTGGGATATCACAATATCTCTTATAATATTAATGCATCTATATACTTGGTAAAGGGTGGAAGGCTCGGCCTTATGCAGTGTTTTGTTCCACTCTTGCCGCCTAGTTTCCGTCATACCGGTGTTATGTTCCCAGATTTTGCGTCCCTAACGCGGTCGGGTGATTTATGGGACCCCCGACGGTTCGCTTTGAATAAAACTTGTCCAGAAGGCCCAACATTGACTTTTACCATTTGCCTCACCACCACCTATTTTTTTCCCTTGGGAGTCGCGCATCCGTGGGTCATCTTTATTTTAGCCCCGGGCCAATGCTTGTCTAAGTGTTGGTCCAAACTAGAGCCACTTGCAGCGCCACCTCGGGAAACTTGAGGGCTGGTTCTAGTTGTACGTAGTGCTCATCCGGTCGTGGCCTGAGACGAGATACGCGCGGCTACTATCAGGATGTCGGCACGCCGGGAGGTCTTGCTGGTCTTGTTTTACCATTGTCGAAATGTCTTGATGTACCGGGATACCGAGCCTGATCGGAGTGTCTCCGGTGAAGGTCTATTCCTTCGATGATCGCGAGAGCTTGTCATGGGCTAAGTTGGGACACCCCTGCAGGGTATAAACTTTCGAGAGCCGTGCCCGCGGTTATGTGGCAGATGGGAATTTGTTAATGTCCGGTTGTAGACAACTTGACACTTGATCCGAAATAAAACGCATCAACCGAGTGTGTAGCCGTGATGGTCTCTTCTCGGCGGAGTCCGGGAAGTGAACACGGTTTCTGTGTTATGTTTGACGTAAGTAGGTGTTCAGGATCACCTCTTGATCATTGATAGCTTCACGACCGTTCCGCTTGATCTCTTCTCGCTCTTATTTGCGTTGGTTAGCCACCATACTTGCTTAGCCGCTGCTGCAACCTCACCACTTTATCCCTTCCTTTCCCATTAAGCTTTGCTAGTCTTGATACCCATGGTAATGGGATTGCTGAGTCCTCGTGGCTCACCAGATACTTCCAAAACCAGTTTGCAGGTGCCTATGTTACCGAGCAGGTGACTCGACCAAGCTCAAGGAGGAGCTTGATGAAGATCTTGCCCTTTGTGTTGTTTCGTTCTAGTTGGTCAGTAGTGGAGCCCAGTTGGGGTCGATCGGGGACCTTTGTCGCATTTGGGGTTCTTCTTTTATTTTGGTTCCGTAGTCGGACCTTGATTGTATCTGGATGATGTAATGCTTTATTCATGTAATTGTGTGAAGTGGCGATTGTAAGCCAACTATGTATCTCTTTCCCTTATGTATTACATGGGTTGTGTGAAGATTACCTCACTTGCGACATTGCTTTCAATGCGGTTATGTCTCTAAGTCGTGCTTCGACACGTGGGAGATATAGCCGCATCGAGGGCGTTTCACGCCTGTATCAGAACCCAAAATCAGGGAGGAGGCAAGGCTCCGTTGCTTAGTTGAGGAGTTGGAGGAGAAGAAAAACATTAAGATGAAGCAGCAATCACATATGTCATGGTTGAAAGATGGAAACAGAAACAATAACACCCGCTACTATACGGCTGTTGCATCGGGGCGTAAGAAGGTGAATAGGGTGAAGTTTTTGAGAAAGGAGGATGGATCGGTGTGAAGGAGGGAGAGGAGATGACTAATTATGTTTGCTCGTTTTTCAGGATCTTTTCTCCTCGGCGGCTGGCGATCGACTAGATGATCTCATTAGCAAGGTCCATCCACGTGTAACTGAAGCTATGAATAATATACTTGATGTTGAGTTCACGAGGGAGGAAGTAAAAGCCGCGCTTGATCATATTGGGGATCTTAAGGTGCCCTGCCCTGATGGTATGCCCTCCTTTGTCTACAAGCAGAATTGGCATCTCATGGGCGATCGGATAGTGCAGGAGGTCCTTCAGGTCCTCAATGGAGGTTCGCTACCTGAGGGGTGGAATGATACTATTGTAGTGCTATTCCCCAAGGTGAAGGATCCGTGTAGAATCAAGGACCTCAGGCCCATAAGCTTGTGCAACATTGTCTATAAACGGGTGTCAAAGGTGCTGGCTAACCGCATTAAGATGATTCTACAGGAGCTTATTTTTGAAAATCAAAGTGCATTTGTCCTAGGTCGGTTGATAACCTACAATGCACTCATTGCTTATGAGCTGACCCATTACCTCATCAATAAGAAGAAAGGAAAGGATGGTTATGTGGCTGTTAAGGCGGACATGAGCAAAGCATATGATCGTGTTGAGTGGTATTTCTTGGAAGCAATGCTCAGGAAGATGGGGTTCAGGCAAGGATGGGTAGACCTTATCATGAGGTGTGTTACTACTGTTAGATATCAAATCAAGGTCAACGGAGTGCTAATGGAGCAATTCAGCCCTTTTCGGGGCCTCCGGCAAGGCGACCCCGTCTCTCCGTACTTATTTGTGATATGTGCTGAAGGGCTGTCCGCACTCCTTCACGATGCAACAAGGCAAGGGAGACTAAGTGGTGTGAAGATTTGTCCTGCAGCTCTGGTTGTCTCCCACCTGTTTTTGCGGACGACTCACTCCTGTTGTTGAAGGCAAACCAGCAAGAAGCGACTGAGCTCAAATATGTGCTTGATCTGTATGAAAACTGCTCGGGGCAGTGCATCAACATTGAGAAGTCGGCCCTAATGTTCAGCCCGAATACCCCAAATGCTAGCCGAGCGGATGTAAAGGGAGCTCTAGAGATCCAAAGTGAAAATTGGAATGACAAATATCTTGGCCTACCCGTGCACGTCGGCAGATCTAAACGAAGGGCATTTGCATACATCAAAGGGGCTATTGCTAGGAAGGTGTATGACTGGCAGGAGAGGCTGATCGCAAAGGATCCCCACATATGCTTGAGTATGTTTTTGACCTCATTTCTCCAATCACCGGCATATGGGACGAGCAGTTGGTTCGGGACACCTTTTGGCCAGATGATGCTCGCCACATATTGCAAATTCCACTACAGGAAGGGGTGTCTGACTTCATTGCCTGGCAATTCGATAGTAAAGGGCAACATTCAGTGAAGAGCGCCTACAAACTCCATGTGCAAATGGGCAAGCTAACTAAAAATGGCGGTATTGGCCATAGCTCTGAAAATGTTGGCAACCTGAATACATGTGAGGATGATTCCTGGAAGAGACTATGGAGGATGCCATGCCCCAAGAATATCCAGATGTTTGCATGGCGGCTGAAGCATGAGTCATTGGCCTTCCGGACGAATGTGGAAAGGCGGGGCATTCCTATAGAAGATATAAAGTGTCTTTTCTGTGGTAGAGCTGACGAGAATGGAGCGCACCTGTTCATCCAATGCAAAGCGGTCAAGCCTGTGTGGCGGGAGCTCGGGCTGGAGAGCACTAGAGCGCAGCTAGAGAAAATCACATCAGTGCATGTGATGCTCGATTTCCTTTGGGGCCTGGAGGAGAGGACCCGTGTCCTAATTTTTACTGCCCAGTGGTTGTGGTGGCATAACAGGAACAAACTCCAGGAGGGGGAGCAGTCGTTGACTGCCAGTGAGATTGTGCGCCGTGCACGGGTGCGTGTGATCGAGTATGCTGAAGCCTTTACACCGTTAAGCAAAATCAAGGGTGCTATAGACAGGTGGAGGGCGCCGGGGAATGATATGATCAAAATCAATGTGGATGGTGCCTTTATACCTGGTGACTCATTCACGGGATGGGGCGTCGTGGCAAGAGACAGAGTGGGTTATATAGCGGCCGCCCGCGCAGGACGCCAGGACCACGTCCAGGACGCCTTCGGTGCTGAAGCTCATGCGATGTCGCGGGCCATTGCTCTAGCCACTGATCTGGGAATGACACGGGTGATTTTTTAGACTGATTGCCAACTTTTGGTGGATGCACTTGACTTTCGCAAGGTCGACTCGTCGGCTTATGCAGCTGTGATTGAGGACTCAAAACTTTAGCTGAAGCTCTGGTTCGCGCATCATGAAATCATGTACTGCAATCGTAGTGCTAACTCCGTAGCACATGAACTAGCTAAGCTAGGCCTTATGTATCTTCCAAACCACTTCATTGAGTGGGAATCTGATGTACCTGCCCATGTGGCCACTTGTGCTTTGGGTGATCTACCCCAACACCGTTAAGTAATACAAGCGTTGCTTGCTCTCAAAAAAAACTACTGCATGTCTCATAGTCGGTTGTAAAATTCATGTAACTCTCCAGAATTCAATAGAGGACGCATATGTCTGTCTGATAACGTGGGTCAACTTTTCATGCAGTTTTTTTTACGTAAGCAGCAGAAGCTCTGCTATTTCATTAAGTAGGGGGAAACTATACAAAGGCCAGCGATGACCTGGGAGGGTTAACCGAGAAGGGAAGAAAGAAAAGGAGGCAATGCATCCCTTGCCTCATAGCAAAATTATCTCTCACGCGCCTCCTTTAGGAGGCCTTACATGAGCCGTGTCCGTCTTGTTTTCAAAGGTACGACGGTTTCTCTTCAGCGATAACCAGGCCACATAGCAAGCCGCCATCAAATACACCTTTCTATGGGTGTGACTATCTCACATCTAGGCCCTCTTTGATTCGTAGGATTCTCAAAATGCGGGAATAGGAAAAATAAAGGATTGGAGTGGCATGCCCACTTGAATCCCATAGAATTAGCACAAAATGTTTGATGCCACAGAAAAACAAAGGAAGTGAAATAAGAGTGGATGCTAGATTTCCAATAAAATGCAATACACATGATTCCTTAGAAAAAATTTCTATAGGATTCAATCCTATGAATGTTTTTGGTTGTCGCTCATGAGAGAAGTAAAAAAGGCATTGCGTTTCTCAGGAATAGAACTCACTACCAAATACCCACTAGAGCTAATAGATCTCGGTGACAAATAATCTATGGGTGCGTTCGTCAGCCGCCCCATGCGCCAGCAACATTTGGGGGACCTTATTTTAAATAGTTTTGAAATCATATTTAAAGTTTCAAAATTCCAAAAAGAATTCCACATGATCATATGGATGTATATTACACGTGTAAACTTTGGTGATGAAATAAGTAAACATATGAGCTATACAAAAATAACAAAATGATGATTCCTAAATAGTGAATAATATACGTGCACAGTTCATCTTTCCAAAACCATGTGCATGGTTTTGGAAAGATGAACTATGCATGATTTTGATACATGCACATTTCAAGACATATAAGCCAACCTGAGAATTTTGGTGTGTGTGTGTGTGTGCGTGCGCCGCGGGGGGGGGGGGTGCATTAAGGAGCAAATAATTAAATAAATATGGTGTAAATCCATTTTCTTGTGCTTCATCATTTATTAGGATCTAAGTTAACAACCTTCCAAAACTCAGACTTCATGCTCTCTGTCTCTTCTATGACTATGAGCAAGCAAGTGTGCTCTTTCTTGCACTGTCAGTATTCCTCGGACGAGTTCACGCCGGTCCTGAACCTAAACCCAACTCAGCCTAGGTATTATTTGACTGACCAAATCGTAAACAAGGCCACAAGAAAACAAAACTTGTTGCCCTTGTAAAGACTACGATGGTGGAAGCGTATGCATCTTGACAGGGACGCGTACGTGTTTATATAGAACCAAATACAAGATCGGCAGGTTGTTGTTGTGGCTTGACCCCTAGTCCAAGTCTATACACAAGATAAAGATCAATCTACACAACCACATCAACAACCTGCTCGGGATACAACTCACACACGTACACAAGTTACATCGTGACAGCTATGTCATGCACACAACTTACTAGCCTATCTAACATCCTCCCTCAATCTAAACATATCGAGGTTGAGATTGTTTCTGAAGGCTTGAAGTTGTCTAGCTTGTAGAGGCTTTGTGAAACCATCAGCAACTTGATCTCCTGTTGGAATAAACCTGATGTCCAAGAGCTTCTTTGCAACTCTTTCATGAACAAAGTGGAAGTCAATTTCTATATGCTTTGTTCTTGCATGGAACACAGGATTTGCAGAGAGATAAGTTGCCCCCAAATTATCAGACCATAAACAAGAGACTCGTGGTCTTGCAATTCCCAATTCATCCAACAGAGTTTCTACCCACATTACCTCTGCTGTTGCATTTGCCAAAGACTTGTATTCTGCCCAAAGACTTGCTAGAACGTGAGACAGTAGCTTGTTTCTTTGCATTCCAAGATATAAGGTTAGAGCCAAAGAAAACAGCAAACCCACCAGTAGACCTTCTGTCATCAGGGCATCCTCCCCAATCTGCATCAGAGAAGGCACTTACTGTTGTTGAGGGTGATTTACAGATCCTTCCTTGAATATACCTCAATATCCTTTTAACAGCTGTCCAATGCAGAGATGTAGGAGAATGCAAAAATTGACAAACCTTATTAACAGAGAAAGCTATATCAGGTCTTGTCAAGGTCAAGTATTGTAGTGCCCCAACTACACTTCTGTATTTTGTTCCTTCTTTTGGACTAAGCAATTCTCCTTCATGCAATGACAGATGTTCAGTAGTAGACAGAGGTGTACTAGAGGGTTTACAATCCTTCATGCCTACACATTTAAGTATTTCTGTTGCATACTTCTCTTGAGTTAGCAGAATACCATCATTCACTTTCTTTACTTCAATGCTTAGGAAATAATGCAAATCTCCCAGATCTTTGAAAGCAAACTCACTCTTCAAGTTTTTAAGCAAAGCTACGGTGGCCTCCTGAGAGGAGCTAGCAACAATTATGTCATCTACATAAATGAGCATGAAAATGATCACCTTTCCTCTCTTGAAATAAAACAAGGAGGTATCTCCCTTGGATGGCCGAAAACCAAGTTGTTGTAGCTTTGAGTTTAGTCTTGAATACCAGGCTCTGGGTGCTTGCTTCAACCCATACAGAGCCTTGTCCAACCTACACACATGTTGTGGTTTAGTATTATCCACAAAACCAGGTGGTTGTCGCATATAGACCTCTTCCTCGAGAACGCCATGTAGAAACGCATTCTGTACATCCAATTGATGAAGACTCCACCCCTGGATACAACAATAGACAAAACCAGTCTGATAGTAGCAGCTTTAACAACTGGACTAAATGTGTCCTCATATTCAATGCCATAGCGTTGCTTAAAGCCTTTTGCCACTAACCTAGCTTTGTACCTGTCTATTGTCCCATCAGATTTTCTCTTTATTTTATACACCCGTTTACAATCTATAATGTTTCTACCTAGCCTAGGTGGAACTAGATGCCAGGTATTATTCTTCATGAGTGCATCATATTCTACTTCCATAGCATTTTTCCAATTTTTATCTTGCAAAGCTTTAATTGGATCACTAGGTTCTTGAGTGGCAGCAAAGTTTACCACTTTAAACTTTTTATCATACCTGACTGTTCCATCCTTGGGAACCATGGGTTTGAAAATACCTCGTTTAGTACGTGTATTAGGACGTTCAGGATGTGTAGCCACAGAGGATCCGGTGGTTGGCGCAGAAGATCCGCTACCTCGTACCACCAGAGGATCTCCGCAAATGCATCACGCTGTCAGCGTTGATCCCGCGAATCGATCCGATCGGTCGGGCGTCGGATCCCGCGTCCGCTCCAGGCCCACCAGATCTGGCGAGGGCGAATCAGCACCAGGAGACCGGCGCGCGCCATCATTGCCTGAGACGGATGGCGACCCAGGCCCACTCAGACGCCGCCTGCTGTCGGTGGGGGACCCACCAGTATCGATGCCGCCGCCCCGCACGGGTGACTCGCGCCGCGTGTCACGTGCGGACGGGCTGCCGGCTGGTGCGCTTGGCGGTGTCGGGGGCGTGCCCATGTCAGGCTCCTCTGCGCCACCGCCGAATCTCTCGGGATTGGCAACTCCAGGGAAATCCGCCTCGTGTCCAGCGCTGGTCCAATTTGGCCTCATGTGCTGCATAAAATGGCGATCGGAAGTGCTGTTTTTTCACAGTTTTTCTCAGCACAGCCTCCATTAGTGGCAGGATTAGGATTATTAAACACATGATCATCAGTGGAACATTCACCCCCATGATCAGAAGGATTTTATAACTCCGGAGAAAGTAACAAGATTTCAGCACGAAGTCGTGTACCGGCGTTCGGATGGAAGCTAGCAAAGGGAAAAACATTCTCATCGAAGATGACATCTCTGGATATATAGACACGACCAGTAGATATATCAAGACATTTAAACCCTTTGTGCAGATTGTTGTACCCAAGAAAAGCACATTGCTTAGACCGGAACTGAAGTTTGTGATTGTTATAGGGTCGAAGATTGGGCCAGCAAGCACACCCAAAGATTCGAAGGATAGAATAGTTGGGTTTTTCATGGAGTAGTTTTTCATAGGGTGTTTCAAAATTGATAACCTTGCTAGGGATTCGGTTTATCAAATAAGTAGCAGCAATGAAAGCCTCATCCCAAAATTTCAAAGGCATGGAGGCTTGAGCAAGAAGAGATAGCCCTACTTCGACAATGTGTCTATGTTTTCTCTCAGCCGACCCATTTTGTTGGTGAGCGCGAGGACATGAAACATGATGAGATATTCCTATCTTGTTGAAGAAGGAGTTTAATTTTTCATACTCCCCTCCCCAGTCTGTTTGTAGGGCAAGTATTTTCCGACCAAATTGTCGTTCTACTAGGTGCTGAAAATCATGGAATTTTTGGAAGACCTCAGACTTGTGTTTGGTCAAATAGATCCATGTGAATTTACTGAAATCGTCAATGAAACTCACATAGTACTTCTTTCTTCCTACTGTTTCAACAGCAGGACCCCAAACATCGGAAAACACAAGTTCTAAGGGAAATTTTGATTTACTTATTGACTTAGGATAGGGCAACTGGTGACTTTTGCCTTTTTGTCATGCGTCACATACATAATCTTTATTGAAAGAATTTGCACACGGGAGATTATTCTTGCTAATGATTTTGCTAACAATAAGAGGAGATGGATGGCCTAGACGTCGGTACCACCTATCCGGAGATAGCTTGATGGCACTGAGCGTATGCTTCTTGGCGTCGGATCCCGTGTGCCTAACCGGGTAGAGTCCTCGTCTACCCCTGCCTCGAAGGAGCACCTTCTTCGTTCCCCGTTCCTTGACAAGAAAAGAATAGGGATCAATTTCAACGAAGGAATTGTTGTCAATAGCAAGGCGGCTAGCAGAGATTGGGCTTTTGTTTGCTTGAGGCACATGAAGGATATTATTTAGAAGGAGATCACGATCAGGAGTGTGAATTGCCGAACGACCGATGTGTTTGATAACCATACCTGACCCACTGGCAGTGTGAATCTGCTCGTTTCCATTGTAGCGATCATGCACGGTCAGCTTCTCCAAGTCTCCAGTGATGTGATCGGTGGCACCACTGTCCAGGTACCAGTTTGTGTCAACCCCATACTGCGGTGCAGCTAGGTTGGCCGACTTCTCCTCCACGCCTTGGTAGGATTCGTCATAGTGCTTCCAGCATTTCCAAGTTGGATGGCCCATCTTGCCGCAAATTTGGCACTGGACTCTAGGGGCGGCAGAGGCATGGTTGTTGTAGTTGCCTCCGCCACCACCGTTGTGTCCACCGCCACGCCCTCCTGTCTTGGAGTAGCCGCCGCCGCGCCCGCCGCGGTCACCACCATTGCCGCCTTGGCGGCGACCGCGATCACCACCGCCACCGTTTCTACGGCCTCGAGTAGCGGCGTTGGCAGAGGATTGAGACCCTCCACCCCGAAGATTGAGCCTCGTTTCGAAGCTAAGCAGCTGTGAGAACAGCTCGGCCACGGTCACCGGCTCCACCCGGGAACACATGGCGGACACCACCGGGTTGAAATATTCATCTAGCCCGGCGAGGATGTGGGAGACGATGTCGTCGTCGTCCACCTTCTTCCTTGCAGCGATCAGCTCGTCGCAGAGGGACTTGATCTTCCCGACATAGTCGGTGATGGAGGAGTTGCCCTTCTGCAGGTTGGCGAGGGCAATCCTGACGTTGGTGGTCTGAGAGCGGGTGTGAGATGCAAGCATCCCCTCCACCGTGTTCCAGAGTTCAGCCGCGGTGTGACATGATGCAACCTGGATGGCGATCTCACGAGGCAATGTCGTCAGAAGATAGGAGAAGACTTGCTGATCTTGAGCATACCAGGTTTGGAATTCAGGGTTTGGCGCCTTCGCCGTCGTCTTGCCATCAGATGAGGTGACATCAATCTTCATGGGCGGCGGTGGCTGCTCGACGTCGAGGTACTTGGCCATCTGTGCGCCTCGGATGGCCGAGAGCACCGTCGCCCGCCATAGAGCCTGATTGCCCTTCGTGAGCTTCTCGGTAGCAGCGTGTGCGAATGGCGAGGATGGGAAGGAACTTGAAGACGACGCCATGGATGTGCTCGAGGATGGCTCTGGTTACCATGTAAAGACTACGGTGGTGGAAGCGTATGGCATCTTGACAGGGACGCGTACGTGTTTATATAGAACCAAATACAAGATCGGCAGGTTGTTGTTGTGGCTTGACCCCTAGTCTAAGTCTATACACAAGATAAAGATCAATCTACACAACCACATCAACAACCTCCTCAGGATACAACTCACACACGTACACAAGTTACATCGTGACAGCTATGTCACGCACACAACTTACTAGCCTATCTAACAGCCCTGCACCAAATCGAATGATATAAACCAGATTAAGGTAAAGATGGGCGACGGCGGACTGGGATCAATCAAAAGAGAGCTGTGTCGGAAATGGAACCTTATTTCAAAGTTTCCATCCGCCAAACTACACGCAAGTTCAGAACACTAGTTAACTGACACCGTCAACAGCTCGGTAGGCGCGGCGGCAATGCTACACGTACAAACGATTTACAGGCTTTTACAGGATAGTTAATCTTGATTGGTCAATAGGTGAGCGGGGCGGTCCACCCTCCTGAAAATCAGGGGGGAGAGAGGTTTGTGATTGGTTGTTAGATGGAAGGAGCGTGTAAAAGCGTGTAAGTCTTTGTATGTCTAGCATTTTTGGTAGGCGCGGGCGTGGTAGGCGCCAAGCGGCCGTATTGGCGGGCGTGGTACACGATTATGCACCGTATGCCCAAAACGCCCTTATACGTGTCCTTATACATTAAGCGGCGGACTTGCAAATTTATACGCCGCAAATGAAGATTTACTAAAAAAAACAGTCGAATACAGACTGTACCTACTGCTAATTTAGATAAGTATGTGCCTAATACCACTGTAAAACTAGATCAAATAGACTAATGAAAATAGAAATGACCAATCCAGTTGATTTGCATCTAAATATGGCTTTGGGAATAGGAGCTACACCTAAATCTTCTCATAGTTCACCTACACATACACACCTCACAATCACTGAAAGGGCAAGCTGGAGACGACAGGGGGAAGAGCAGCAGATGAATAACCATGTGAGTTTGCAGCATCAAAACTTTAAAATACATTCTCTGTCTGAAATTACTCGTCTTAGATTTGTCTGAAATTACTCGTCTTAGATTTGTCTCGACACGGATGCATATGAAGACGCTTAGACCGGGGGATCATTTTGACACTATTCAAAGTATAGGGCCGACTAGAGCTCGTCCTCCAAAGAAAGAAAGGGACCTTTTGACACTTGTGGGCTCTTTCTTGCGGTGTGAGTATTTCTACTCGGACGTGTTCACACCCAGTCCTGAACCTGAACCTGAACCTGAACCTGAACCTGGACCTGGACCTCTGCTAAGTCCGAATCAGCCTAGTTATTTGACTGACCAAACGATGCCACATTCACACACAACAACAACACTCTAAACAAAGCCACACACAAACAAGCCTTGCAGTTGCAGCTAACAAGAAAGAAAGAGAGGAAAACTTGAGGTCAAACAAGAGAGAGCATCCAAAGATTAAGATTGCATAGCAAAGCAGAGACATTTGTTTGATTGTCTGCCTGGCCCCAAAACCAAGTCCAAAAATTTATATACAAACAAATATATAGATGAACTGAGGAATGAACCAAACAATTGAATCTTCTTTTCTGCTATGTGTTCTTTGACACGGACACGGTGTAAAAATTTCTTTCTTCTTTCCTCGGATACGAGTTAACTACGACGACCCTCCTATTACTGAGCAACTGAAAATTTGATTCTTTGACAGACAGAGCCTAGATCGAACCATCGAATGGAATGAGCAGATTAAGCTGAAGATCGTTGAACCGATGGAGGAGAGTATGCAGTAGGTAATTAGAAGAAGGCTGTGCCGGCGAGGCCTCGGTGGAGGAGGTTGTGCGCGATCTTGTCCCTGGCCTTGGCGGCGGCGTCGGAGCGCACGGGGTTGTCCAGCACGGCCAGGTCGTCCTCCACCTCCACGCGGAGCTCCGGCGGCATGGCCTCCCCTCTGGCCTCGCAGATGTTGTGGAGCACGCAGCAGGCGCCCAGCACCACGGGGAGGTCCTGGAGCTTCACCTCTGTGCGCTTCTGCAGGCAGGCCCAGCGGCTCTTGAGCCTCGAGAAGGCGTCGACGGCCACCCCGCGGAGGTGGGCGACCTTCTCGTTGAAGGCGTGCTGCGTCCAGGTGAGGTTCTGGTGGGTGTAGGGGACGAGGCACCAGTCGGTGAGCGGGTAGCTGGCGCCGCCGACCACCCAGGACCCCTCCATCATCCCGGCCGCGGCGCGCTGCTGCAGCGCGGACTTGTCGAGCACCTGGTCGTCGGCGAGGGAGCCCGGCCAGCCGATGCAGACGTCGGTGAAGGAGGCGTCGGGGCCGACCACCCCCTGCAGCGTGATGGAGTAGGACGTCTTCTGGTTGCGCTCCGTGTGCCGGCGGTTGAAGTAGGAGGCGACGTGCACCTTGGGCGCGATGATGGGGATGTGGGTGGTGTACATGGCGCCCACCACGTCCGGCACGCCCGAGCTGGCCTCGAAGCTGGCCTTCACGGCGGCCGCGGCGGCGGACCCGCGGTCCGGCCAGCGGAGGAAGCGCGGCATGAGGATGGAGCGGATGGCGGCGCACACCTCGAGCACCAGCTTGTGGCAGGTGGAGATGCCGATGCCGAAGCGCTTGGAGACGAGCCGGAGCGGCTCGCCGGTGGCCAGCCGCCACACGCAGACCGCCACGCGCTGCCGCACGGGGATGGCGGCGCGGAGCGCCGTGTCCTCCTTGGCGACGGCGGCGCCGAGCGCGTCGCAGACCATGCCGAACGTGGCGCGGCCCATCCGGAACTCCCGCAGGAACTCCGCCTCCGGGTACCCCGGGCTGCTCCGCAGCTCCCACCACTCGCTGGACCGGTCCTTGACCCACAGCCGGCGCTGGTACGGCGAGGCCTCGTCTCCTCCTCCTCCTCCTCCGCCGGCGACGACCCGGCGCTTGGACGGCCGCCCGTCGACGACCACGACCGGCAGGGCCGGGGCCGGCGCCGTGAGCGGGGAGACGACCTCGGCCTCCCCCTCCTCGTCCTCCTCCGCAAGAAGCCGGCCGTTGAGCTCGAGGAGGGGGAGCGCGCGGCGGGCGGGGCGGGGCGCGTGGTACTCGGCCAGGATGTTGGTGATGCGCAAATCAAGATCCCTCTTGCTCTCATCCGCGCCGGCGCCACCAGCACCGGCTGCGGCCCCTCCGTCGTCGGGCTCGCGCTTCCGCCGGCGATTGGGCATCGGGGGAGAGATGGGGGGAGAAGGTAAGCTCTCGCTATTGGGTGGAGGTGGGGGGAGGGGGGAGGGAGAGGTCGTGGTCGTCGGCTCCCTCGGGTCTTTGTAGGAGGAGAGCAGAGCAAAGCAGGGGAGCTTGTCTCGTCCGTCTCTCTTGGATTTGGGTTGGGTTCGGGTTAGGTAGGTGGGTGTGAGCGCATCGGACAGCAGCACGTTTCTTTATCTCTTTCCTTTCTAGTGTGAAACGAAAGGCCAGGCATGTCAAGGTGTGGTCACCTTGTTCCACAAAAAAAATATTATTCTTTTTGTGAAATATAATAAGTGTTTTGAATTTGTGTTTTTTTTTTTTGCGAGCGAGTGGCACGACGAACGAGGCGATGTACGGGTGTAAACACTCGTGGCGGTTGATAGGAGGAAATACGGAGGCATGAAGAATGTCGTGCCAGCGCCAGCGCACACAGAGGAGGGGGTAGATGCCGAGGATTGGTGGCCAAGTTTTTTTTTGAAAAAGGATTGGTGGCCAAGTTAACTCACGGGTTGTGACGAGTCTGGTTTCGGCTAATTTCCTTCTTATTTCGGAGGGATGAAATGATGGATAGTAAGAAAGTGCGGGAGGGAGGGAGTATATGTATGTCACGTATTGATGGCCGCATTAACATGCATAGTTTTTGATGAGTTGTTAGATAACATGTCTGGTTGCCACGCGTTTGCTTCTGATTTCATAGGGAAGCATATGATGGACTGAGGTAATGTACATGTATAGGTGTAAAATGAAACGCCAACCATTGTCAAGGTGTGGTCAGCTTGTTCCAAAAATATATTATTCTTTCTATGAAATATATGTGTTTTCAAATTGTGCTTTTTAGCGCGAGTGGCACGATGAACGGGGCAATGTACCGGTGTAAACACTCATGACGGTTCATACGGGGAAATATAGAGGCATGAAGAATGCCGTGCCAGCGCGCGGGAGGGAATAAATGCCGAGGATTGCTGGCCGCGCGCTGTGTTGAGTCTGGTTGCGGCCGGTTTGCTTCTTATTTCGGAGGGAATGAAATGATGGACAAGGTAATGTATCGGTGTCGATGTAGTCGGCGAAATGTATGTCACATATTGATGATTGTGTTAATATACACATATTTTGATGAGTTGTGGGATAACAATGTTTGGTTGCCATGTGTTTGCTTGTGATTTCACATTTAAGGATATGATGGACGGGGTAATGCACCGGTATCGGTGTAAACCCTCGTGTCGTCCGATCGGAAGGAAATATTGAGACAGGCAGAATGGCATGCCAACGTAGATAGAAGGAAATGCATATCAAATATTGATGGTCGTATTAACTTATGCTCTTGTGAGTTGCTATTACTGGCAAATGGGTCTAGTTGTTGTGTGTTTCCTTCTGATTTCAAAGGGAAGGGCATGATGAATGAGTTAATGTACGGGTGTAATCACTTGTATGGAAATGCTGGATGTCTTGTCAAAGTGGAGAGGAACATATTGATGGCGGTATTAACTTGTGATTAGTTGTTACAAATGGGGTCTGGCTGCAGCCCAGTTTTTACGATTACAAAAGGAAGGACATTATGGTTGCGTTAATGTTCTGTGTAGAGGAAATATCAAGACAGACCAGACAAAATTAATGTCCTTTCAACTTGTAGAGGAGCATATAGATGTCAAGTTTTGATGGCTGTATTAAATTACACCTCACTGTGAGTTGTTACTGGCAAATTAGTCTAATTGCAATCAGTTTCCCTCTAATTTGTAGGGAATGACATGATGGGCAAGGCAACGTGGTGATGTAAACACTTGTGTTGTGTGATAGGCACACAATAGTAAGACGCACAGAATTTAGTGCAAGCACAGAGCGAAAAAAGGATGTCAAGTACTAATGGTCCGATCATTCAACCCAGAGCCCGGGCTCAGATGAGCCCGATGAACAGAGCCGCAATTTAAAAAGGAAAAGGTTCAAAAAATTCAAAAAAAAATTGGTGCAAGATGCTTCTATGCGTGAACTCTGTGCAAAATTTTGTAACAGTGTGATTTTTAAAAGTTTCCCAGACACTCGAAATTTGTAGGAGCAGAGCAGAGCAAAGCAAGGTTGTCTCGTCCGTCTGTATTGGTTTGGGATCTGATTTGGGTTAGGTAGGTCGGTGTGAGCGCATCAGACAACATCACGTTTCTTTATCTCTTTCTAGTGTAAACGAAATGCCAGGCATGCCAAGGTGTGGCCAGCTTGTTGCAAAAAAATATTTTTTATGAAATATAACAAGTGTTTTTAAATTGTGTTTTTGAGCGAGCGGCACGATGAACGAGGCAATGTATGGGTGTAAACACTCGTGATGGTTGATAGGAGCAAATATGGAGGCACGGAGAATGTCGTGCAAGCGCGCTGGAGGGAATATATGCCGAGGATTGATGGCCACTCGTTGTGATGAGTCTGGTTGCGGCCGGTTTCCTTCGGACTTTGTAGGGAATGAAATGATGGACGAGGTAATGTATCCGTGTCGGTGTAAACACCATAAGATTGTCGGTGAAATATATGTGATGGCTAAGCTAATATACACGTATTTTGATGGGTTGTTGGATGACGTATTCGGTTGCCACATGTCTGCTTGTGATTTCGCAGGAAGGATGCGATGGACGAGGTAATGCACCTGCATCGGTGTAAACCCCCGTGTCGTCTGAGCGGGAGGAAATATTGAGACAGGCAGAATGACATGCCAACGTAGATAGAAGGAAATGTGTATCAAATTAATATTGATGGTCGTATTAACTTATGCTCTTGTGAGTTGCTATTACTGGCAAATGGGTCTAGTTGCCATGTGTTTCCTTCTGATTTCAAAGGGAAGGACATGATGAATGGGTTAATGTACGGGTGTAATCACTTGTGTCGTTTGCATGGGAGGGAATGTTGAATGTCTTGCCAAAGTAGAGAGGAACATATTGATGGCGGTATTAACTTGTGATTAGTTGTTATTGGCAAATGGGGAAGGACATGATGGTTGCATTGTTGTGTGGAGAGGAAATATAATGTCATTTCAACTCGGAGAGGAGCATATATAGATGTCAAGTTTTGATGGCTGTATTAAATTACACCTGACTGTGAGTTGTTATTGGCAAATGATTCTAATTGCAATCAGTTTCCTTCTAATTTGCAGGGAATGACATGATGGATAAGGCAACATGGCGGTGTAAACATGTGTGTAGTGTGATAGGCAGACAATGTTAAGACGCACAGAATGTATGGCAAGCGTAGAGTGAAAAATGGATGTCAAGTACTGATGGCCGTATTAACTTACGCCTAATGATGAGTTGTTATTGTTAGATGAATCCTATTATGGCCACTTTTCTTTTGAATTCAGAAAAGGAGCATGAGAAACAAGCCAACGTGGATGTGGATCATATATGTGATCCGCAGAAAATGCCATGCCCATATGAATAGAACGAAATGAACTGTTGGCCACATGGCGGCATTAAGTATGTCTGAAACAACATCTTGTTGGCAAATGCGTGGCGTTGCGTCTGGTTTTTCTTCTAGTTCTGAACAAGGGAAATCCTGAACACGGCTGCGGTGAGCTAAGTTTGTTTCTTCTTTTCTTTTACTATTTTAGAATAAATATATTGATAGTTACTTAGTGAATTCTAACAATGAATCTAACATGATGGGCCCACATATGAAGACCTACATGGTGTGCTCACATGAACAAGCCCATGGTGTGAGGTATGCGACCACCTGAAAGTGCGTTATATCGACTAGAGGGGGGGTGAATAGGCGATTTTTATGAATTCTTCACTGAGGAATTTGCTGGTGAGGAAATTCCTTAGCGAAGAACTACTTGCAGCGGAATACGTACTCAGAAGTAAACATAACAGGATACAAACATAGTCATCATGATGAAATGAAGACTAGCACATAGTACGTAAAGCGTAAACACAGGATAACAAGATGAAGACAAACAGATCAAGAAATTGAGCGAGGAATTTGTGAAAGTCTTGATCAAAGTCTTCAAGCACAGATATGAACAACATACAACACAGTCATGAGGAAATGAAAGAGTTGAGGAATTAGAACCAGTTAGTTGGTGAAGACAATGATTTGGTAAACCAGTTCCAAGCTGCTGTCTCGGTTATACGTCTGGTTGGAGCGGCCGAGTATTTAAACTCGAGGACACGATCCGGACACCCGATCTCGAGCCGCAACTCGGGACACCCAGTCCTCACCGTATTCTCCTTGAACTAAGACCACGCAGGTCTCGTCCAATCACTCGTGGTAAGTCTTGGTGACTTCCAAACCTTCACAGACTTGGTCACTCGGCGATCCACAATTCCTCTTGGATGCTCTAGACCTTGACGCCTAACCGTCTGGAAGAAGCACAGTCTTCAAAGGTAACAAGCGTCGGATTCACGCAGATCAATTTCTTGATGATGCTCAATCACTTTGGGTTTGTGGGGTTTGGTTTTGGGATTTTCCTCACTTGATGATTTTCGCTCAAAGTCCTCGGAGGATGGGTTGCTCTCAAATGACAAGTGTCAAGTTCTCTCGGAGCAGCCAACCAACTAGTGGTTGTAGGGGCGGCTATTTATAGCCTAGGAGCAGCCCGACATGATAAGACATAAATGCCCTTCAATGATATGACCGTTAGGTGGATAGGATATTTTGGACAGCCGTAGCAAGAAGACAAGAACGATCGGAAATTTGACTCTCAAATTCCTCGGGGCTATCATGTTCCTCTTTGTGTAGGCAATTCAGACTGGCGGATTCCTAACTCCTCGATCGAGCAAAGTCCTCGATGACTGTAAGAAGAACTGCGTCTCACATCAAGAAATTGAATGAACTGTATGAGATTTTCAATGGCTTCACTCGAAGGGATTGGTAGGTGTAGGATTTTGAGTTGAGCATCACATGGAAAATTTTCCTTAGTATTTCCTCGACCCCCTTTAACAGTACGGTGTTTCCTATAACTGAAGAAAGAGAAAATGAAACTTCGAAAACAAAAGTCTTCACGCTTCATATTCCTCGAATGAATACCAAGTCTTCAAGGTCACATCAATTTCTTCACTTTCAAAGTCTTGTAAAGTCTTCGAATATCAAAGTCTTGATCGAAGAACTTCATTTTAGGGTCGACTTTCTCTGTAAATATCAAACTCCTCATAGACTTATAGACTGTGTACACTCACAACGATCAGTCACTTAACCTATAAGTCTTCAATACACCAAAATCACTAAGGGCACTAGATGCACTTACAATCTCCCCTTTTGGTGATTGATGACAACATAGGTTAAGTTTTCAACGAGGATAAACATATGAAGTGAATATCGATATTGAGGAATTTGATTGCAAGATATAGAAGAACTCCCCCTGAATATGTGCATAGTGAGGAATTTGCTTTTGAGGCAATGCACATTTGAAGAATTGAATCATGGAGATCTCCCCCTATATCTTGTAATTCATACACGCATTTGATATATAATATGAAGAATTTGAAATGCATGATGAAATATGGTGCCTGATGAGATTCAGCATGCGTGCAATAATATTAACGAGGAATAGGCATGCAGAATAACACATCAAGAGCATCAGAGCACAGTGCATCAAAGTCAGAGCACCATGCACCATCCAAAAGTATCAGGGCACCATTGGATTTAAGATTACAACTCGATCCAATAAAAAGTTTCGGAAGAACGAGAGTTGTAACTTAACAAAACACCCATAATATAAACCCGCTTGAAGACTAACTCAAATTTCTCCCCCTTTGTCATCAAATGACCAAAAGGATCGAAACTGAGGACTAACGCCCCTGAAGAGTTTCAAGTCGATGGAGGAGCGCCAGTGTTGTCGGGGTTGTTCGTTGAAGTAGGGCCTGCCGCAGTGTCTTCCAAATCTTCATGTTCATCGGTTTCACGCGATGAAGAATAAGAGCCGCCACCGGATCGGGAACTTTGACTCTCTTGAATTTCTTTGAGGTGGTGCAGACCAGTCAAATGCTTCCTGGAGACCCATAGTCTTCAGTTCTTCCGCAGAATATACATGAGTGAGAACAGCCCAGGTGCAGTTGAGGGTTTCATGAAGGTGGTACTGATTTTTCTTCACTGCATTATGAGTTGAGGTCATGTTGTGAAGAATTGCAGCAAACTGACGCTTCACCCATTTGTGATTGCGATCAACCTTTTGATGAAGACTGAGGAGTAACTCATGGTCAGTCATCACCCTGGGTGCTGTTGCTTGAGGCTTTTGCTTGGCTGATGTATTTGCGGCAGTGTCATGTGTTGCAGAATCGTCATTGGTGGAGTAAGATGTAGCTAGACAGAATTGACCATCCAATGGATGAGTGCCTTCATCGATCACAGCAGCTGCCTTGCCCTTATCATCAGATGATGAAACTGGTCGCTTGAGGACTTCAATGGGCGGCAAGTAGCTACCATGGTTGAGTGTCGACCTTGTAATTGATGAAGATCTTGCCCTTATGAATCTCATAATCCAAGGCGATAGGGCTTCAGCTCAAAAGGTGACATAGCAACATTAGCCAGAGTCCTCATGAAGAAATCATGGAAGTTGACGGGAACGCCATGAATGATGTTGAAAAGCATGTTCTTCATGATGCCAACGACATCTTCATCATTTGAGTCGTGGCCTTTGATAGGACTCATTGTCTTCGTCAGGATGCGATAGACAGTCCGAGGCACATATAGCAATTCCTTGACGAGGAATTTGGTTCGTGGGGCCTACCCTGGCTTCAAAGGCTTCATAAGCACTTGCATATAATGATCTATCAGTTCGCGGTCATTGTAGATGCAACGTGCGCTGGCATGAGGAGGATCAAGAGGAAGGACACAAAGCAATTCAGTTGCTGGTGCCTTATAGCGAGTGTTTTCTGTCATCCAATCCAGCACCCATGAATTGACATCTTGACATCTCGGTGATATGCAAAGTGGCATAGAATCAAGAATGAGTTCTTCATTCCAATCACGAGATATCGGTCAGAAATTCAAGAGTCTGCATCGTGAATAACTCGGAGAACGGCTCAAGCACGGCAGAGATTCCATATCCACATGAGGAATATGTTCATGATCAAAGATTTTGTCCTTGTCAAAGAGCACCGAGGAATAGAAGTTGGCTTGTGTAGCAGTCCGTAAACGTCTCTTCCTTATGCGAAAGCGAGTCATATGGATTGTAATCGATGAAGAACACATGCTCGTAAAAGAAGTCTTCACCTTGAATTTTTGCTTGCTAGAGAACGGATTCTTGGTTTGGGCAGAGGAGTGTCGGTGATTTGCAGCACAACCTCGAGAATCGCGATCTCGGTGCTTCAGTGAGGAATTTCTGGTTCCTCTTCTTGTGCAGTTTGGGGATCGAAGAAGTTCTTCAAACACTAGCGGCTGGAATTTCTTCATGAACAAACGATGTGGGATGAGTTTCTTGAGCCCATTTGAGCAGTTGTAGCCGGGACCGAGGAATTTGTTGAATAGGAGTGAAGAGAGGAGTATTGGGATGCTGACTTTCCCAAAAGTCATCGTTCATCACTGGTGTAGTGCATCCAATATCCACATCTTCTTCTTCTTTTTCAATTTCCTCAACACCAGCCTCTTCAGCTGTGAACTGAGGCATAGGCGTTGAAGGGAATGTTTCCACTTCAATTTCTTCATCAAACTGCTCTGAGGTAGCAACAGAATGATTTTCTTCATCAGATCCACTTGGGATCTTGTAGTCTTCTCCATAAGGAACAATTTCCTTAGACGACATGGAGGAAATGGGAACGGCATCAATGGGATTTTCAAGCGAGCTGGTCATTGGCTTCATTTTCTTCGCGGCCGAGGAATTTGACACAGTTGATGCCTTCCTTTTCTTCTCGCAGCTCGCTCTGCAGCCTTGGTCTTCTTCACTTCATAGCGAAGGAAGAATTGGAGTTGGTGTTGGCGCAAGAGGAGCCGAGGACTGTGGTTCAGTTTCTTGCGCAACAGTGTAGTTGCCTGATCTCTTGATTTCTTCAGCGCACCACTAGTGGATGCCCAGGAATTTCTTCGGTGGCTGGAATGGAGTCATCAGCCCTGGAACTTGTATTCTCATCAGCAGGCTGAAAGTCATCAGCAGTGTTGGCATGTTCTTCAGCAGGCTGAGCAGAGTCTGCAGCCTGAGGATTTATTTGTTGCGATGGGGCTGCAACAGTTGTCATTTTCTTTGTCAAATTGACGAATCTCTCTTTGGCTCCTTGCCAATCAGCATTGTATGCATCAAAGTCCTTACTGAGGGCTTGGATCTCAGATTGAGCCTTGAGAAGTTCTTCAGGAGTTAGTCTGACAACGTTCTTCCTCAGAAGCTTCTCCTTTCTAGCTTGTGCTCTCTTTATCTCATGAGCCTTTTCAAACATCCATTTCTCTTAAGAGATGAAATGGGTCAGCATATGACTTTGACCAGGAGTCAGAGGCAGATCGGGCATCGGAGTGTTTGGATCCTGATGCCATAAGTCAATGTAGTCGAGGATCTTCTTTGGATCCAGAAGTAGAGGCACAGGTGTTCCTTTGGCTCTAGCGGCCTTTGATTGTCTATCTCTGATGATTTCTGCAAGTTCTTCATCAGAACCCTCGTCATCAGAGGGCACTTGGAAAGCAACCTGTTTCTTTCTTGGACTTGGCCGAGGACCGCGTCCAGCTGTTGCTTTTGTCTTCAGTAAAGTGGGGCTTGATGAGGACATTGGTGCAGCTGAGGAACTCGCTGAGACACCAGAATCAATTGAGAAACCTTGAGTCCTTTTACATGTAGCCAGATGCACAGGAGTTGAGGACTTGGAGGGAGCTGCTGAGGACTTTGGTGGAGCAGTAGTAGTCTGAGGAATTTGCCGTGAGGGCGCGGCTGAGGAACTTGGCCGTGAGGGCGCTGATGGTGAAGCACTTGGCTTGCGAGCAGCCTTCTTCGGCATTGATTTCCTCGGCTTGACCGAGGTCTCAGCGACGGCAGCAGCAGCAGAATCCTCATTAAATTTCCTCTCTGCCTCCTTTGCTTGTCTTGCCAATTTTGCTTGGCGCCTAGCCCATTCTTCAGGAAAGTCTTCACCACTTTTGATGCTAGTGGGATCAGCGACTTGGCCAGGTGCCAATGGAGCTCTTGGGCATGGAGGATTTAAGGCGAATTTCTTCATGTACTTAGGAGTAACATATCGATATTCCCTCCATTCTCGTGCCCATCTTCGTTCAATCCTCTGAATGCGCACTTTGCGCTGATTCTTGTTTTCTTTGCCAAACTTGGCTTCATCAGGTGTGCAATAATCCTTGTATATTTCATCAGGGATCTCGAAAGCAGTCATGACCTCCGGTTTCTTTCCTCCTTTCTGCGGTCTCTTGCCTTCAGCCATTTTCTTCAGATGAGGATTTTGAACAATTGAACACTCTGAAGAAGTATGCAGTTTTTCTTTGAGGAATGCTGCAAATGAGTTAAGTTGATGAGAACCTAGTGATTCAGCAGCGGACATGAGTACCTGTGAACAGAGTGTAGGTGCGAGGAATTTGGAGAGGTCATATGCGTTCTCAGAAGATTTTTTGAAAAGACAAGTTTTGAGGAATTTGACCAGTTGAGCCTTGAGGAATTTCACTAAGCGTTCTTGTCTTAGGTTCCAGAGTTGTACAGATCGAAAATCCGCACAATTGAGGAATCTTGAAGAAATGAGTGCTTAGAGAGATGGATCAAGAGCATACTGATGTGTGAGGTGTTCATATGTGAAGATTTGAAGAATAAAACACCTTTGAAGATTTTCTGAAAAGTTTGAGAATCAAGGCGAGTAATAAAAGTGACTTTTAATTACCCGAACTGAAGAACACGACGAACAGAGATGAACCACGGTGAAGTTCGTCAAGTTAGATCTCCCAGGCCCTAACTTGGCAGATGGAGATAGCTACGGCGGCGGCAGAGTGAAGATTTCCGCAGCCGGCGCGAGTACGACGGCGACGAGGTTGAGGCAGTGAAGCTCTTCCTCACCGGCGGCGATGGAGTAGCGGCGGCGCTAGGGTCTGAGGAGAGCTCGAGCGAGAGATAGCGACCGAGCGGAGTAAATGAAGTAAGGAAGGGAGGAGGGGTATTTATAGCCACGGTAAAAACTGTTCGCCCGAAGATTTTGGGACGAACATGCCCTGCCCTTTCTTCTTCACGCGACATGTGTCACCCACGTCTTTGTGCGAGATGAGATCGTGTAAGATCGTGGGTGAATAAAATAATGCATCGTGGGATGCGGAACGGTTTGAGCGGTAAAACCGAAAATCTAGATAAGATTTGTTTTAAAGTTTCATTCGCAATTTCTTCAGCTGACAAGGACACAGTGAAGACTTTGAACGAGTTTCAAATAGAACGCACATGAAGAATTTGTGAATAGATTGGGTTGAGTATAGCATAGAGGGGGAAGGGTCCGATCACATTCACTTAGCAGAAATCACAACTTGAAGAAATAGCAATAAGTGAATGCTGTAGAGGACATATATATATATATATCAAATGAAGACAAACGTCGGAAACAGTGAAGATTTTGCAAAGTTGAAGAATTTGAAAAACTAAAGAATTTCAAAAATGAGGAAAAACTCAAATTGAAGATTTTCAACTTTTTGTGGTGGCGTGACCCACCGTATAGGAATGATGATTTCAGACACCACATACAATTGTCGTAGGGTTCTGAGAATCAAATTCTTCATTAATTTCTTCACCCTTAGAGTGTTATTCTTCATTGATTGAAGAAAAACATTTCTTCATGTGTTGCACATCTACGTCATCAATTCTGCATAAGGGTTAGGATGTGTGTCCTTTTCAAAGAACATTCAAAGATTCTAAGATAGTTAGCTCACACCGCAACTTGCTAAATTTCTTCTCGTCCAAGGGCTTAGTGAAGATATCAGCTAGCTGTTCTTGATCTTCACATGCTCGATGGAGATGTCGCCTTCAACACATGATCACGAAGAAAATGATGACGAATCTTGATGTGCTTTGTCTTGAGTGCTGAACTGGGTTGTGAGCAATCTTGATGGCACTCTCATTGTCGCAGAGGAGAGGCACATTCTTCACGTTGACGCCATAGTCCTTGAGGTTTGCTTCATCCAAAGCGCTTGAGCACAGCATGAGCCAGCAGCAATGTATTCAGCTTCAGAGATGAGCGGTGATACGCATTCTGTTTCTTCGAGGACCAACGGACCAAAGATCGTCCGAGGAAATGACAAGTGCCGATGTTGACTTGCGGTCCACACGATCACCAGCATAGTCGAGTCGAATATCCGATGAGATCAAAAGCAGAGCCCTTGGGGTACCATAATCCTAGTGTTGGTGTGTGAGCTAGATATCGAAGAATATGCTTCACAGCCTTATGGTGTGATTCCTTGGTGCAGCTTGAAATCGGGCACACATGCAAACACTAAGCATTATATCCGCCTAGATGCACATAAGTACAATAAGGAACCAATCATGGAGCGATATACCTTGTGATCAAGTCAATACCATTTTCATCGATTGCATAGATGGCCATTTGTGGGCATAGGAATTTTGACGCCTTTGCAATCTTGCATGCCAAATTTCCTCATTACATCTTTGAGGTATTTCTCTGAGATATGAATATGCCATTCTTGCTGCCGACAAATTTGAAGACCTAAGAAGAATTTCAACTCCCCATCATAGACATTTGATATTCTTCACTCATCATATAGGCAAATTCATCACTATAACGTTGGTCAGTACAGCCAAAGATAATATCATCAACATATATTTGGCACACAAACAGTTCACCATCATATGATTTAGTAAAGAGAGTAGGGTCGAGTGAACCGGGTGTGAAGCCATTCTTCACGAAGAATTCCTTTAATGTGTCATACCACGCCCGAGGGGCTTGCTTGAGGCCATAGAGAGCCTTATTGAGTCTGAAGACTTTGCCAGGATTTTTGGGATCTTCAAAACCTGGGGGTTGAGCAACATATACTTCTTCCTCAAGCTTACCATTGAGGAATGCACTTTTCACATCCATTTGATATAAGATGATATCATGATGGTTAGCGTAAGCAAGTAATATGCGAATAGCCTCAAGTCTAGCAACAGGTGCAAAAGTTTCATCAAAATCAATTCCTTCAACCTGTGTGTAGCCTTGAGCTACTAATCGTGCCTTATTCCTCACCACAAGGCCATTTTCATCTTGCTTGTTGCGGTAGATCCACTTTGTGCCAATGATATTATGCTTGCGAGGATCCAGGCGATTGACCAATTCCTGGACATTGTTCAGCTCGAATCGATGTAATTCTTCTTGCATAGCCTGAATCCACTCCGGTCGAAATGCTTCATCTACCTTAGTGGGCTCTGTGATAGAGACAAAATCATAGGCCCACAAAAGTTAGATAAATGTGAAGCTTTTGGCGTGTGAGAGGACTGGTGCGCTAATGTCATCGATGATCTTCTCCACTTGCACTTCTTTTGCAACGCGTGGATGAGTTGGTTGTCGCCGAGGATTTTGATCAAGATTTTCTTGACACCATTTTCCTCATCATGTTCTTGAGTGCATCACTCGGCGTTCTTCATGAACAGGAATGAATTCTTCAACAGATTCTTGATCGGAATGACATCCTCGGTTGCCTTGAGCTTGATAGCATCTTGGTGCTGGTTCATCTAACATGAAGGTAGGTGCTCTCTTTGCGAGCCATTAGTTTCATCAAACCGCACATCTACTGATGTCAACAATCTTGTGAAGAACAATGTTGAAGACTCAGAGGTGTCTGAAGTCCTTTCCGTAACCAAGCATAAAACCTTCATGTGCTTTCGGTGCAAATTTAGAGTTGTGGTGAGGATCTCTAATCCAACAGTTAGCACCGAAGACTTTGAAATAACTCACATTGGGTTTCTTGTCAGTGAGGAGTTCATATGCAGTCTTCTTGAAGAATTTGTGAAGATATACTCTGTTGATGATGTGGCATGCAGTATCAATTGCATCAATCCAAAAACGCTAAGGCGTTTTGTATTCATCAAGCATAGTGCAAGCCATCTCAACAAGAGTTCTATTCTTGCGCTCCACGACGCCATTCTGCTGAGGAGTATAGGGAGCAGATAACTCATGAGTAATACCAAGTTCATCAAGATAAGCATCAAGACCGGAATTTTTGAACTCAGTTCCATTGTCACTTTTGATATGCTTGATCTTCACACCAAAGTTGGTTGAAGCCCTCGAGGAAAATTGTTTGAAGACTTCCTGCACTTCATGTTTGTAAGTAACAATGTGTACCCATGTATATCGAGAATAATCATCAACAATGACAAAACCATATAGAGATGCATCATTAGTGACTGCTGAGTAATGATTAGGTCCGAAGAGGTCCATGTGAAGCAATTCGAATGGACGGGTAGTGGTCATGATAGTCTTTGCTAGATGCTTGGCTTTGGTCATTTTCCAGCTTCACAGGCTCCACATAAGTGATCCTTGAGGAATTTGACATTCTCAATGCCAATGACATGCTTCTTCTTCGCAAGCGTGTTCAAATTCCTCATGCCTGCATGACCAAGTCGTTGACCATAGCCAGCCTTCTGAAGCTTTTGCAAGTAGACACACGGCTGGTTGTGGTCCTGTAGAGAAATCAACAATATAGAGATCTCCTCTCCTAAAGCCTTCGAAGACTTTGGAATTGTCAGCTGCCATAATCACAACACAGCGATATTTGCCGAAGATAACAACAATATCAAGATCACAAAGCATTGAGACTGACATGAGATTGTATCCTAAGGACTCAACAAGCATGACTTTGTCCATGTGCTTATCCTTAGAGATAGAAACCTTACCAAGACCCAATACCTGACTTTTGCCTTTGTCAGGAAAGATGATATGCTTCAGAGGTGTCGGTGATAAGGGAGCATCCATCAATAGATTCTTGTCACCAGTCATGTGATTTGTACATCCACTATCGAGGACCCACTCAGTGGTTTTGGGTTGATCATCCTGCAGATGAATTAGTGTAACTTACAATCTCATATTCTTCATCAGTGAAGAATATGATATCAAGTTCATCAGATGAATTTCATCAAGCAGAAAACATATATATAGCAGTATGAGGACGTGCAAAATGAAAGTTCATTTCATCATGATTTACTGCGTCCTTTCGAGGCATTTTGTCGGGTCCCAAACAAATTCTTGAGACGTTAAAGCACGCCCGAGACCTGACCTCGCAGAAGAGATTAGTTCTTTTCTTCACCACCCACATCCGGAGGGTGGCAAAGAGTTCATCATTCTGCGAGCACCATATGAGAAAGGTGGCAAAGATGCCAAACCATTTCGTTTCACATAAGAGGGGTTAGGGTAAGCATATGAATAAGCAGAGTAATTCTTCGAGGACTTATGAACATAATGGTTTGAAGAATAATGCACATATTCATAGCCCATAACTCTACCCTGCGAGATAGAGTTGTTAGCACGATGATAATCGTATGAGGACTTTGATCCATTTGAGGAATTCGATCCATGTGAAGAATTTGGTCCATAAGAGGACTTGGTGTTGGGGAACGTAGTATTTCAAAAAAATTCCTACGCACACGCAAGATCATGGTGATGTATAGCAACGAGAGGGGACAGTGTTGTCTATGTACCCTCGTAGACCGAAGCGGAAGCGTTGACGCAACGTAGAGGAAGTAGTCGTACGTCCTCCCGGTTCAACCGATCCAAGCACCATTACTCCGGCACCTCCGAGTTCTTGACACACGTACAGCTCGATGACGCACCCCGATCTCCGATCCAGCAGAGGCGCGGGGAGGAGTTCCGTCAGCACGACGGCGTGGTGACGATCTTGATGTTCTCCTATCACAGGGCTTCGCCTAAGCACCGCTACAATATGACCGAGGTGTAATATCGTGGAGGGGGCACGCGACACGGCTAAGGGCGATCAATGATCAACTTGTGTGTCTAGGGTGCCCCTACCCCGTATATAAAGGAGGGAGGGGAGGCCGGCCGGCCCCTTGGGGCACGCCAAGGAGGAGGAATCCTCCTCCTAGTAGGAGTAGGATTCCCCTTTCCTACTCCTACTAGGAGGGGAAGGAAGGAGGAGAGGAGGAAAGGAAAGGGGCGCCGCCTCCTAGTCCAATCGGATTTGGAGGGAGAGGCGCGCCCCCCCTGGCCGCCCTCTCTCTTCCCACCTAGGCCCATGAGGCCCATTAACTCTCCCGGGGTTCAGTAACCCCCGGCACTCCGGTTTTCTCCAAAACTTAGGAACCTTTCGGTGTCTGAATATAGTCGTCCAATATATCAATCTTTATGTCTCGACCATTTGAGACTCCTCGTCATGTCTGTGATCACATCAGGGACTCGAACAAACTTCGTACATCAAAATATATGAACTCATAATATAAGCATCATCGAAACCTTAAGCGTGCGGACCCTACGGTTCGAGAACAATGTAGACATGACCGAGACATGTCTCCGGTCAATAACCAATAGCGGGACCTGGATGCCCATATTGGTTCCTACATATTCTACGAAGATCTTTATCGGTCAAACCAAATAACAACATACTTTGTTCCCTTTGTCATCGGTATGTTACTTGCCCGAGATTCGATCGTCGGTATCCAATACCTAGTTCAATCTCGTTACCGGCAAGTCTCTTTACTCGTTCTGTAATACGTTATGTCATAACTAACTCATTAGTTACATGCTTTCAAGGGTTAGGTGATGAGTATTACCGAGAGGGCCTCGAGATACCTCTCCGACAATCGGAGTGACAAATCCTAATCTCGAATTATGCCAACTCAACATGTACCTTCGGAGACACCTGTAGAGCACCTTTATAATCACCCGATTCACGTTGTGACGTTTGGTAGCACACAAAGTGTTCTTCCGTAAACGGAGTTGCACAATCTCATAGTTGCAGGAACTTTGTATAAGTCATGACGAAAGCAATAGCAGTATACTAAGCGATCAAGTGCTAGGCTAATGAGAATGGGTCATGTCAATCACATCATTCTTCTAATGATGTGATCCCACTAATCAAATGACAACACATGTCTATGGTCAGGAAACTTAGCCATCTTTGATTAATGAGCTAGTCAAGTAGAGGCATACTAGTGACTATAGTTTTGTCTATGTATTCACACATGTATTATGTTTCCGGTTAATACAATTCTAGCATGAATAATAAACATTTATCATGATATGAGGAAATAAATAATAACTTTATTATTGCCTCTAGGGCATATTTCCTTGATCTCCCACTTGCACTAGAGTCAATAATCTAGATTACATAGTAATGATTCTAACACCCATGGAGTCTTGGTGCTGATCATGTTTTGCTCGTGAGAGAGGCTTAGTCAGCGGGTCTACAACATTCAGATCCGTATGTATCTTGCAAATCTCTATGTCTCCCACTTGGACTTGGTCCCGAATGGAATTGAAGCGTCTCTTGATGTGCTTGGTCCTCTTGTGAAATCTGGATTCCTTTGCTAAAGCAATTGCACCAAGATTGTCACAGAAGATCTTCATTGGTCCCGATGCACTAGGTATTACACCTAGATCGAAATGAACTCCTTCATCGAGACTCCTTCATTTGCTGCTTGAAGCAGCTATGTACTCCGCTTCACATGTAGATCCCGCCACGACGCTTTGTTTAGAACTGCACCAACTTACAGCTCCACCGTTTAATAAAAACACGTATCCGGTTTGCGATTTAGAATCGTCCGGATCGGTGTCAAAGCTTACATCGGCGTAACCATTTATGACTAGCTCTTTGTCACCTCCATATCGAGAAACATATCCTTAGTCCTTTTCGGTATTTGGGATGTTCTTGACCGCTGTCGATGATCCACTCTGGATTACTTTGGTACCTTCTGCTAAGCTTATTGCTAAGCATCGTCGGTCTGGTACACAACATTGCATACATGATAGAGCCTATGGCTGAAGAATAGGAACATTTTCATTTTCTCTCTATCTTCTCTTTGTGGTCGGGCATTGAGTTCGACTCAACTTCACACCTTGTAGCACAGGCAAGAAACCTTTCTTTGCACGATCCATATTGAACTTTTTCAATATTTTGTCAAGGTATGTGCTTTGTGAAAGTCCTATTAAGCGTCTTGATCTATCTCTATAGATCTTGATGCCTAATATGTAAGCAGCTTCACCGAGGTCTTTCATCGAAAAACTTTTATTCAAGTATCCTTTATGCTATCCAGAAATTCTATATCATTTCCAATTAATAATATGTCATCAACATATAAAACTAGAAATGCTACTGAGCTCCCACTCACTTTCTTGTAAATCTGAGCTTCTCCAAAAGTGCAGATAAAACCATATGCCTTGATCACACTATCAAAGCGTTTATTCCAACTCGAGATGCTTGCACCAGTCCATAAATGGAGCGCTGGAGCTTGCACACTTTGTCGGCACCTTTTGGATCAACAAAACCTTCGCTGCATCATATGCAACTCTTCTTCTAGAAATCCATTCAAGAATGCAGTCTTGACATCCATTTGCCAAATTTCATAATCATGAAATGCAGCAATAGCCAACATGATTCAGACAGACTTAAGCATCGCCACTGGTGAGAAAGTCTCATCGTAGTCAACCCCTTGAACTTGTCGAAAACCTTTTGCAACAAGTCGAGCTTTATAGACGATAACATTACCATCAGCGTCGGTCTTCTTCTTAAAGATCCATTTATTCTCAATGGCTTGCCGATCATCGGCAAGTCAACCAAAATCCATACTTTGTTTTCATACATGGATCCTATCTCGATTTCATGGCTTCCAGCCATTTTGCGGAATCTGGGCTCATCATCGCTTCCTCATAGTTCGTAGGTTCATCATGGTCAAGTAACATGACTTCCGAATAGGATTACCGTACCACTCAGTGCGGATCTTACTCGTAGACCCACGAGGTTCGAGAGAAACTTGATCTGAAGTTTCATGATCAATATCATTAGCTTCCTCACTAATTGGTGTGGTTGTCACGGAACCGGTTCTCGTGATGAACTACCTTCAATAAGGGAGTAGATCTGATTATCTCATCAAGTTCTACTTTCCTCCCACTCACTTCTTTCGAGAGAAACTCCTTCTCTAGAAAGGATCCATTCTTAGCAACGAATGTCTTGCCTTCGGATCTGTGATAGAAGGTGTACCCAACAGTCTCTTTTGAGTATCCTATGAAGAC
Organism: Aegilops speltoides; assembly: GCA_021437245.1. NCBI lineage: Eukaryota > Viridiplantae > Streptophyta > Magnoliopsida > Poales > Poaceae > Aegilops > Aegilops speltoides. The sequence continues at coordinate 467,074,076 of CM038141.1, forward strand.
ACATTTCTCCGATTTAGGTTCAAGCTTATCTGGTTGAAGTTTCTTTACATAAGCATCGCAGCCCCAAACTTTAAGAAACGACAACTTTGGTTTCTTGCCAAACCACAGTTCATAAGGTGTCATCTCGACGGATTTTGATGGTGCCCTATTTAACATGAATGCGGCTGTCTCTAAAGCATAACCCCAAAATGATAGCGGTAAATCGGTAAGAGACATCATAGATCGCACCATATCAAGTAAAGTACGATTACGACGTTCGGACACACCATTTCGTTGTGGTGTTCCGGTGGCGTGAGTTTGAAACTATTCCGCATTGTTTCAAATGTAAACCAAACTTGTAACTCAAATATTCTCCTCCACGATCAGATCGCAGAAATTTTATTTTCTTGTTACGATGATTCTCCACTTCACTCTGAAATTCTTTGAACTTTTCAAATGTTTCAGATTTGTGCTTCATTAAGTAGATATACCCATATCTGCTCAAATCATCTGTGAAGGTGAGAAAATAACGATACCCACCACGAGCCTCAACATTTATCGGGCCACATACATCTGTATGTATGATTTCCAACAAATCTGTTGCTCTCTCCATAGTTCGGAGAACGGTGTTTTAGTCATCTTGCCCATGAGGCACGGTTCATAAGTACCAAGTGATTCATAATCAAGTGATTCCGAAGTCCATCGGTATGGAGTTTCTTCATGCGTTTTACATCGATATGACCTAAGCGGCGATTGCCACAAATAAGTTGCACTATCATTATCAACTCTGCATCTTTTGGTTTCAACATTATGAATATGTGTATCACTACTATCAAGATTCAATAAAAATAGACCACTCTTCAAGGGTGCATGACCATAAATGATATTACTCATATAAATAGAACAACCATTATTCTCTGATTTAAATGAATAACCGTCTCACATCAAACAAGATCCAGATATAATGTTCATGCTCAACGCAGGCACCAAATAACAATTATTCATGTCTAAAACTAATCCCGATGGTAGATGTAGAGGTAGCGCGCCGACCGCGATCACATCGACTTTGGAACCGTTTCCCACGCGCATCGTCACCTCGTCCTTGGCCAGTGCTCGCTTATTCCATAGTCCTGCTTTGAGTTGCAAATATTAGCAACAGAACCAGTATCAAATACCAGTGCTACTCGAGCTCTAGTTAGGTACACATCAATAACATGTATATCACATATACCTTTGTTTACTTTTCCATCCTTCTTATCCGCCAAATACTTGGGGCAGTTCCGCTTCCGGTGTCGATCGCTTGCGGTAGAAGCACTCGATTTCAGGCTTAGGTCCAGACTTAGGTTTCTTCTCTTGAGCAGCAACTTGCTTGCCGTTCTTTTGAAGTTCCCTTCTTCTTCCCTTTGCCCTTTTCTTGAAACTAGTGGTCTTGTTGACCATCAACACTTGATGCTCCTTCTTGATTTCTACCTCCATGCTTTCAAAGATCGCGAAGAGCTCGAATAGTCTTGTTCATCCCTTGCATATTATAGTTCATCACAAAGCTCTTGTAGCTTGGTGGCGATGATTGAAGAATTACATCAATGACACTATCATTAGGAAGATTAACTCCCGGTTGAATCAAGTGATTGTTATACCCGGACATTACGAGTATATGTTCACTTGTGTAACTATTCTCCTCAATCTTGCAACTATAGAACTTATTGGAGACTTCATATCTCTCAATCCGGGCATTTGCTTGAAATATTAACTTCAACTCTGGAACATCTCATATGCTCCATGACGTTCAAAACGTCGTTGAAGAACCGGTTCTAAGCCGTAAAGCATGGCTGCTTGAACTATAGAGTAGTCATCGGCTTTGCTCTGCGAGACATTCTTAACGTCGTCGGTTGCATCAGAAGCAGTTGGCACCCAGCGGTGCTTCGGGGCGTAACTCTTTCATGCAGCAATGAGGATAATCCTCGAGTTACGGACCCGATCCGTGTAATTGCTACCATCATCTTTCAACTTTGCTTTCTCAAGGAACGCATTAAAATTCAACGGAACAACAACACGAGCCATCTATCTACAAACAAACATAGACAAGCAAGATACTATCAGGTACTAAGTTCATGATAAATTTAAGTTCAATTAATCATATTACTTAAGAACTCCCATTTAGACAGACATCTCTCTAGTCATCTAAGTGATCACGTGATCCAAATCAACTAAACCATAACCGATCATCACGTGAGATGGAGTAGTTTTCAATGGTGAACATCATTATGTTGATCATATCTACTATATGATTCACGCTCGACCTTTCGGTCTCTGTGTTCCGAGGCCATATCTGCATATGCTAGGCTCGTCAAGTTTAACCTGAGTATTCTGCGTGTGCAAAACTGGCTTGCACCCGTTGTAGATGGACGTAGAGCTTATCACACCCGATCATCACGTGGTGTCTTGGAACGACGAACTTTGGCAATGGTGCATACTCAGGGAGAACACTTCTTGATAATTTAGTGAGAGATCATCTTAAAATGCTACCGTCAATCAAAGCAAGATAAGATGCATAAAGGATAAACATCACATGCAATCAATATAAGTGATATGATATGGCCATCATCATTTTGTGCTTGTGATCTCCATCTCCGAAGCACCGTCATGATCACCATCGTCACCGGCGCGATACCTTGATCTCCATCGTAGCATCGTTGTCGTTATGCCATCTATTGCTTCTACGACTATCGCTACCGCTTAGTGATAAAGTAAAGCAATTACAGGGCGTTTGCATTTCATACAATAAGCGACAACCATATGGCTCTCGCGATTGCCGATAACCGGTTACAAAACATGATCATCTCATACAATAAAATATAGTATCACGTCTTGACCATATCACATCACAACATGCCTGCAAAAACAAGTTAGACGTCCTCTACTTTGTTGTTGCAAATTTTACGTGGCTGCTACGGGCTTAGCAAGAACCGTTCTTACCTACGCATCAAAACCACAACGATAGTTTGTCAAATAGACTCGTTTTAACCTTCACAAGGACCGGCGTAGCCACTTTTCGGTTCAACTAAAGTTGGAGAAACCGACACCGCCACCAATTGTGTGCAAAGCACGTCGGTAGAACCAGTCTCGCGTAAGCGTACACATAATGTCGGTCCAGGCTGCTTCATCCAACAATACCGCTGAACCAAAGTATGACATGCTGGTAAGCAGTATGACTTATATCGTCCACAACTCACTTGTGTTCTACTCGTGCATATAACATCAACGCATAAAACCTAGGCTCGGATGCCACTAGTGGGGAACGTAGTATTTCAAAAAATTTCCTACGCACACGCAAGATCATGGTGATGTATAGCAACAAGAGGGGAGAGTGTTGTCTATGTACCCTCGTAGACCGAAGCGGAAGCGTTGACGCAACATAGAGGAAGTAGTCGTACGTCCTCCCGGTTCAACCGATCCAAGCACCGTTACTCCGGCACCTCCGAGTTCTTGACACATGTACAGCTCGATGACGCACCCTGATCTCCGATCCAGCAGAGGCGCGGGGAGGAGTTCCACAAGACGACGGCGTGGTGACGATCTTGATGTTCTCTGTCGCGCAGGCTTCGCCTAAGCACCGCTACAATATGACCGAGGTGTAATATCGTGGAGGGGGGCACCGCACACGGCTAAGGAACGATCAATGATCAACTTGTGTGTCTAGGGTGCCCCCCTACCCCCATATATAAAGGAGGGAGGGGGAGGCCGGCCGGCCCCATTGGGGCGCGCCAAGGGAGGAGGAATCCTCCTCCTAGTAGGAGTAGGATTCCCCTTTCCTACTCCTACTAGGAGGGAAGGAAGGAGAGAGGGGAGGAAAGGGGCGCGCCGCCTCCTAGTCCATTGGATTTGGAAGGAGAGGCGCGCGGCCCCCGCCGCCTCTCTCTTCCCACCTAGGCCCATGTGGCCCATTAACCCTCCGGGGTTCCGTAACCCCGGCAAGACGGTTTTCTCCAAAACTTCCGGAACCTTTCGGTGTCCGAATATAGTCGTCCAATATATCAATCTTTATGTCTCAACCATTTCGAGACTCCTCGTCATGTCCGTGATCACATCCGGGACTCAGAACAAACTTCGGTACATCAAAATATATAAACTCATAATATAACTGTCATTGAAACCTTAAGCGTGCGGACCCTACGGTTCGCGAACAATGTAGACATGACCGAGACACGTCTTCGGTCAATAACCAATAGCGGGACCTGGATGCCCATATTGGTTCCTACATATTCTACGAAGATCTTTATCGGTCAAACCGCATAACAACATACTTTGTTCCCTTTGTCATCGGTATGTTACTTGAAGGAAATATGCCCTAGAGGCAATAATAAAGTTATTATTTATTTCCTTATTTCATGATAAATGTTTATCATTCATGCTAGAATTGTATTAACTGGAAACATAATACATGTGTGAATGCATAGACAAACAGAATGTCACTAGTATGCCTCTACTAGACTAGCTTGTTAATCAAAGATGGTTATGTTTCCTAACCATGAACAAAGGGTTGTTGTTTGATTAGCAAGGTCACATCATTAGGTGAATGATCTGATTGACATGACCCATTCCATTAGCTTAGCACACGATCGCTTAGTATGTTGCTCTTGCTTTTATCCATGACATATACATGTTCCTATAACTATGAGATTATGCAACTCCGTTAACGGAGGAACACTTTGGTGCTACCAAACGTCACAACGTAATCGGGTGATTATAAAGGAGTACTACAGGTGTCTCCAAAGGCAGATGTTGGGTTGGCGTATTTCGAGATTAGGTTTTGTCACTCCGATTGTCGGAGAGGTATATCTGGGCCCTCTCGGTAATACACATCACTTAAGCCTTGCAAGCATTACAACTAATGAGTTAGCTGTCACTACAAGAAATATGTCAACTTATGACCTTCTGTCAGTGACCCTCGAAGAATTGGTCATAAATCTATGACCATTTTAGACCAATTGGTCAAAAGCTGTTCAGGGGCTCCAAACCTCGAACCATTGCACCATTTTGGTCGAAGGTCGTAATTTCCTTACACGAAATGGTCACAAAGCAAATAGTGCTAGTCTGCTGCCTTATTTCTAGTTGTTAACGACCAATATAGATGGTCATAGCCTTGTAAATTGTGGTGGGTTGCTATGACTAGGCGCCACCTCATCGGGCTTTGCCTATGTGTCATGTCCATGTGGCAGTTTTGCCCTAGGTTGTGAAGCAACCTATATTTCATCATTCCCAAAATTCCCAAAAAATCTCATAAATTCTTTGGGTCATATCTTCGTCAAATATGTAAAACCTTCCTTGCCTAGTTCAAAAATAATTCAAAAATATTCATTTTCCTATTTTGTTCAGAGTAACAGTTTGTGAAGGAAGTACCACTTTGGCATGTCCAAATAGTATCCATTTTCTACAGTGCTATCCTATGCCCAAATAACCATCCTCCACCAAATGCCAGCTCAATCCATTCATTATTTTGAGCCGAGCTTCAACATTCAGATTTATGTCCAGTGTGGTGGTTTGCAAAGCAAGTACCACCTAGGCTCCTCCTTTTGAGCTGAAAATTTGTGAAAACGGTCTTCTTAGTAACTGATCATCCTCAGCAAAACTCACGCCCATTATCCATGTACATTTCCCGTACCACTAATCAAACACTTGGCTGCTAATTCATGTTTGAGCATCGATTGGTCTCCTCATGAGAATCTTATGTTGTAATTTTCTTCCTAGCACCAACCTGGGGAGTGCCCAACCCACTAGACATGCCTAGGCCGCCCAGAACACATGGCAATGCCACGGTCACGCGGTGACCACGCGGCGGGCATGCGAGTTTACGCGCTCTAGAGTTGGGGCCCTCGGCCACCGCCCAAACCTCGACGTATCGCCACCAAACCATGTATTTATGATTAAATAGGTCCTTATGTAACTAGAAATGATTTTTGGAAAAAATACATAGCAAACTATGAGGCAGCTGCAGTTCAAATTTGACCCGCTTCCAAATTGAATCCAGAAATTTGTCTTTTTCACGAGAGGTGGATCAAAATTTTTACACCAGACCATTTTGTCAATTGTGCATTAAATATGGCCTAGTATTTTATAAAAATGATTTGGTCCAATTTTGCAACAATTATTTGGTAGTTCCTTCACAAAAAAATCTCCTTTTGGGCACTCGAAAAATGGAAAATGGTTTTTTCGTCCAACGAAAATGAAAACTTCCTTAGGCAACATTGTTTGCTATTCCAATATGCACCCTTGTGCACAATATGAGATCATTTGAACAAACTATGCCATGAATGTGGCCATAAGATTGATCATTTGGCTTGAAAGCCATGAATCTTCACGCATGATAGCTCATTTCTGAGAACACTTTTTTAAAATAGTTACCGTATTACAAGTTTATTATTTTTCTTGGAAACTTGGTCACATATAATGACACAATGCGAAGGTTTTCCAATTTTTGATTTTTTGAATTTTTATGCCTGTTTCAAAATGCGGTCAAAATGGCGGGCTTGACCGTTCCTAGCTAGTGGTTGAATCTTGGAAATTTTTGGTGTTTCTCTGATTAAATAGATACTTATTTACCTAGAAATGATTTTTGGAAAAATAAAGAGCAAACTACGAGGTAGCTACAGTTCAAATTTGACCGCTTCAAATTTGAATCGGTGGAATTTGTCTTTTCACCAGAGGTGGATCAAAACTTTTTACACCCAGCCATTTTGTCAATTGTGCATTAAATATGTCCTAATATTTTATAAAAATGATTTGGTACATTTTTGCAACAAATATATGGTAGGTCCTTCACAAAAAAACCTCATTTCGGGCACTCGAAAAATGGAAAATGAATTTTTCGTGCAAAGAAAATGAAAACTCCCTTTGGAAACATTGTTTGGAATTCCAAGATGCACCCTTGTGCACAATATGAGATCATTTGAACAAACTATGCCAAGAATGTGGCAATAAGATTGATCATTTGGCTTGAAAGCCATGAATCTTCACGCATGATAGCTCATTTCTGAGAACACTTTTTTAAAATAGTTACCGTATTACAAGTTTATTATTTTTCCTGGAAACTTGGTCACATATAATGACACAATGCGAAGGTTTTCCAATTTTTTGATTTTTTTTGAATTTTTTATGCCCGTTTCAAAATGCGGTCAAAATGGCGGGCTTGACCGTTCCTAGCTAGTGGTTGAATCTTGGAAATTTTTTGGTTTTTGTCTGATTAAATAGATACTTATTTACCTAGAAATGATTTTTGGAAAAAATAAAGAGCAAACTACGAGGCAGCTACAGTTCAAATTTGACCCGCTTTCAGCTGAATCGGCGGGAATTTGTCTTTTTCACCAGAGGTGGATCAAAACTTTTTACACCCAGCCATTTTGTCAATTGTGCATTAAATATGTCCTAATATTTTATAAAAATGATTTGGTACATTTTTGCAACAAATATATGGTAGGTCCTTCACAAAAAAACCTCATTTCGGGCACTCGAAAAATGGAAAATGAATTTTTCGTGCAAAGAAAATGAAAACTCCCTTTGGAAACATTGTTTGGAATTCCAAGATGCACCCTTGTGCACAATATGAGATCATTTGAACAAACTATGCCAAGAATGTGGCAATAAGATTGATCATTTTGGGCACTCGAAAAATGGAAATGGCTCTTTTGTGCAATGAAAGTGAAAACCCCCAAATCAACATTGTTTGTCATCCCAAGATACACACATGTTCACACTATTTGTTCATTTGAGCAAATTATAAGTGGTTAATATGTTGAATGTTTACCCTGAATTAGAGGGTGAAAATTATGAGAAACAAAAGAAAAAAACAAAACTACCTAAGCTTAATTTCGATTGGTGGAATCACTTGTGTCTTGGATCGATGACCGCATCCATCCGTCCATCCGTCCATCCATCCATCCCATCCCACGGCAAGCAAACCCCCTCTCTCGCGAACCCCACCCATCCCCCTCTCTCTGAACCCCACCCACGGCAAAGAAGCCCTCTCTCTCGCGCTAACCCTAGAAGGCACTCCTTCCTTCCTTGCCGCCACCTCCGGCGCCAGATCCTGGTGCCGCGTCTCCTCCGACCTCGCACTGGCGCTCCGCCTCTCCCCCTCCCTCACCTCCCTCACCTCATCGGAAGAGAAGAGGGAGATCGTGCGACGAGCAGGTCAGGGGCGGCGCGCCGCTCCCAGATCCGCAAGGGCTTGGACCAAGCTCCAACCCCATGGCGCGGCGTGGCTGCGGTTGACAGTCCGCCATGGGCCTGGACTCGAGTTCCGTCTCCTCCATGGGGTCGGCTTCAGATCCGCGCCCCATGGGTTGGACCTGGTGCTCCATCTCCATGGCGTCGCTCGCTTCCGCCGGCCGTCTGCGTCCTTCATTTGCTTCGCCGAGGTAAGATATTCTCCGATTTGCTCTTCCTTTCTCTTCCATTCCCTTACGATGCGTTAGGATTCCTCCTCCTCACGCAGAGTTTGTGGTCGTTGTCGCGAGACCTCCAGGCCCGGCCGCCGCTCGCACGTTTGAGCCGTCGGTCATCCACCTCCCACTCTCTCTGCTTGCCCCCGCCGATCCCATCTGCCTAGGTGGTAGCTCTGCAGTAGCATCTGGTCCTTGCCATGCTCGTGTGTCTGTCTTTAGAGATGCTCTGTGTCCATCTTTAGATGATTTGATTTGCATCCTAGAATCAATTCATTTGCAATCCATTTGATGTTTTGAATTCATTTGCACAATTAGATCGAGAACAACTGCCACCAAAAAAACCTTGAGTGCTGCCTATGAATTGTCTCCTATGAATAGGATGTAGCATCTCCACTTAATTCCCCGGTTCAATTTTTCTAACTGTATATATGTGCTGTGTGTACCCCTAGCCATTAAAAAACTAGTTGTTAATTTCATTCGCTGCAGTCTCTCTTAAGTTAGCTCCCAGCTCTCACTTTCGTTTACTTGAATGTTTAGGGTGGTGGATGAACGAGACGAATGCATTGCGCTCCTAAGAAGATTCTGAACTGCCGAGGCTACCCAACTAGCTGCGAGTAGACAAGCAAGGCATGGCTTGGTTACTGACTGCGGTTACTGGTAAGAACCTTTTACATCCTGGTATAGCTCCAAGTGTACATTCACCATGGTTACTGCCTGTGTATAAACCAGTTTTCAATGTACTAGCGACATGTTTTAGCACTTAAAGTTGCATTTCTATAACTGAAATGCTACAAAAATAGGGGCCAAAGTGGCAGATTGTTTCTTTTTGAGGGGCAAAGTGGCAGATTAGTTGGTACTGTAGTAAGTTGCTTATGTTGGTGTGGCGACTTTTCTACCATGTTTCTTTGCACTAGAATTTTCAAAAAACACATGATTTTTTTAAGGGTGGTTGTCTGAACTGAATTGCTTAGAACTTTCCTATCTAAACAAGAGTTGCCATTTTTCAGTATAATATGAGATTTCTGTGATGAGTAGTCGGATCATTCCTACGGACTTTTGTTCTTTGATTTGAAAATTGTAGCTCACATAGTACAACAGTTGGTGTTGTAGGTGAGCACCTTTTTTTCTTCAAGACAGCCACATGTTTTTCTTTAGCTCTCAAACTGCAGCTTACATGGTTGTGCTTTCTTAGCTCTTAGCTTTCTCAGTTCTTAAAATCCAGCTCAAATCGTTGTGAAATTTATCCTAGATAGACATTCAGTATTGTTCTATCTAGTTCTACTCGGACAAGTTTCTCAGTTTCATTGATCCTCTCTTTTTCAGCGCGAGCGCCGACGCATGCTTCAACATTTTTCTGTTTGATTTGGTGCAAGAGGATGCCTGAGCTGACCAGGAGGACACCCTCGTCCACCCCGGCCACCACACAAGGTCGTCCTTCTATTTCTTTTGCTATTTGTTCATGTGCTACTTGTGTTTCAGTTCCATTGGCTCCTATTGCAAATAAGTCTATACATTAGACTAGCCCAAGTGTTGTAAGTCTTTGGGTGTCCTAGATACGTAAATATACCAAGTGCAAGTGGGTGCTCGTGTTGTGCATAGTAGCAGATCATTTATGTGAGCTATACAATGGCCTATTTCTTCCTAATGATATGAACACTATCTCATGATCGACTAGGTCCCTGCTCTATTTCTTATTCTTTTGCATCTCAGATGTATGTATGTGTCTGACGACGAAGTGGTTTCTTCAGAATTGATCGAGTCTGACAAAGTTGTTCTGAACATTTCTTGAAACAGGGCGAGGCCGGTGATGTCCGTGCGGTGATGTCTCTGGGGTGGCGCCACTGTGCCCGACGCTTGCCCTGGTCACCGTGGTGGTGCTTCGGCGGCTTGCAGACCCTCTCCTCAATGTGGTGATGGTCACACCATAGCCGTGGTGTGGCTGAGCCTCTGCTACGATTACAACCTTCCTCTGGTGAGGTCCTCCCCGTCCTTCATCTCTGATGTAGCTCCTGCATGGCCTTGGCCATGATTTGGGTTGGATGTGGGGCTCTGTTAGTTCTTTGCTAGATGTTGTAACCAAGCATCAACTCCTACTTTGGAGCTCTCTGGTGATAAATTCATGTGGTTCTAGGGTCTCAAGAGCTGCCCATGTGTACTTGCTTTATATATGTGCTCCTGTGATGCTCTGGTGGTATGGGGTTGCTCTGGATTTGCTAAGATGGTTAGGAGCAGTGCTTAATCTGTTGTTTGCTCCTATGTGGCTCTGTTGGACTCATGCTCTGCTCCTACACCAAGAGCTTGATTGGTTCTATATACACTAGCAGCAGTAGCTCATGTACATGTAATTGGACTCCTGTGGTGCTGTTCTTGTAAATTCTTCCATGTCTTTCTCTTTTTTCTTTGGTGCTACTACACATGTTAGATTGTTAGCTGTACTTGTTTCCATCTCAAATTACTTATATTCTTGAACATATGCCCGATGCTTGGTGCATGTAGGATGTGCTCGTGTGGATATCTATGCATTTGTTAAGATTTTTGTAGCACATGCTATGGCCTCAAAGATTGTTTATTTTATTTTTGTTCATACATGAGCACAGTTTTTTATTGCCCTCAAGGGGTGAATTGATTTGATCGTGAATATGTGGTTGGATGTGATGTTTTGCAGGTTGAAGGCGCTAAGGTGTTGGAGACAGCGTGTACTTGTTGAGTGTTTTATCCAGAGAGTGCTATACGGTGATTGGTGTAATATTGTATGGTTATATTGTGATTGGTGGAATGTAATAAACTTGATTTGTACATCGGTGATTTGGCTGTTATTTGAATATATTTAAAATGTGTTCTCGATTGGTATATCATTGAGTTACAAGTTGTGAAAAATTAAAACCCGATGTTTGGGACCTAGTGCCTAGAAGAATCGACAATGTGCATCCATTGACTACAATAATCTGAAATTGAATGTAACAAAAAAGGAAAACCCAAAAATAAAATATATAGAATGTGAAAAGGCTGCACCTCAAAAAGCAAAAAAGGTCGAACCAATGGCCCAAGCCCATGTAGCTAGTAAAAACAACAGGAAAAATACATTAAAAGGGCGAAATGTTGGGCTTGGCCCATGTAAAACGCCGAATCGGACCGGGCTGATTCTTGTGCCACATCACTTGCCACATTTGGATGCCTACGTGGCTCGAGGAAGTTGCTAGTGACCAAAAATTTGGTCAAAGAACCAACGACCTTTACATATCACGAGAAGGTCGCTATAGTCGATTAATGACCCTCAGCTTTTGACCTTCTGTTTTTGGTCACAAAAAGGTCGCAAATGAAAAACTATGACCTTTCAGCGACCAATAGTGAGGGTCACAAGTTGACATATTTCTTGTAGTGTGTGAGATGATGTATTACGGAACGAGCAAAGAGACTTGCCGGTAACGAGATTGAACTAGGTATTGGATACCGACGATCGAATCTCGGGCAAGTAACATACCGATGACAAAGGGAACAACGTATGTTGTTATGCGGTCTGACCGATAAAGATCTTCGTAGAATATGTAGGAGCCAATATGGGCATCCAGGTCCCGCTATTGGTTATTGACCAGAGACGGGTCTCGGTCAAGTCTACATTGTTCTCGAACCGTAGGGTCCGCACGCTTAAGGTTTCGATGACGGTTATATTATGAGTTTGTGTATTTTGATGTACCGAAGAAGTTCGGAGTCCCGGATGAAATCACGGACATGACGAGGAGTCTCGAAATGGTCGAGACATAAAGATTGATATATTGGAAGCCTATGTTTGAGTTCGGAATGGTTCGGGTGAAATCGGATTTTATTGGAACAGGGGGTTACTGAACCCTCCCGGGGTTAATGGGCCTTAGTGGGCCATGAGGGAGAAGAGGAAGGCCGGCCAGGGCAGGCCGCGCGCCTCCCCTAGTCCGAATAGGACAAGGAGAGAGGCGGCGCCCTCTTCCCTCTTCCCTCCCCAAGTCCTAATCCAACTAGGAAAGGGGAGTCCTACTCGGTGGGAGTAGGACTCCTCCGCGCCTCCTCCTAGGGCGGCCGCACCCCCTTGCTCCTTTATATACGGGGCGGGGGCACCCTAGAACACACAAGTTGATCCTTGAGATCGTTCCTTAGCCGTGTCGGTGCCCCTCCACCATATTCCACCTCGGTCATATCGTGGCGGTGCTTAGGCGAAGCCTGCGTCGATAGAACATCAAGATCGCCACCACGCCGTCGTCCGACGGAACTCTCTCTCCCCGAGCTTTGCTGGATCGGAGCCCGAGGAGCGCCACCGAGCTGTACGTGTGTCAAGAACTCGGAGGTGCCGAGTAACGGCGCTGGGATCGGTTGGATCGCGAGGAGAACGTGACGACTACTTCCTCTACGTTAGATCGCTTCGCCCGGTCACGAGGGTACGAGACAACACTCTCCTCTCGTTGCTATGCATCACCATGATCTTGCGTGTGCGTAGGAAATTTTTGAAATTATCGCGTTCCCCAACGGTGGCATCCGAGCCTAGGTTTTATGGTTTGATGTTTTGCACGAGTAGAACACAAGTGAGTTGTGGGCGATACAAGTCATAGTACCTACCAGCATGTCATACTTTGGTTCAGAAGTATTGTGAGATGAAGCGGCCCGACCGACATTATGCGTGACGCTTACGCGAGACTGGTTTCACCGCCACGAGCACTCGTTGCTTAAAGGTGATCGGCGGTGTCTGTCTCTCTCACTTTAGTTGAACCGAGTATGGCTACGCCCGTCCTTGAGAAGGTTAAAACGAAGTCTATTTGACGAAGTATCGCTGTGGTTTTGATGCGAGGTGAGATTGGTTCTTGCTTAAGCCCGTAGCAGCCACGTAAAATTTGCAACAACAAAGTAGAGGACGCCTAACTTGTTTTTGCAGGGCATATTGTGATGTGATATGGTCAAGACATGATGCTATATTTTATTGTATGAGATGATCATGTTTTGTAACCGGTTATCGCAATCGGCTGGAGCCATATGGTTGTCGCTTATTGTATGAAATGCAACGCATCAGTAATTGCTTTACTTTATCACTAAGCGGTAGCGATAGTCGTAGAAGCAACAGATGGCGTAGACGACAACGATGCTACGATGAAGATCAAGGTGTCGTGCCGGTGACGATGGTGATCACGATGGTGCTTTGGAGATGGAGATCACAAGCACAAGATGATGATGGCCATATCATATCACTTATATTGATTGCATGTGATGTTTATCCTTTATGCATCTTATCTTGCTTTGATTGACGGTAGCATTTTAAGATGATCTCTCACTAAAATTATCAAGTAGTGTTCTCCCTGAGTATGCACCGTTGCCAAAGTTCGTCGTGCCGAGACACCACGTGATGATCGGGTGTGATAAGCTCTACGTCCATCTACAACGGGTGCAAGCCAGTTTTGCACACGCAGAGAATACTCAGTTATACTTGACGAGCCTAGCATATGCAGATATGGCCTCGAACACGGAGACCGAAAGGTCGAGCGTGAATCATATAGTAGATATGATCAACATAAGATGTTCACCATTGAAAACTACTCCATCTCATGTGATGATCGGTTATGGTTTAGTTGATTTGGATCACGTGATCACTTAGATGACTAGAGAGATGTCTGTCTAAGTGGGAGTTCTTAAGTAATATGATTAATTGAACTTTAATTTATCATGAACTTAGTACCTGATAGTATCTTGCTTGTCTATGTTTGTTTGTAGATAGATGGCTCGTCTTTGTTGTTCCGTTGAATTTTAATGCGTTCCTTGAGAAAGCAAAGTTGAAAGATGATGGTAGCAATTACACGGATCGGGTCCGTAAATCGAGGATTATCCTCATTGCTGCATGTAAGAGTTACGCCCCTGGATGCACCGCTAGGTGCAGTCTCTTCTGCGATGCAACCGACAACGTTAAGAATGTCCGCAGAGCAAAGCTGATGACTACTCTATAGTTCGGTGTGCCATGCTTTACGGCTTAGAACCGGGACTTCAACGACGTTTTGAACGTCATGGAGCATATGAGATGTTCCAGAGTTGAAGTTGATATTCCAACAGAATGCCCGGATTGAGAGATATGAAGTCTCCAATAAGTTCTATAGCTGCAAGATGGAGGAGAATAGTTCGTCAATGAGCACATACTCGTAATGTCCGGGTATTACAATCACTTGACTCAACCGGGAGTTAATCTTCCGGATGATAGTGTCATTGATGAATTCTTCAATCACGCCACCAAGCTACAAAGGCTTCGTGATGAACTATAATATGCAAGGGTTAGTAAAGACTATACCGAGCTCTTCGCAATGCTAAAGGCTGCGGAGGTAGAAATCAAGAAGGAGCATCAAGTGTTGATGGTCAATAGGACCACTAGTTTCAAGAAGAAAGGCAAAGGGAAGAAGAAGGGAACTTCAAGAAGAACAGCAAGCAAGTTGCTGCTCAGAGAAGAAACCCAAGTCTGGACCTAAACCTGAAATCGAGTGCTTCTACCGCAAGCGATAGTCCTTTCGGAAGCGGAACTGCCCCAAGTATTTGGCGGATAAGAAGGATGGCAAGGTGAACAAAGGTATATGTGATATACATGTTATTGATGTGTACCTTACTAGAGCTCGCAGAGCACTGGTATTTGATACTGGTTCATTGCTAATATTTGCAACTCGAAACAGGACTACGGATTGCGAACACCGGCAAAGGACGAGGTGACGATGCGCGTGGAAATGGTTCCAAAGTCGATGTGATCGCGGTCGGCACGCTACCTCTACATCTACCTTTGGGATTAGTTTTAGACCTAAATAATTGTTATTTGGTGCTGCGTTGAGCATGAACATTATATCTGGATCTTGTTTGATGCGAGACGGTTATTCATTTAAATCAGAGAATAATGGTTGTTCTATTTATATGAGTAATATCTTTTATGGTCATGCACCCTTGAAGAGTGGTCTATTTTGATGAATCTCGATAGTAGTGATACACATATTCATAATGTTGAAACCAAAAATGCAGAGTTGATAATGATAGTGCAACTTATTTGTGGTAATCGCCGCTTAGGTCATATCGGTATAAAGCGCATGAAGAAACTCCATCTTGATGGACTTTTGGAGTCACTTGATTATGAATCACTTGGCACTTTGTAACCGTGCCTCATGGGCAAGATGACTAAAACCCGTTCTCCGGCACTATGGAGAGAGCAACAGATTTGTTGGAAATCATACATACTGAGATGTATGTGGTCCGATGAATGTTGAGGCTCGTGGCGGATATCGTTATTTTCTCACCTTCACAGATGATTTAAGCAGATATGGGTATATCTACTTAATGAAACATAAGTCTGAAACATTTGAAAAGTTCAAAGAATTTCAGAGTGAAGTTGAAAATCATCGTAATAAGAAAATTAAGTTTCTACGATCGATCGTGGAGGTGAATATTTGAGTTACGAGTTTGGTCTACATTTGAAACAATGCGGAATAGTTTAGCAACTCACGCCACCCGAACACCACAACGTAATGGTGTGTCCGAACGTCGAATCGCACTTTACTAGATATGGTGCGATCTATGATGTCTCTTACAGATTTACCGCTATCGCTTTGGGGTTATGCTCTTGAGACGGCCGATTCACACTGAATAGAACACCGTCAAAATCCGCTGAGACGACACCTTATGAACTATGGTTTAGCAAGAAACCAAAGTTGTCGTTTCTTAAAGTTTGGGGATGCGATGCTTATGTGAAAAAGCTTCAACCCGATAAGCTCGAACCCAAATCGAGAAATGTGTCTTCATAGGATACCCAAAGGAGGCAGTTGGGTACACCTTCTATCACAGATCCGAAGGCAAGACATTTGTTGCTAAGATGGATCCTTTCTAGAGAAGGAGTTTCTCTCGAAAGAAGTGAGTGGGAGGAAAGTAGAACTTGATGAGGTAATTGTACCTTCTCCTTACTTGAAAGTAGTTTGTCGCAGAAACCGGTTTCGAGACATCTACACCAAATAGTGAGGAAGTTAATGAAGTTGATCATGAAACTTGAGATCAAGTTACTACGTAACCTCGTAGATCAACCAGAGTAAGATCCGCACTGAGTGGTACGGTAATCCTGTTCGGAAGTCATGCTACTAGATCATGATGAACCTACGAACTATGAAGAAGCGATGGTGAGCCCAGATTCCATAAAATGGCTTGAGGCCATGAAATCGAGATGGGATCCATGTATGAAAACAAAGTATGGACTTTGGTTGACTTGCCCGAGGGTCGGCAAGCAACAGAAAACAAGTGGATCTTCAAGAAGAAGACTAACGCTGACGGTAATGTAACTGTCTACAAAGCTCGACTTGTCGCAAAGGGTTTCCGACAAGTTCAAGGGATTGACTACGATGAGACCTTCTCACCCGTAGCGATGCTTAAGTCTGTCCAAATCATGTTAGCAATTGCCGCATTTTATGATTATGAAATTTGGCAAATGGATGTAAAGACTGCATTCCTGAATGGATTTCTGGAAGAAGAGTTGTATATGATGCAACAAGAAGGTTTTATCGATCCAAAGGAGCTAACAAAGTGTGCAAGCTCCAGCGATCCATTTATGGACTGGTGCAAGCATCTCGAGTTGGAATAAACGCTTTGATAGTGTGATCAAAGCATTTGGGTTCATCTGAGACTTTTGGAGAAGCCTCAGATTTACAAGAAAGTGAGTGGGAGCTCAGAGCATTTCGATATTATATGTAGATGACATATTACTAATCGGAAATGATATAGAATTCTGGATAGCATAAAGGGATACTTGAATAAGAGTTTTTCAATGAAAGACCTCGGTGAAGCTGCTTACATATTGGGCATCAAAATCTATAGAGATAGATCAAGACGCTTAATTGGACTTTCACAAAGCACATACCTTGACAAAATTTTGAAGAAGTTCAAAATGGATCAACCAAAGAAAGGGTTCTTGCCTGTGTTACAAGGTGTGAAGTTGAGTAAGACTCAATGCCCGACCACCGCAGAAGATAGAGAAAATGAAAGATGTTCCTATGCTTCAGCCATAGGCTCTATCATGTATGCAATCTTGTGTACCGGACTGATGTGTGCCTTGCTATAAGCTTAGCAGGAGGTACCAAAGTAATCCAGAGTGGATCATCGACAGCGGTCAAGAACATCCTGAAATACGAAAAGGACTAAGGATATGTTTTCAGATATGGAGGTGACAAAGAGCTCATCGTGAACGGTTACGTTGATGCAAGCTTTGACACCGATCCGGACGATTCTAAATCGCAGACCGGATACGTATTTACACTAAACGGAGGAGCTGTCGGTTGGTGCAGTTCTAAACAAAGCGCCGAGCGGGATCTACATGTGAAGCGGAGTACATAGCAGCCGGAAGCAGCTAATGAAGGAGTCGGATGAAGGAGTTCATATCCGATCTAGGTGTCATACCTAGTGCATCGGGTCCAATGAAAATCTTCGTGACAATATCGAGCAATTGCATTAGCAAAGGAATCCAGATTTCACAAGAGGACCAAGCACATCAAGAGACGCTTCAATTCCATCCGGATTTAGTCCGGATGGGAGACATAGAGATTTGCAAGATACATACGGATCTCGAATGTAGCAGAACCGTTGACTAAGCCTCTTCCACGAGCAAAACATGATCAACACCAAGACTCCATGGGTGTTAGAATCATTACTATGTAATCTAGATTATTGACTCTAGTGCAAGTGGGGATCAAGGAAATATGCCCTAGAGGCAATAATAAAGTTATTATTTATTTCCTTATTTCATGATAAATGTTTATCATTCATGCTAGAATTGTATTAACCGGAAACATAATACATGTGTGAATGCATAGACAAACAGTAATGTCACTAGTATGCCTCTACTAGACTAGCTTGTTAATCAAAGATGGTTATGTTTCCTAACCATGAACAAAGGGTTGTTGTTTGATTAGCAAGGTCACATCATTAGGTGAATGATCCGATTGACATGACCCATTCCATTAGCTTAGCACACGATCGCTTAGTATGTTGCTACTGCTTTTATCCATGACATATACATGTTCCTATAACTATGAGATTATGCAACTCCGTTTACGGAGGAACACTTTGGGTGCTACCAAACATCACAACGAATCGGGTGATTATAAAGGAGTACTACAGGTGTCTCCAAAGGCGATGTTGGGTTGGCGATTTCGAGATTAGGTTTTGTCACTCCGATTGTCGGAGAGGTATCTCTGGGCCCTCTCGGTAATACACATCACTTAAGCCTTGCAAGCATTACAACTAATGAGTTAGCTGTGAGATGATGTATTACGGAACGAGTAAAGAGACTTGCCGGTAACGAGATTGAACTAGGTATTGGATACCGACGATCGAATCTCGGGCAAGTAACATACCGATGACAAAGGGAACAACGCATGTTGTTATGCGGTCTGACCGATAAAGATCTTCATAGAATATGTAGGAGCCAATATGGGCATCCAAGTCCCGCTATTGGTTATTGACCAGAGACGGGTCTCGGTCATGTCTACATTGTTCTCGAACCGTAGGGTCCGCACGCTTAAGGTTTCGATGACGGTTATATTATGAGTTTGTGTATTTTGATGTACCGAAGAAGTTCGGAGTCCCGGATGAAATCACGGACATGACGAGGAGTCTCGAAATGGTCGAGACATAAAGATTGATATATTGGAAGCCTATGTTTGGAGTTCAGAATGGTTCCGGGTGAAATCGGGATTTTACCGGAACACCGGGGTTCTGGAACCTCCCGGGGTTAATGGGCCTTAGTGGGCCATGAGGGAGAAGAGGAAGGGCGGCCGGGGCAGGGCGCGTGCCCTCCCCTAGTCCGAATAGGACAAGGAGAGGGGGGCGCCTTCCCTCTTCCCTCCCCCAAGTCCTAATCCAACTACGAAGGGGGGAGTCCTACTCCGGTGGGAGTAGGACTCCTCGGCCGCCTCCTCCTAGGGCCGGCCGCACCCCCTTGCTCCTTTATATACGGGGCAGGGGGCACCCTAGAACACACAAGTTGATCCTTGAGATCGTTCCTTAGCGTGTGCGGTGCCCCCTCCACCATATTCCACCTCGGTCATATCGAAGCGGTGCTTAGGCGAAGCCTGCGTCGGTAGAACATCAAGATCGTCACCACGCCGTCGTCCGACGGAACTCTCTCTCCCCGAGCTTTGCTGGATCGGAGCCCGAGGAGCGCCACCGAGCTGTACGTGTGTCAAGAACTCGGAGGTGCCGGAGTAACGGCTGGGATCGGTTGGATCGCGACGAGAACGCACGACTACTTCCTCTACGCCAGATCGCTTCGCTCGGTCT
This sequence comes from Aegilops speltoides, assembly GCA_021437245.1. Lineage (NCBI taxonomy): Eukaryota > Viridiplantae > Streptophyta > Magnoliopsida > Poales > Poaceae > Aegilops > Aegilops speltoides. The sequence goes on from CM038141.1 coordinate 467,093,791, forward strand.
CACGAGGGCACGAGACAACACTCTCCCCTCTCGTTGCTATGCATCACCATGATCTTGCGTGTGCGTAGGAATTTTTTTGAAAATACTGCGTTCCCCAACATTACTTGCCCGAGATTCGATCGTCGGTATCCAATACCTAGTTCAATCTCGTTACCAGCAAGTCTCTTTACTCGTTCTATAATACGTCATCTCATAACTAACTCATTAGTTACATGCTTGCAAGGCTTAGGTGATGAGTATTACCGAGAGGGCCCAGAGATACCTCTCCGACAATCGGAGTGACAAATCCTAATCTCGAATTATGCCAACTCAACATGTACCTTGGGAGACACCTGTAGAGCACCTTTATAATCACCCAGTTACGTTGTGACGTTTGGTAGCACACAAAGTGTTCTTCCGGTAAACGGGGGTTGCACAATCTCATAGTTGCAGGAACTTTGTATAAGTCATGATGAAAGCAATAGCAGTATACTAAATGATCAAGTGCTAGGCTAACAGAATGGGTCATGTCAATCACATCATTCTTTTAATGATGTGATCCCACTAATCAAATGACAACACATGTCTATGGTCAGGAAACTTAACCATCTTTGATTAATGAGCTAGTCAACTAGAGGCATACTAGTGACTATAGTTTTGTCTATGTATTCACACATGTATTATGTTTCCGGTTAATACAATTCTAGCATGAATAATAAACATTTATCATGATATGAGGAAATAAATAATAACTTTATTATTGCCTCTAGGGCATATTTCCTTCACTTGGATCCATATGAAGAATTTGGTCCATATGAAGAATTTGATCTGGGGTTCCTGGTCTTCACAGGTGGTGTCATGAGGACATTCACCTGAAGACTTTCAACACAACTTTTGGGAACCCAGATTTTCTTCATAGGGGAACCGTTCCTGCAGTTAGTGCCAATATATCTAGCAAATACTTCACCATTCTGATTTTTGAACAGTTTATAGTTGGAGTCAAAAGACTCATCAGATGAATGAGGAGATTCACATGTAAAGCCAGACAAGTTAGATGGATCAATTGGAGGTCCCTTTGCAGCCACCCATGAGGTTTTGGGGTACTGCTCAGGCTTCCAATATGTTCCATCAGCATTGAGTTTTCTCTCAAAGGCAATACCCTCTTTCCTAGGGTTTCATGTTGAGGATCTGCTTTTGAGCACATCACAAAGTGTCGATGCCCTTTGAGGCTTTTGTACATACTGTCATATACAGTTCCTTCAGCCTGCATTGTCGGTGATACTAGCAATGTCCTCGGATGAGGAATTAGTGGTAGCAGGGCGAGATGAAGAATTTGTAACAGTTGAAGCATTTGAACATTCAGTGAAGAATTAGTAGATTTACGCTCAATGCACTTTAAGCATGGGGAACAAATTCTTCCCGAGAAGCGCTGATTTGTTGAGCTAGTAATGAATTGCACTCTTCAAGATCTTCATAACACACTCTTAGCTTTTCAAGATCTTCCTTTCTTTGAAGAGATTCAAGAGAAAGCTTCTCGTGATCTTGCTTTTCTTGAAGAAATTCATAAGAAAGTTTCTCATGATCGACAAGAGAGAGTTATGATGACCTTGAAGGTTATCAAACCTAGATCAAGTCTCAAGATTTTCACCAAGGCTTTAGTGCGATCCATTTCTTCACCCAACATATCGTCACTTTTATCTAGCATGTTTTGAACCTTTTCAAGAGCCCATTGTTGTTTCACAGCAATCTTAGCAAGTTTAGAGTAGCTGGGCTTGAGATCCTCATCAGATTCATTTTCACTAGATTCAGAGGAGTTGTATTTGAGTACCTTAGCACCTTTCGCCATGAAGCAATAGGTGGGAGCATAGCCATCATTATCTTCATCAGGTTTGTCGGTGGAGTGAGTTTCTTCGGTGTTGAAGATGGATTTGCTGACGAAAGGCAAGAGTAACGCCGACTCGCCACACTGACTCAGATTCTTCAGACGCCTCCTCTTCATCATTTTCCTCGATTCAGCTTGAGTCCATCTCCTTGCCAAAGAATGCCCGAGCCTTCTTGGAGCTGCTCTTCTTGTGAGATGAAGACTTCGAGGATTTTGATGACAAAGATTTTGACAATTTCTTCTTCTTCTTCGCATCATCAGAACTGTAATCCTTGTATTTCTTCTTCTTCATTTCCTTTTCCCACTGAGGACAATCTTGAATATAGTGACCAGGCTTCTTGCATTTGTGGCAAGGCCTTCTCTTATAGTCACTGGATGAGGAATCATTGCCTCTTGAGGATTTTCCAAAGCGACCACGTCTTGTGAACTTCTGGAATTTCTTCACAAGCAGTGCTAGATCCTGGCTCAGTTCTTCAGGGTCACCAAGCCTACTACCAGAATCCTCATATTCAGAGTCAGACACAGCCTTGGCCTTCAGGACACGTGGTTTGACATAGTTTGAACCATAGAGATCTCTCTTTTCAGCAAGCTGGAACTTGTGAGTGTTTAGCCTTTCGAGGATATCAGCAGGATCAAGCGACTTGTAGTCAGCACGTTCTTGTATCATCAGACCCAGAGTATCAAATGAGGAATCAAGCGATCTCAACAGTTTCTTCACAACTTCATGATCAGTGATGTCAGTGTCACCGAGGGCTTGAAGCTCATTTGAGATGTCAGTGAGGCGATCAAAGGTTTGTTGGACATTCTCATTGTCGAGTCTTTTGATGCGGTTGAAGAGATTCCGAAGAACATCGACTCGAGAGTCACGCTGAGTTGAAACTCCTTTATTTACTTTGGACAGCCTATCCCAGATAAGCTTAGCAGTTTCCAAAGCACTCACTCTTCCATACTGTCCTTTGCTCAGATGACCACATATGATATTCTTCGCTTGAGAATCGAGTTGTTTGAATCTCTTCACATCGGTGGCGTTCAGTGAGGGAGTGTGAGAGGGACACCATTTTCCACAACATACCAGAGATCGTTATCAATTGCCTCAAGATGCATTCGCATCTTGTTCTTCCAGTAGGGGTAGTCTGTTCCATCAAAGGTAGGACACCCAGCCGAGACCTTGATCATACCTGCGGTCGACATAACTAAAACTCCAAGCGGTTAAACCAAAATCACACAGAACAAGGGAGTACCTTGCTCTGATACCAATTGAAAGTGCGTTATATCGACTAGAGGGGGGTGAATAGGCGATTTTTATGAATTCTTCACTGAGGAATTTGCTGGTGAGGAAATTCCTTAGCGAAGAACTACTTGCAGCGGAATACGTACTCAGAAGTAAACATAACAGGATACAAACATAGTCATCATGATGAAATGAAGACTAGCACATAGTACTGTAAAGCGTAAACACAGGATAACAAGATGAAGACAAAGCGATCAAGAAATTGGCGAGGAATTTGTGAAAGTCTTCAGCCAAAGTCTTCAAGCATAGATATGAACAACATACAACACAGTCATGAGGAAATGAAAGAGTTGAGGAAATAGAACCAGTTAGCTGGTGAAGACAATGATTTGTAAACCTGTTCCAACTGCTGTCTCGGTTATACGTCTGGTTGGAGCGGTGAGTATTTAAACTCGAGGACGCCTTGAGTCCGGACACCCAGTCTCGAGCCGCAACTCAGACACCCAGTCCTCACCGTATTCTCCTTGAACTAAGACCACGCAGGTCTCGTCCAATCACTCGTGGTAAGTCTTGGTGACTTCCAAACCTTCACAGACTTGGTCACTCGGCGATCCACAATTCCTCTTGGATGCTCTAGACCTTGACGCCTAACCGTCTGGAAGAAGCACAGTCTTCAAAGGTAATAAGCGTCGGATTCACGCAGGATCAATTTCTTGGTGATGCTCAATCACTTTGGGTTTGTGGGGGTTTGGTTTTGGGATTTTCCTCACTTGATGATTTTCGCTCAAAGTCCTCGGAGGATGGGTTGCTCTCAAATGACAAGTGTCAAGTTCTCTCGAGCAGCCAACCAACTAGTGGTTGTAGGGGCGGCTATTTATAGCCTAGGGAGCAGCCCGACATGATAAGACATAAATGCCCTTCAATGATATGACCGTTAGGTGGATAGGATATTTTGGACAGCCCGGTAAAGACAAAGAACGGTCGGAAATTTGACTCTCAAATTACTCGGGGCTATCATGTTCCTCACTGTAGGCAATTTGATTGGCGAATTCCTAACTCCTCGATCGAGCAAAGTCCTCAATGACGGTAAGAACTGCGTACGTGTCCCAAGAAATTGACTAAACCTGTATGAGATTTCCAATGGCTTCACTCGAAGGGATTGGTAGGTGTAGGATTTTGAGTTGAGCATCACATGGAAATTTTTCCTTAGTATTTCCTCGACCCCCTTTAACAGTACGGTGTTTCCTATGACTCAAGAAAGAGAAAATGAAACTACGAAAACAAAAGTCTTCACGCTTCATATTCCTCGAATGAATACCAAGTCTTCAAGGTCACACCAATTTATTCACTTTCAAAGTCTTCAGAAAATCTTCAGAATATCAAAGTCTTCAGTCGAAGAACTTCATTTTTAGGGGTCGACTTTCTCTGTAAATATCAAACTCCTCATAGACTTATAGACCTGTGTACACTCACAAACGCATCAGTCACTTAACCTATAAGTCTTCAATACACCAAAATCACTAAGGGGCACCAGATGCACTTACACCACCAAATCCAAGTATTACGATATAAGAGAAAATTTTAGTCTTCGTTCATTTTTTTAGGAGGTGCACCACTTTATTCAAACCAAGATGTTCTCAGGAATACAAATGATATCTGGGCGATTAACTAGCCAGATGTATCTATCAAAAACCAAAGTGGAAGCAGCTTTAGCTAAACTATGAGACTGTGGGTTCATATCTTGTTTTTCATGAATAATTTCTATCGACGAAAAACCTCCCATCTTCCTTCTGATGTCTTGAATGATTGCTCCAGAGACACGCCTGTATGATCCATGTAACTTCAATGTTGCGAGACAATTTGTTGTTGTCACTACACGATCACATGAAATATCTGCTGCTAGTGACAAAGCTTCACTACAAATGCAAGGGGTCACTCCTCCATCCCCATGCCTTCCAATGCATGTGTCTGCATGAATCTTGGCAAACCCTTCAGACGGAGCTAGCCATCTAGGCCCTCTCGCTATAGATTGGGGAGTCACCATTTGCTTCTTAAGGGGGACCTACTGAAGATCTACCAAAAAAATGTTGGATAAAGGAAAGCGTGGTCAGTGGTGACTGAAATTCCTCTTCGTGTATCGCTCTTCGACGAGCGTTACCAAATAGACCACAAAGTAACTAGAGTTTTCATAAACATATCTTGGCCCATTGAGTCTTGTAAGTCGATCAACCATAGCCTAGCGTCTGAATGTCTGCAAGCAACAAGATGCTCCACCAGTTCTTCATCGATGAACGAAACACACTTGGCCTTGCTACATTCCACCAAGGCATGATTCCAAGTATCCTTCTATGAATTACATATGGAGCAGACACTATTAAGCGTCATATATCCATGGTGTCGCAAAGATTTGTTGCAATAGAAATACTTGCAAGCCTCCAAATAAAATTTTCAGTTTTGACGGGATCAACAATTTTCAAGGGCGACTTCATTGCTTCTTGTTTTCTTGCGTGTCAGGATTAGCAGCATGATGAAACTGAAGGAAATATGCCCTAGAGGCAATAATAAAGTTATTATTTATTTCCTCATATCATGATAAATGTTTATTATTCATGCTATAGTTGTATTAACCGGAAACATGATACATGTGTGAATACATAGACAAACTTAATGTCACTAGTATGCCTATACTTGACTAGCTCATTAATCAAAGATGGTTATGTTTCCTAACCATAGACATGTGTTATCATTTGATTAACGGGATCACATCATTAGGATAATGGTGTGATTGACTTGACCCATTCCGTTAGCTTAGCACTTGATCGTTTAGTATGTTGTTGTTGCTTCTTCATGACTTATACAAGTTCCTATAACTATGAGATTATGCAAATCCTGTTTTCAGGAGGAACACTTTGTGTGCTACCAAACGTCACAATGTAACTGGGTGATTATAAAGGAGCTCTACAAGTGTCTCCAAAGGTACATGTTGAGTTGACGTATTTCGAGATTAGGTTTTGTCACTCCGATTGTCGGAGAGGTATCTCTGGGCCCTCTCGGTAATGCACATGACTATAAGCCTTGCAAGCAATGTAGCTAATGAGTTAGTTACGGAATGATGCATTACGTAACGAGTAAAGAGACTTACGGGTAACGAGATTGAACTAGGTATTGGATACCGACGATCGAATCTCGGGCAAGTAACGTACCGATCACAAAGGGAACAACGTATGTTGTTATGCGGTTTGACCGATAAAGATCTTCGTAGAATATGTAGAGCCAATATGAGCATCCAGGTTCCGCTATTGGATATTGACCGGAAACAGTTCTAGGTCATGTCTACATAGTTCTCGAACCCATAGGTTCCACACGCTTAAGGTTTCGATGACAGTTATATTATGAGTTTATGAGTTTTGATGTACCGAAGTTTGTTTGGAGTCCCGGATGAGATTACGGACATGACGAAGAGCCTCGAAATGGTCAAGACATGAAGATTGATATATTGGAAGCCTATATTTGGATATCGGAAGTGTTCCGGGTGAAATCGGGATTTTACCGGAGTACCGGGAGGTTACCGGAACCCCCCGGGGGTTTAATGGGCCTACATGGGCCCTAGTGGAGAGGAGGAGAGTAGGCAAGGGCTGGGCAAGGCCCTCCCCCTTGTCCGAATAGGACAAGGAGAGAAGGGCGCCTCTTTCTTCTCTCCTCCTCCTTCCCCTTCTCCTATTCCAACTAGGAAAGAAGGAGTCCTACTCCGTGGGAGTAGGACTCCCTTGGCGCGCCCTCCTTGGCCGGCCGTCCCCCCCCTTGGCTCCTTTATATCTGGGGCAGGGGCCACCTCTAGACACAACAATTGATCTCTTGATCTCTTAGCCGTGTGCGGTGCCCCCCTCCACCATAGTCCTCGATAATATTGTAGCGGTGCTTAGGCGAAGCCCTGCGATGGTAGAAAATCAAGATTGTCACCACGCCATCGTGCTACCGGAACTCTTCCCCGACATTCTGCTGGATCGGAGTACGGGGAACGTCATTGAAAGGACGACGATGTCGCCTAGAGGGGGTGAATAGGCGTTTTAAAATCTTATACGGATTTGGCTATATCATAATGCGGAAATAAACTAAGAGGATACTTTTCAAGCACAAATCCTAAATATACTAGGCTAACTAAGTGCACCAACAACTTAGGATAAACAAGATGATAACAATGAGGATATGAGTAAGCACAAGTAAGTTACACAAACTTACTCAATGTATATCACAAGATATATAAATGAATAATACACACAACCACAAGTAAGCAATACAGGCTTACACAAATTGTATCACAATATATGGAATTGAATGATACAATGAAACTCAAGTAAGCACTACAAGCTTACACAAGTTATGTCACAAGATATGGAAATGAATGTTACAAGCTAGCAATTCACACTAAGCACACGATAGAACAATAGTAGCAAGTATGAATTGCGGACTATAAAGTGTTGGCCTAGATAATCTCTATGATATGGTAACCAACACAATATAATGAGGACAACAATATATAGTGAATGCAAGGTCAAGACCAAAGTAAACCACAAGTAGTGGCTAGGGTTAGAATTAACCGAAGACACGAAGACGAGGATGTATCCCGATGTTCACTTCCTTGGAGGGAAGCTAGTCACCGTTAGAGCGGTGGATGTTACCACGAAGGCACACCAACGCCACGAAGGCTCACCCTATTCTCCTTGAGATATCACCACGAAGGCGATTCTCAACCACTAGTGGTAGACCTTGAGGCGGCCTCCAAACCTTCACAAACTTTCCGGGGGACAAATCACAAGTTGATTCTCACGGAGCACTCCTACCGCCAGGAGTCTCCAACCTCCAAGAGTAACAAGATCAAGGGGAAATGCTCAAGACTTGCTCAAATCATTAATTGCTTTGGTCACAAGAGGGAGAGGAGAGGATCTATCTTTTGATTGGAACAACTCTCAAGAACACTCACTAATCTCTCCGGATCTAAGATTTGGTGTAGGAGAAGTGAGAGGAGCCACTTGTGTTCTTGGGACGATTTGGGATGAAGTGCTCAACCCTCCCCGGAGTGGGAGAGGATATTTATACCATAAAGAAAATAGAGCCGTTTCTGCAATTGTTGACCTGCCCGGATGATCTCGACGCATACCCGGATGATCCGGCAATGCCTAGATGATCCGGGAAGGTCAATATACAATGTGGTGAAGTAGATACCGGATGTCCGGGACATAGCCGGATGATCGGGCAATTCCGGATGATCCGGGTGGGTAGCCGGATGATTCGCTAGCGGAATAAGCTACTTGTGATGAATTTTACGAATAACCGGATGATCCGGCAGGAACCGGATGATTCGGGCAAAGCCCGGATGATATGGGAGAGGGCCGGATGATCCGGCCAAACCAAACTGCTGCAGCCTAGAAACTGAAACAGGCACAACTTTTACATCCGGACTCCGATTTTGATGATCTTGGGCTCGTTTTGAAGCTATGAAAAAAAACCAGGTCCTCACATAGAGAACCACCCAAGATGAACCAAAATGGAGGATGCAAAATATGCAAAGGTTTTATCATGTATTTGGGTAACCTATTTGGCTTTGGATTTTCTTTGGTATATAGGATATGAGTGGAATTGTGTAGAGAAGATGTTGACTTGAGCAAATCTATCACGAACCCCTTTGATCCCCTCTTAATAGTGCGGGATCCCTATAACTCAAGAATCATAAAAGGTCTACACTACATAGCTATCAAGAATCCATTCTTGAGTGTATGTGTTCCTTCGGTGTTCATCACTCCACAACACTAACGTCGAAGGAACTAATACCTTTGACTCGAGCCTTTCACTTGAGCTTGAAGTTGAAGTTTCTTCTTGGATCAAGTTGAATGGCAAGACATTGGTGAAGTCTCCAAGTAGCTCCCCCATACACAGTGTGGGAAGCTTTGCTTTGTATTTATCTTCATGTGTCCATCATGTGATCATCCACAAGCTTCAAGCATGTAATCCTTCGGGATAGTTATCTTGAACTTGCCCTTGTCAACCATGATCATCAACACTTGATGTCATACTCTGGTAGACTCTCTCTCGATGCGAGCCCATGAGAATCTCGTCTCAAAAACATAGGCAACACATAGTATGTGTTAGTACACAAAGCGCAATTGACAAGTTCTTACCATACCACAAGATCTCAAGTGGCACATGATTTGCGCTTGTGTGTTGACCATCTTTGAATTCAATCTTCGATCTTCATCTTGGTCAACCTTAATCTTTGCTCCATGATTAATCTTGATGCACAACTACATGTATATGGCATTCATTCCGAATCCATTCAATATCCTTCTTGCATCACCCATGGAACAAACCTTCCTATATAACTTGATGTCATTGTTTCTTCATAGGAATTGTCATTCATTATCAAGTCTCAATGCATATATAGATGCTGATGGATTTCATCCACCAATTCATCCAATATTCTTCATGCATTGCAAATGGAACTTTCCTTCAAATGTATATCTCAGTGCAAACATTAGTCCATTAGGATTGTCATTTAATTACCAAAACCACACATTGGGACTACATGTACTTTCAATCTCCCCCATTTTGGTAATTGATGACAATCTCAACAAGAGGGTTTATATAATGAATTTTTAAACAAGCATGAAATTTATCCAAGGATAAATTGTATACTTGGGATGGTTGTAGTACCATCAATACACTACACAAGCATTTGATGATAGTACACCCATAGTATATAGAACAAACTCCCCCATAATATATGAATTTGTGAATGAACTTTGAATGTCATTGCATATATTGGTTGACATAAACTAGGAGAAGATTTCTCTATATACAAGACTCATCCATGCAATAAGAATATATAACAAGGGTAGATATGCATGAGTGACAACAAGAACTAGACAAGATATTTATCTTAAACCCTCTAAACTTCTCCCCCATTGGCAACAAATGCCAAAATGGAAGACAAAACATCTACCAGACCAATATAGTATGAGTTCCTCCTTGATGTGTGCATATAACAAAATGTGAGTGAAAACAAATGCACATATTCAATGATGAACAATTAAAGGAGCTCGAAATCTATAGAATGCAATCAGATACAAAGATATGAACTTTTTCATGTATAAAAATTTCTAAGTGGCCTATAATAATCATGATATGTATCCACAAAGAAACTCGTATACACAAAAAGAAAGGTTGCAATTGGTAATAACATGATATCCACAAGTGAATTCACTATTATACAACTTGAGCCTAGTCATAATAGCAAGGCACATGGCACAAAGCACATGGCACAAATTGATCTCATTTGCATAACACAAAGTGAAGCAAGAAATCAAAAGATCCGATGAGCCAAAAGGATAAATGAATACTACGATTTGGGAAGAGGAGTGTTGTAAGGAAAATAGAGAAGCTCCCCATGATTTGTGCACTATTTAGAATTTTTGTATTTGGATACAAGTGCACAAAATAGGATCATCACTCCCCCAAAATCAACAGAACACAAAACAATTGCAAGCAAGCATAGATAAGAAAAGAAGCCTAGCATTTGCAACAAACATATGGTTAAGCAACATATAAATGAGGCAACCTAAGAATAGGCACAACTAAAATGATATGTGTGAGTCACGTCAAAGCACTTGAGAAGACTAGTATAAGGATGAGAATTAAGCATCAACATAGTCTTGAGTAAATGAGATACAAGGTGCAAGACATGTCCTTCCACACACACGAAATTAAGAAGGTCACACACACATCAAGCAAATGGGTTCACAAGCTCACTAGTAGCAAATTAAAAATCAAAGCTTGTGACAACCCATGACGAAGATAGAAATAATAGGCTTGTCAAGACAAGCACGAGGACAACAATCTTCACCAAACATGAGTGCACTAAGATGCAAAGAGGTAAGACACGACTCATACAACAAATGCTTCCACGGAGCCACCAAAGATATAAAAAGAGAATGAAACGGTGGACATGAAAGAATAGGGATATCAACTAGGGATGTAACTTGGCTCACGTGTATAAGATTCTAGGTAGATGACAATCATGATGATATACATCCACAAAGAAGGATGTACACATGAAATAGTTACAAAAGGAAAGAATAAGATATCCAAACGGGAGACATAAAATATACCAATGAGATCTTTGCTTGAAAGTATAGCACATGGCTTAATGTAATCTTATCGCATATTAATGAACTCCAAACACACAACCATCAAAGACATCACAACTAGCAACAAGAGATCATTGTTGCGATTCTTTGAGAAAGGAAACAAGTATGACAAGAACGAGTCAAGAAATTCATGCCATGATGCAGCCTACACAAGGTTGAATGCAAGAAGTGTATGCATGAAGTAGATACTTGTTACCGAGATAGCATTGGAATGATGTAGTAGGTAATGGTTCGAGCTTGGCTCTAATTTCCTCATAGTGCCACCACTTTCATGAATAAGCCAAGCACCCAATGCTTCTCAAATGTACCTAAAACAATTTATACAATATGGTCCCCAAACTTATTGGGTCCAAAGTAGTTAGCATAACTACAAAACATAGGGTAAAATCACTTAAATATGTGCATATCGATATGAATTTGAATACCATGCACATCTTAGCTATTAAGAATTTGATGGATTTACTATATATATATATATATATATATATATATATATATATATATATATATATATATATATATATAGGATCAAATAAAGCAAACAAGGCATGCGAATTTACACATAGTAAATACACATGCACAAGCCTCCCAAAATCCAGGAGATACAAATTGGACAAATGAACACATAACCGTTAATACTTCCAATAACATCACTAGTCATTCATGTTGTCCAAAATGACTCAAAGTGACAAATCAACATATGATAGCACACAAAGTTCAACATATGAACCAAGGAAAAAACAATGAGCATATAAGATATGCATTGCACACATACTCATGGGAATATCTCAATCAAGTAGATATAGGACACTATAAACAATGAGATAACAAACTACCATAACTCCATACAAACTAATAAGATGAACTCGAACAAAATGGTGTTTCAATTTGACATTTGGTGTACAAACCAAATAAGTACATGATCATATATACTAACACAAGCATAACATGAGAGTTTAGAAATAAACACAATGCTTGGATAGCATATTATTAACATTCCAATTAGATAGATCATCATGCAAAGCAACAATTGGAATGGATCTATTCAAATGATTTTCCAAATACAATTTTTAAGATAACCATGGGCAAAACCGCACAATAATACCATACTCAAACAAAGCATTGCATGCCACAGAGATATAAGATAATCTCAAATATAAATTCTAAGTGGCAAACTGGCAAACCTCTATTGTTAATGTTCACACGAGAAGTGATATGTACAAAGTATATCACTCCCCCATAATGTGATAATCCATGTATTATCCATAAGAGGCAAATGAAACCCAACTAAGGATAATTAATGGATGAGGATTTGAGTTTCAAATGAACTTTACATACCACATAGTAACTAGATAATATTGCACTAATAATACTAGGTGGTATCCTACATATATACATATTTAAGGTTTGTGATATGCGTAAATCATAGCACTCCCCCATAATGTGATGATCCATTAATATCTCAAAAAAACCCAATGAAGATTCAACTAATGAAGCAATAAAGGCTCGAAACCACACACACAACTATATGATGTGCATAGCAACTTACGCATGCTAGATAACATGAATCAAGTATATTAGGAAGCACAACATATACAAGCACATGCTAGTTACAAAACTTAAACACGCAAGGGACTTAGTAACTTTCACTGTACACAATGCAAGTACAAGTTACCGCAAAGAGGAGCATTGGATTGATAGATATGATGGTAATCCACTTGACTTGGCATTAACCATAACATATGGTGAAAATAGTTTTTCTTCATGAAGTAGCCAAGTCTCCAATGCCCTCCACAGACCTATTGATCAAGTTTGACACTACTAGGAAAAGGGCTATAGATAGGATTGATTCTAATGGCGCACCGTGGAGGCAGTGCGCCACTACTATATACTAATGGCGCACCTGCTCCTGATACGCCATTAGAGTGGAAGACACTAATGGCGCACCGTGGAGAGGGTGCGCCATTAGTATGATTTTTTTTTCATTTTCCCATACATACTAATGGCGCATGAGGCCTACAATGCGCCATTACTATATATAACTTCTAATGGCGCACCGTGGACAGGTGCGCCTCTAGTATGAATTTTTTTCCATTTTCCCATACATACTAATGGCGCATGACTTCTACAATGCGCCATTACTATATATAATCTTCTAATGGCGCACTAAAGCAAAGGCGCCATTACTCTAAATTTTGTTTTATTCTTTTTTTGCAAAACTACTAATGGTGCACCCTCTTCTGATGCGCCATTAGTAACCAGGGTTACTAATGGCGCATGAGCAGAGGGTGCGCCATTAGTAACCTGGGACCAACAAGATATTTTGGACAGCCCACACCTACCCACTCACTTTCCCCACTTCATTCCATCCACCTCCTTCTCCAAGATTTCGGCCATCTCCTCCTCCTCACCTCATTTCCACCATAGATTCAACAAAATTAAGTGGTGAAATTACCTTTTTTGATAGGTAAGTAAGGGAAAGCTATCTTCATGATATAGATCTACTTTTTTTCTCCCTAGCTCGCTCCAACAACGTGCACATGCACTTTTTGTGGCCTAGCTAGATCTATGTATGTTTGTGGTGTTGCAAGTGTTTGTGGTGTTGCATATATGTTTGTGTTTGAAGGTACCGGTATTTGAAATATGCGATAGTTGCCAATATTTTGCCGGAATGTTTTGATTCATTTCCGTTTCGACGAGAATTTTGGCACTATGCATTCTTTTGGTCCTATTTTTAGGGAAGGTCATGCCAAATTTTTCTTGGTTCTAACATATCGTTTTGTTCTACCCTCGCAGCGACCTCTGGTCCGCATGATGGTGAAGGCATCGTGAATAGGTTTTGAGCTCATGAAGGCCGAGATGCTTCAAAAGAACGAGACGGAGATAAGATGTCCATGTCGAAGATTCAAGTGAAGAGCCTTATTGCGGACCCGGATTCCGGCAGGTCGGGACCACCTGCTCTTGCGTGGTTTCATGGATGGCTATCGGTGGCAAGGTGATGAAGATGACTATCAAGTCGCCCATGGCCGGGGCCGGGCAAGAAATGAGGAAGGGCAACAAGACAAGTACCACCGTGGCGAGGGCGGGCGAGAAGACGAAGAATCTCTAGGACATGATCACGACGGTGATGCTGTACACAGTCATCATGTAGAAGATGTCGTACATGATGATGAGGAAGATCAAGACGAAGGGCATGATCATGAAGATGAAGATGCCGGAGCAGACGACGATGGAGGCTGGGTGCAGGACCCTCATATTCAAGAGCTGCTTCTCAAGCGGACGGATAACGCAAGAGCTGCCGCCGAGAGAAAGCCAAGCTGGATCAACTGGAGATAGACGCGGTTACTCCATTGTATGAAGGATGCAGGCCCGAGGATACCCGCCTGAAAGTAACGCTCATGGCTCTGGAGATGAAGGTAAAACACAAAATGACCGACGCATGCTTCGACGAGAACATGTCATTCGCACGAACGTCTTCCCAAGGGGAACAAGTGCCCGACCAGTTCGAGGAGGCGAAGAAAATCGTGTGTCCTCTGGATTTACCGCACGTGAAATACCATGTGTGCATGAACAATTGCATCATTTATCGGGACGAGCACGCGGAGTCTACCATATGTCCGGTGTCGCGCCACTCGATACAAGAAGAGGAAGAAAGCTCCTCGAAAATCGGTGTGGTACTTTTCGATCACTCCTCGTCTCGCAGCGGTATTTCGCGGACCCTAAGGTAGCAAAGCTCCTGCGTTGGCACGCGGATAGGGAGGAGAAGAAGCGAGAAGATGAGGCAAATGATCCGGAGATAGATAAAAAGACAAGATGCTGAGTCACCCTAAGGATGCGAGCGCTGGCAAGCGTTGAACTTCAAGACCTGAATTTGGGAAGGATCCAAGGAACATCGTCTTTGGCGCGAGCACCGATGGAGTCAATCCGTTTGGCAGCGTGAGAAGCACACATAGCACTGGCCTGTGTTTGTGTGGATGTACAACCTTCCCCTGGTTGTGCATGAAGAGGAAGTACATTCACATGAGTATGCTAATTGAAGGGCCGAAACAACCAGGAACGACATCAATCAGACCGGGGCTCTTTGAAGGAGGAGCTAGACACGCTGTGGAAAACGCCAGCCAATACGTGGGACGCCGCAGAAAGAATATTTCCCTATGAGAGCCGTGACCGCTCACGACGGTGCACGACTATCTCGATTACGGATATCTCGCGGGCGGGTAGTCCACGGATTTTACGGATGCGTAAGGTGCATGGATGACACAACGACGCCAGACTAGATAGAGATCCCGGTCTTGAAAACCGTGTTCATGGGACATCGAAGGTGGCTTCGCGACGATGACCCGTGGAGGAAACGCAAGGATCTGTTCGATGGTGAAACCGAACCCAAAACGCCCTGTACGAGGAGCGGCGAGGAAATAGACAAGCTGTTGAAAATTGGAAAGACTACCCACCGCCGAAAGATGCGAAGGCGCCAGAGCGCTGCTGAAGGTATGGAAAACGAGGTCTGTTTTTCGGGACTTGCCGTCATCGAAGATCCACCGTGTGCCTCACAGCCTTGATGTCATGCATATCACAAAGAACGTGTGCGAGAGTCCGCTTGGTACCTGCTCAACATGCCGAGAGGACCAAAGATGGGCCGAAAGCAAGGCGGACTTGAAATCAATGGGCATCGTGCGGGAGCTTCACGCTAATGATGATGATGATGATGATGATGAGGCGAAGCGGGACACGGAAAGTCGTCGCAAAGGCAAAAAGGCCAAGAAGACCGGAAATGACTACCTCCCGCGTGCTTCACTCTAAGTCGAGGAGATCGAGCAGTTTTCACCGCCTCCTAGGAGTAAAACTTCCTTCTGATTACGCTGGGAAGATAAGCAGATACCTAGACCCAACAAGCGAAGTTCAGCGGGATGAAGTCTCACGGTATCACGCGTTGATGACGCAGATACTTCCAGTTGCAATCCGTGGGATCATGGACGCGCACGTCCGTGAAACGCTATTTGGCCTGTGCAACTTTTTCGACGCCATCTCGGAAGTCGATTGGCGTGAGGCAACTCGAAGGCTGAGGAAGAGATCGTGGTGATACTATGCGAGCTTGAGATGTACTTCCGCCCGCATTCTTCGACGTTATGGTGCATCTGCTGGTCCATATAGTGGAGGATATCATCCAACTCGGCCGACGTTCTCGCACAAGCATGATGCCATTCAAAGGATGAATGGTGTCATCAAAGGATACGTTCGCAACATGTCACGTCGAGGGAAGCATAGCGGGGGCTTTCGATCGAAGAGTGCATCTCCTCTCGCACGAATTATCTAGGCATCGAGAACCCGCTGGTCCGCCCGTCAACAGCACCTCGGCAGGCTCGCTGGATGGGGTCACCATGAGGGTTGCCGTGAAATGCATGTCGACTTCGAGGGTCGACTTCGCCGACTTTGAAAGAGCAAACCTAGTCGCGCTACAACACATAGACGTGGTCGATCCTTGGGTGGTAGAGCACAAAACCTTTATTAAGAAGACGTACAATGACCGAGGCCAACAGAGGACGGACGGAGATATACTCAAAGAGCACAACTCATGTTTCACGCGTTGGTTCAAGCAGAAGCTTCTGTCGTACCCTTTACGTGAGGATTCTTCGCAGAAGAACAACTCATATTCGCCTTGTCACAGGCGCCGAGCACAACGATGACCTATGAGGCGCACGATATCAACGACTACACATTCTACACCGAGGACAAGGACATGAAGAGCGATGGTTATCGAACTCCGGGTAACGATGGAATCCTACACCGTAACGACAAGGACAGATACTACGGAAGGATCGAGGAGATCTGGGAGCTGAGCTCTACCGAGAGAAGGTCCCAATGTTCCGTGTCGATGGGCCAAAGCGTCATAAAAGAAGACCGGTATTTCACCACCATGGTTATACCCGGTTAATCAAGATCATGGCAAACGTCACCTTGAAAAATGAGCCATGGGTATGGCTTCCCAAGTGGACCAATGCTTCTTCATTACCGACCCGCCAAAGCCCAGTCGTGTTGTCGTGAGGAGAGGCAAAAGGAAGATCATCGGAATGGATGGAGTAGCCAATGAGCAAGACTTTGACAAGTACGGCGACCCGAAGATCGAACATGACGACGACGATGAAGTAGCAGCACACACCACAAGAAGAAGCAGGACCACCCTACCTAAAGGACGTCCGTTCCACAAAAGAACTCCGTTTGCGAAAAAGAAGGGCAAGAAGATTGTGAACAGATAGCTAGCTAAGACCGATTGTATTTAAATTGTAGTCTTCATTTCTCGATTGTATTTCATGGGCACTTTTGATATCATGAATATTTTTAAATTTCATGGGCACTTTTTGAATTCATGAGGACACTTGATCTCGATTCCCCTCCATCTTGATCTCGATCCCCCTCCATCTCGATCGCACTCAAGACCTCCCCGCTAGCTCCACCCATCGCAACCTCCCCGCTCCACCGCCGAGCACCGCCCGCCCCCTGACCGCACTTTTTGAACATATTTTAATTTTTTTACTATTTTTATAAAAATATTACACTGTTATAATTTAAACAAGTTTGAACATATTTAAACACAAATAAATATAAAAAACAGCATTTAAAATGCATAAAAATATTACTGTTATGATTTAAACAAGTTTGAACATATTTAAACACAAATAAATATAAAAACACCATTTAAAATGCATAAAAATGTTGGGGATCCAGGAATCAAACCGGGACCTCTGGTGTGTGTGTGCGTCTTGACCGATCGGGCTAGTGGGTGGGTTCTGTTGTAGATAGGGTTGGGTTGTAGATATGGCTACTAGCTGCTAGGTTAAAACAAAATTCTAATGGCGCACCGAGGGGTGGTGCGCCATTAGAATAGTTGTACTTATGGCACACCGTTGTGTCGTGCGCCATTAGAAAGCTTCCCTCCCTCCACCTATTCCCCTCTGGCCTCTCTCCCTCCCTCGCAAATCCCCCACTGACCTAACGATGCCGCCGCCGCCCGACCCCACGGACTCCACCCCGCCCCCGCGCCCCCACCCCGCCACCGCGCACCCCACCCCACCTGCCGGACTCCACCCGCCGCCCGCCCGCGCCACCCCCCTGCCGCCCCGCCCACCCTGGACTCCACACCGCCCGCCGCCCACCACCTTGCCCCGCCCCACCCCTGCCGGACTCCACCCCGCCGCCCGCGCCCCACCCCATCGTCGACCTCATCCATTCAGAGCTTCAAATCGAGCAGAGCCGTCCCGGCGCTCTCCATCGAACGCATCTCCGTGGGTTCAAGCGCCACACTATCAGTGAATCCCCTAAATCTACTTACTCTGATCGCTAACAATGTAGTGTCATGTCAAGAGACTAAAGTTCATATTGCCATGGTTACCTTGTTAATTTTAGTGTCGGTGTTCATATTAGATGTATATAGTTGTATCTTGTAATTATAGGAAGGGTCCCTGTTACCATGATTTTCTTTCTACACTTTTTGTGTGGAGTTGAGTAGTGTGATGGTGGGTTTCTTATTATTGCGCTGTATGTAGAGTATCGTGTTGATTTTGGTGCCAGCGTTAGGTAGTACTCTGCATTCATAAATCTATGAGCTGAGATACATATCGCTAACAATGTAGTGTCTATCTGAAGAGACTAAAGTTCAAGATTGAAACCGACAAAGATAGCATGGATGGAATTCACCGCTAAAATCACCTCTCGAATTTAGTGTGGTATTTGTCCATGGTATTGAAACCGATAGCATAGCATGTATTTGTCCATGGTTTGTATCATGCATCTTTGGATTGTGAAAACCATTAATTTAATACTAGTATTTTTTGATGCAAAGGGTTCTCATCAGTGACACAGTTTTGGTCAATCATTGTCTTGAGGTTGCCAGTGGGGAAGTTGTTTCTTCCCAGCGAACCTTGATGGACTGGTCGTGAGTAGCTGTTGTTGAAGAGTGAACGTTGGCCTGTCGAATCTTTTGACCTCGGGTTGCGCTTGATTGGTAGAGTATTAGAACTGAGAAAAATGTACAAATGTCGTGTGATTAAGGCTAGTAAAGATGGAGTATGGCTCTTTGGGTAATCTGTGTTTGGCTGTATAGTCCTTTTTCAATGTGTTTTGTTCTCCTTCGCTCCTGTTTTTTCGGTTATGAGCTCTCAATACTTGTGTAATATGATTGCCTTTGGGCTGTTTGAAGACATGTTGAATCGGGTTTATGTGTTATTTAGGATGAACTTCTTGCACTCGCTGTTAAAGCCTAAATATATTGCTGCTATTACTTTTATGTATACATATTGTTGGTCCATTTCATCCATGATGTCTTTTGGGCTGTTTGAAGACTCTGTTATGTAGGTTGAATATTTCTTGCACTGCTGTTAAAGATGTTACCAGTCACATTTCTGTGTCCACATTGTTTTTGTATGTAATTAAAAATGTCAAATACACTACATTGGCTGTGACAATCTGTAACTTGCTTAATTAGGATGAATTTTTTGTTCTTCATTATAGTGTATACATCTAATTCAGTAAAAAATAATAGTCATCACCTTCTGTGTAAAAAGATGTCTGAACCTTGTCTATGCCATTGGAAGAGAAATTTACAGGATGCATAGATTTTTTTACTTTTGTTGCATTGGAGGTTCATCTTGTCTTGAAGCAAACAAATTAGCATTGGAGGCTCATCTTTGAGGCTTATCTTTCTTACATATCAGAACTTGCAAACAAATATGTGAAAGACTTGTAAAGTTGCTGGGTTTTGTCTTCGACCATTGTGTCGTGATGAATTTGCAGGTACCCCGAGAGGCCCTTGAGTTTGCCGGAATGTCGATTAACTTCCGTTCCGCAATTGGTACTCCATATGTCCTATTTTCAGCAAAGGTCATGCTGAAATTTTCCGTGAATTTTAGCATGACTTTGCTAAAAATAGGACATATGGGGTACTTGCGACTAATGCATGGGCCGGGCTATCTTAGTACTTAGTTAAGTAGGATCAACTGCCCTGCCATTCTTGCTGCATTAAATCATAGGTGTCAATAGAGCCAAGTGATTAGGCCCAACTTAGAATTATCCTTAGCATCGATAAACCCTAGATGATAAACCCAACATAGGTGGCAATAGAGCCAAGTGATTAGGCCCAACCCTAAATCATGAGACCATGATCTTGTTCCTTGACAATAACCATCTTTTTGACCAAACTTTTTTCCTATTTAGGGAGAAACATGGCCCACAACGACGAGGCCGGTGGTTCGGGCGGCAAGCAATTCTGGGAGATGTCCCAAGAGTTGGAGGAACAACAACCTCATCGCTATGATGACGCCGCGGAAGACACCGATCCTGATTACACAACCCCTAGTGGCGTCAGGGATGACACCACTGATGGTGCCGCCGAGGATGCCACCACTGATGATGGCGGCGCACACACAGATGGTAGCCAACCGAAGAAGCAAAGGAAGGACCGGCGCGAGAATGCGCTCCGCACCGTCAAGGAGGAATTCACTCAAGTGGACTCCGACGGGAATCCAACGGAGCCCAAACATATAGTCAAGGGGTACGTGGTTCAGCTCGGGTGCATTCTCCGGAACACCGTCTCGATCAACACCGAGAACCTTAGGCATAAGGACCGAGGGAATTTGCGCAGCCTCCTCTTCACGGCTGCACGAACGATACAAGTTCCCGCCGAATTTGAAAACACACGCCTCTCGTGGAATAGAGTGAACAATGCCGCCCTCACGAAGATGAGCACGGCCTGTCTACTTGGAGAAGCGCGGTGAAGAGAATGATTGATAAAGGTGATAGTTATGACAAGATCAAGGCGAAATATCATTTGATGAGCGAAGATGAGTACAAGGAGTTCAAGATCAAGTGCGAGCCCGCAAGCTCGAATCAAGTCGATGGGGAAAGAAATGCGGGAGTTGAACTTAGGGGAACACAAACTCGGTCCTGGTGGTTATAGAGTGGCGGAGCCTATATGGGACAAGGAGGACGCGGAGCGTGCCGAGCAAGGCCTACCGCCCCGCTTCGAGAAATACAGCGGTGACAAGCAGACCAGGAACTATGTCAGGGCCCGGTACAAGGAGGACCCGATAACAAAGGAGCTTACCACGGATCCGAAGACCAGGGCGCTTGAGCTTGTTCTGGTAAGGAATACACCCCCGCGTAATTAGCTCCATATGGTTGCACTCTAATTAATCACCAATATTTCTAAATGGCTCATGTTCCTTTCGCAGGACAATGAAAGCAGTAGCGCGGGGTCGTCTAAGAGCTCCCCTTTCGACACCCCTTTAAATAGGGCGTTGAACGTAATGAAAAAGAAGGATAAGCTCGATAAGCCGACGTCAGCTGGTCGTGTGGCCGGCAAAGGCTTGTCCACAAAATGGGGGTCATACTATACCGCTGGTGTGCGGAAGGAGAAAAAGGCCAGCTCGGAAAGCCAGACGCGCGAGGTTGAAGCACTCAAGGCACAAGTGGCGCGGATTCCGGAGCTTGTCCAAGAGTAAGTGGAACAACAGCTGGAAACGAAGCTCGAAGCCATGGTGCCTACGTTGATTCATGGGCTGACGACATGGATTGCGGGCGGCCAAAAGGGGCCTCCCCCGGTTCCCAGCTTCATGGCAAAGAATCTTCGACTGCGTGGCGGCGGCACCATTGGTGTCTCCGGCGGCGGCGCCATTGCTGTCTCCGGCGGCGGCGCCATTGGTGTCTCCGACGGAGGCGGTATTCGTGTCTCCGGCACCGGCATGGGTATTGGAGCTTAATGCACACGGGTGTACGCCGACCGGCACCTCGCCGAAGCGCCCCCTCCGTCGATTACCGCCGCCGTTGGCGGTGCTCGACATTAGCCGAGCTTGATGGCATCACGGTAACTAAGCCTCTCGGCCGATGACTTCATCTCCTTGCCTTTGTTGGGCATCCTCGACGCCTACACATGTTTTCGCAGGGCACCGCCGACGCCTTGCACTCTTTCGCGATTGGGCGCCGAGTTGATCGATGTCGCCAAGGGCAAAATCGTTCAACCGGGCAACCCCATGTTCCACGGTAATCTGATGCCACCCACAATGTATAGGGTTGAAGTGGTCCGGGTGCTGCCAGGCTGCGACGAGTTGTTACCTCCGATTTGACCCGCTAGGGCCGACGAAGAAGATGAGATGACCCTCGGCACCTGCATAAACTGGCCCCTACTATGGCCGAAGAGCCAGATTCGTTTGGGGGCGGGGGACACCACCCCACAGACAAGACCGCCCGATCGTGGCGCCAAGCCATGGCAAGAACGCAGTAACGCTACGGACTGCCGGACATCCCTATGGCACAGATCCGGACAGCCCTATGGCACAGATCCGGACGGCGGCGACAACGACGACGGTACATTTACCAAAGTTGACAAGTACTTTGCGAACATGGGTACGCCGACGATTTCTGCGGGCCTCTTTCTCAAGAACCCAGCCAAGACAACCGCGATCTAGCTGGTACGGCGGAGAAATCCAATTGCAACAAGCGCCGTCGGCGTTCAGTTCTCGAGACACGCCCCGGCTCCCGTCTTCACCGAGCCTCGATAGCTGAGGCGCGAATAATATCAGCCCCAACACGTGAAGAAGGCGGTCGTGAGCGAACTCGGTCCCATTACAGAGATCAAGAAGAAGGGCCGAAACGAAAAGACTAACAAGGGCGCCGGTGCGAGCCAGCCGGCACCGAAGTTCGATCCGTGCTCGGGACGGGCCACCTTCACCTAAGGATATCTCGAGGAGGTGCATGTGGCGGGTAGGGCGATGCTACCGCCAAATATGCTGAATGCTGCAACCGATGCTATGCGGAGTCTGCATGACAGTGTTCTGATTTTGGAGAAGCGGCGTCTCAGAGAGAAGGATGTGGCATACCGGTTTTCGTGGCCAAGGTGCCGAGAGCAAGGGCTTTGTGGATGGCGACATCGGGGTATGATCGCCCCGCGGTTTGATGACATCTTTGCTATGTTTAACCTTCATCCGCTGCACTACACCTTCGTTCGGCTGTTTTATTTGAGCATGCGATCACGGATCATTAGAGACAATACCGGACATGGTGATAGTCGACCCTTCTACATGCGTGCCAAGCACTTGAGCAGCGCTGTGGACCGCCAAGTTGCGAGTTCACACCTTGAAGGCGCTATTCGCAAACGCAGATAAGGATAACTTCCTTGTGCCTTACTTTCCGAGTAAGTCATCCCTTAACCGCCCGTAACATATGATTTCTTAGATTTCGATCGTTTTTTTTTCTAACATTCCGTGTTACGCAAAGTGACACACATTGCACACTCATCCTCTTAAGCCCGAAATATTCCATGGCCACGTATTTCGACCCAACCGTAACTCCATGATAGACTACAAAATGTGAAGAAAGTTCTTGATGATGTTCTCCCGGCCACGCCAAATCTGGAGGCACCTTCACCAGACAGTTCGTAAGCACGGCAAGCACATCTTCTCACACAATACGAAGTTCTGCTGCGTCAAGCAGCCGCGGGCGGTCGAAGGATGCCTACTACGCCCTCCATCACATGCGAGGCGATCGTAAGGACCATCATCACCTTCGCTACCAGATAATCTCAAAGATTGGGCCGCGAGCTTGTCGGCAGTCCAGACGCGGACCTCGGACAAGAATTCTTCGCATCGATCGGAGTTTGCGGACATCATCCATCAAGATGTCCTTCATACGTCGGGCAGTTCTTCCTCGAAATCAACCGTCCAACAGTGAGATAGATGGAATGCTACAAATGCAGGTGACAACGATCGCGATTTCATGACCATCGCGACAGACGGCGGCTTCATCCACGCTCCCTGTCCGATGAGTCGAGTCGAAAGTAGTGATGTGTAGTTCGAAACATTGATTGGCTCATGTTGTAATTAAACTTTTAATGAATTCGTATGTCTCTTTGGTTTGGACGGTTGTTCAACTTAGATGTAATCGATGCTATTTTATTAGTAGGACCATGAATCGTGCTATTAATGTCTTGCTTTTCTCTTCCGATCCTTTTGTTGCATACTTACACATTGCTTATGTATTGTCTGTTGTTTGGCTTGTGCATAGAGATGCCGTCGTATGTCGTGGTACAAGGGTAAGGTTCTGAGTCTACGATGGTCGGGAGGAGTGTCGGAGACAGGTTCACCGCTTCAGCGGTAATAGTTACAAAGGGTACACCACTAGGGCGGAGGCGAATCTAGCTACGCCGCTATCTAGCAGGGAGAGAGGAGGGCGTTGGAGGAACCGGATGAAGACCGGTTTGATCGCGATGATGCTCATCGTGATGACCACAACTCTCTTCTATGTGATGGTAGTTTAGATGATCGATATCGACTTGTAATGTGAAGGCAAACTCGATACTCGCGGTCTTAAGACTTGTAATGTTTTATCTTTGTCCGGTCTTTTGAATCCGGAGACTAATATGATGAATTGTATTCGGAGACTAATCTTCTATTGTATTTGATGAATCTGATGTTGCTGTGTGCTGCATTGTCTATATTCTATGCAATAATATATTTTGTAACCTGTGCAAAAATCAGAAAAGCAAAAAAAACCTAATATTCATACTAATGGCGCACCACAAAAGACACTAATGGCGACTGTGATCATCACACTAATGGCGCATTAACAGCTAATGCGCCATTAGAATGCCATAGCACATTTGTACATATGGCTCTGGGAGGCATTCTAATGGCGCATCGCAGCTATACTAATGGCGCGAGAGGGTGCGCCATTAGAACACCAGATACTAATGGCGCATCGGCAATGCACCATTAGAATTTAATTCTAATGGCGTGATGCCAGTGGCGCACTGGCAGTGCGCCATTAGAAGGCAAAACCAGTGCGCCACTAGCATGCCTTTTCCTAGTAGTGTGAGCTTGATGGTCCCCAACCAAGTTGGGTCCTAGGAAGTTAGTAACAATAGGCTAGGCAACCCAAATGGTCTTGTCCACTTTGAAACCACTTTGGTCACCCACAAATTTGGCAAACACATTGCCAACAATATCCTTCCTTAGTGAATAATGATTATTGACTATAGGAGGCTTAGATATGTTACCATTGGGGCATGATGAAGCTATGTGTCCCTTTTGACGACAATCATAGCAACATTTCCTCCCTTTTCTCTTCTTTAATTTCTCAACTTGGGGAGCAATAACATGTTTCATCATGGATAGTGGTTGTTCTTCAACTTGAGATTGAGCTTGAGGCCGCTTCCCATGTAGCTTCTCATTATAAGCCCTTTTCTTCAATGGGCAAGATCTCACATGATGTCCAATCTTTTTGCATTTTAAGCAAGTAATGTTGGCCGAATTCTTGTAATTCCCTTGTCCCTTCTTCTTGTTCTTGGACTTTTTCTTGTTGGAGTGAAAATTATGTCCAACATCACACTTTTCCAAGTCTTTCTTCAAACTAGTGACTTGGGCCTTGAGCTCATTAATTTCCTCTACATGGTTAGTTTCAACACTAGAAACAAGAGGACTAGTGGAAGTAGAAACTTCATGGTTAGAGCAGCAAGACAAGGTGACCAATTCATCATGAGTGGATATAATATGAGAGGTGGATGAATTGCAAGGATTAGCACATGGCAATAAAGCATTTAGAGTAGATGTGCTAATGTTCACATGAGACTCACAAGATTTTACCTCGAGACCATAGCCTCGTGAGCTAACTTTATCTTACTATGAGAGCTTAAAAGATCCTCATGAGTGCCCGAGAGCTTTGCATGACTTTCTTCCAATTTCCCATAATTTCTTGTTAGCAAAGCAAGTTGAGCACATAGCTCAACATTCTCCTTCAAAATTGATGCTTCACATGAAATCAAGTTAGTAGCACAAACATCATTATCAATATGAGAGGAGCAAGTAGCACTTAGTGACTTCTCACGAGTTGATTGAAGCTCCTCATGAGACTTAGAGAGTTTTATGAGCTCTCCCTTGACACTATTGCATTCAAGGAGAAGGAGCTCAAAATCGTCTTTAAGCTTACAATGAGTAACTTTAATCTCTTCTTTTGAAGACCTCAAGTCACTAAGCGTTTCATGAGCCTTAGCAAGTTCATGTTCAAGTTGTTCACTTTTAGCTTGCTCATTGAAAAATAAATCATTATGTTTTTCGAAGCAAGCAAGAACATCTTGGAACCTTTCATAAGTGTTATTTTTAGCTCTATGAAGAGTTTTCCCAATCTCATAGAGATTTTGAGTCAAGTCATCATCATCATCCTCATTACAACTATCATCATTATCACTAAGAGAAGATGATACCTCGTCATTACCTCTTGCCATGAGGCACATGTGAACAAAGGGGGTTGATGATGATTCTTTTGAAGACGAGGGTTCTTCATCAATCAAGCATGCCTCATCTTTCTTGGTTTCCTCTACATGGTTAGTCATAGAACAACTAGAGGAAACCAAGGCATTTCTATCATGGCAACATGGGAGATCAAGCATATCATCACAAATGAGCTTAACACCATCATCACAAGATATTTCTTCACTCACCATGTCATTACCTTGTGGCATGCCACATGTTGGTG
Source organism: Aegilops speltoides (assembly GCA_021437245.1). Classification (NCBI taxonomy): domain Eukaryota; kingdom Viridiplantae; phylum Streptophyta; class Magnoliopsida; order Poales; family Poaceae; genus Aegilops; species Aegilops speltoides. Next base: position 467,120,600 of record CM038141.1, read on the forward strand.
AAGTGCAAGATATTGAAGTGTGCAAGTAATCGGAGGTGGAAGTAATAGAGAGCTCTTCATGATTTAAAAATGTGGAGAACTCCTCCATCAACTCCCCAAATAGAATATTATCTTCATCAAGATTGGACCCACCATATATATCTTCAAGTTTGGTCCAAGTCTCATGAGCCGACTTGCAAGTCGTGGATCGCCTTAAACACTTCAAAGGTTAAAGGTTGATGAATGACAAGAGAAGTATCACAATCAAGATACATATCCTCAATAGATGGAGAATGTCCATCCTTAGCAATAGAAATTCCTATAAGAACAATTCATAAAGCATTTGGACCCATGGCCCGAAAGTGACAAAGCATGCGAATTCTCCATAGGTGATAATTTGTGCCATCCAAATCAAAAGTGTTTTTGTGCACTAGTTCACTAGTCGACATCGTTACTCTCTAGGCGGTGAAGCCTAATAAGGAGAGACCGGGCTCTGATACCAATTGAAAGGACCACGATGTCGCCTAGAGGGGGGTGAATAGGTGTTTTAAAATCTTATACGGATTTAGCTATATCCTAATGCGGAAATAAACTAAGAGGATACTTTTCAAGCACAAATCCTAAATATACCAGGCTAACTAAGTGCACCAACAACTTAGGATAAACAAGATGAGAACAATGAGGATATGAGTAAGCACAAGTAAGTTACACAAACTTACTCAATGTATATCACAAGATATATAAATGAATAATACACACAACCACAAGTAAGCAATACAGGCTTACACAAATTGTATCACAATATATGGAATTGAATGATACAATGAAACTCAAGTAAGCACTACAAGCTTACACAAGTTATGTCACAAGATATGGAAATGAATGTTACAAGCTAGCAATTCACACTAAGCACACGATAGAACAATAGTAGCAAGTATGAATTGCGGACTATAAAGTGTTGGCCTAGATAATCTCTATGATATGGTAACCAACACAATATAATGAGGACATTCAACAATATATAGTGAATGCAAGGTCAAGAGACCAAAGTAAACCACAAGTAGTGGCTAGGGTTAGAATTAACCGAAGACACGGAGACGAGGATGTATCCCGATGTTCACTTCCTTGGAGGGAAGCTAGTCACCGTTAGAGAGGTGGATGTTACCACGAAGGCACACCAACGCCACGAAGGCTCACCCTATTCTCCTTGAGATATCACCACGAAGGCGATTCTCAACCACTAGTGGTAGACCTTGAGGCGGCCTCCAAACCTTCACAAACTTTCCAGGGGACAAAACACAAGTTGATTCCTCACCGGAGCACTCCGCCTAGGAGTCTCCAACCTCCAAGAGTAACAAGATCAAGGGGGAAATGCTCAAGACTTGCTCAAATCACAAATTGCTTTGGTCACAAGAGGGAGAGGGAGAGGATCTATCTTTTGATTGGAACAACTCTCAAGAACACTCACTAATCTCTCCGGGATCTAAGATTTGGTGTAGGAGAAGTGAGAGGGAGCCACTTGTGTTCTTGGGACGATTTGGGATGAAGTGCTCAACCCTCCCCCGGAGTGGGAGAGGGATATTTAAACCCGCAAAGAAAATAGAGCCGTTTCCTGCAGTTGTTGACCTGCCCGGATGATCTGGATGCATACCCGGATGATCCGGGCAATGCCCAGATGATCCGGGAAGGTCAATATACAATGTGGTGAAGTAGATACCGGATGTCCGGGACATAGCCGGATGATCAGCAATTCCGGATGATCCGGGTGGGTAGCCGGATGATCGGCTAGCGGAATAAGCTACCGTGATGAATTTTATGAATAACTCCGGATGATCCGGCAGGAACTCGGATGATCCGGGCAAAGCCCGGATGATATGGGAGAGGACCCGGATGATCCGGCCAAACCAAACTGCTGCAGCCTAGAAACTGAAACAGGCACAACTTTTACATCCGAACTCCGATTTTGATGATCTTGGGCTCGTTTTGAAGATATGAAAAAAAACCCAGGTCCTCACATAGAGAACCACCCAAGATGAACCAAAATGGAGGATGCAAAATATGCAAAGGTTTTATCATGCATTTGGGTAACCTATTTAGCTTTGGATTTTCTTTGGTATATAGGATATGAGTGGAATTGTGTAGAGAAGATGTTGACTTGAGCAAATCTATCACGAACCCCTTTGATCCCCTCTTAATAGTGCGGGATCCCTATAACTCAAGAATCATAAAAGGTCTACACTACATAGCTATCAAGAATCCATTCTTGAGTGTATGTGTTCCTTCGGTGTTCATCACTCCACAACACTAACGTCGAAGGAACTAATACCTTTGACTCGAGCCTTTCACTTGAGCTTGAAGTTGAAGTTTCTTCTTGGATCAAGTTGAATGGAAAGACATTGGTGAAGTCTTCAAGTAGCTCCCCCATACACAATGTGGGAAGCTTTGCTTTGTATTTATCTTCATGTGTCCATCATGTGATCATCCACAAGCTTCAAGCATGTAATCCTTCGGGATAGTTATCTTGAACTTGCCCTTGTCAACCATGATCATCAACACTTGATGTCATACTCTGATAGACTCTCTCTCGATGCGAGCCCATGAGAATCTCCTCTCAAAAACATAGGCAACACATAGTATGTGTTAGTACACAAAGCGCAATTGACAAGTTCTTACCATACCACAAGATCTCACGTGGCACATGATTTGCGCTTGTGTGTTGACCATCTTTGAATTCAATCTTCGATCTTCATCTTGGTCAACCTTAATCGTTGCTCCATGATTAATCTTGATGCACAACTACATGTATATGGCATTCATTCCGAATCCATTCAATATCCTTCTTGCATCACCCATGGAACAAACCTTCCTATATAACTTGATGTCATTGTTTCTTCATAGGAATTGTCATTCATTATCAAGTCTCAATCCATATATAGATGCTGATGGATTTCATCCACCAATTCATCCAATATTCTTCATGCATTGCAAATGGAACTTTCCTTCAAATGTATATCTCAGTGCAAACATTAGTCCATTAGGATTGTCATTTAATTACCAAAACCACACATGGGGACTACATGTACTTTCAATCGAGCTGAACGTGTGCTAGAACTCGGAGGTGTCGTAGTTTCGGTGCTTGATCGGTCGGGCCGTGAAGACGTACGACTACATCAACCGCGTTGTTCTAACGCTTCCGCTTTCGGTATACGAGGGTACGTGGACAACACTCTCCCCTCTCGTTGCTATGCATCACCATGATCTTGCGTGTGCGTAGGAATTTTTTTGAAATTACTACGTTCCCCAATAGAAACAACCAATCCTCCCGACGCCTTTTGGTGTCCATTATGAGTCAGTATGCAGGCCGGACCGTAATGCAGCCGCTACATTCATACTGCCAAGCCCCATGAATCTTCAATGTTATACATGCTCAATTAGATCTTCAAGGGCGTGTTTGGTTCCTTTTTGAAACATTAGCTGCATTGCATGTCCATCTCCAGCCAATCTGGTTCTTCATATGCAGCCTCATATATATAGCAGATGCAACTTGGTTGGTTGCCTGCATCGCATGAAGGGGCACTTACCCCCTGCTGTTTGGTTGCCGTTTTTGTGCTTAGGGTGTGAGCAGATGCAAACTTCAGTTGGTTGGTTGCAAACAATGTTTGTGTTCTGCTCATCCCATTCAAATGTGGTGGCCTTACCACCACATGATCAGCACAAATAGCAAGCACAAATGAGATCAAACAAATCAAGCAACCAAATGAGATCAAACAAAGCAAACAACGAAAATGACAACAAACTACTTAGATTAACAGCACGGGCATCCTTCTTCCCTGCCCCACGCCAGGGTGCTGCTCCTGGCCAAAATATGAACAAGTTCACAGCACAAGTACCATAAGTTCTAGCGATAGACCATAACAAGTTCAACACCACCACCTTAGTTAACTACATTGCATGCTAACTACATCACATGCTCAATTCACCAACGCAGCTGTGCCTGGTGCAACGAAACCTGCACATGACCGAGGAGCCGTGGTTGTAGGTTTGGACCTTTAGGCCGAGTCCTGCGAGGCGCACAACGAATAAGGTCGCCAGGGACGATCCGGTGGCGGCGACAGAAATAGTTCCAGCCCTGGCCAAGCACATGTGCCCCTCGAAGTTCTGGACTTGCACCCAGAACACGCTCCTCTTGTTCGCCGACAACCTAACCATGCGCGGGAGCCTCTTGATGACCAGCTACTCGTTCATCACCTCCACGAACTTGCGAGGGACGATGAGCATGGCGAGGTCCTCGTTGTCCTTGATCTGCTGGTAGAAGTGCAGCGGCTCCCGGCCTCCTCCTCGTGGCCGGTCCTCGAAGATCGTCCCCTTGAACGAGGTAGGCTCATGAAGGCGACCCTGCCAGGCAGGTCCACCAACCTGAGCCACCTGTTCGTGGGGATGAGATCCTCGGCGTCCTCAGCTCTGGCCACCACATGAGCTCCTCCACCCGGCACGTCCCAGTCACTCTTCTATATCTTGTCAGGTAAGATGACAAGTATTATAGGTGCTTGCGAAATGAACAACCACTAACCAGTGCCATTAGCTCTTCCGCAAATGCCACTGATCAATTGCACTAGCACTACAACAAATAGCACTGATCAGAGACATCTGCCCCAGAGAAAATGCCACTGATCAATGCACATACTCTTTGCCAAATGCCACTTATCAATGGCACTTGCTCTTGGGCAAATGCCACTGATCAGTGCCATTTGCTCTTGGGAAAGTGCCACTGATCAATGGACTTGCCTAAGAGCAAGTGGTACTGATCAGTGGTAGTTAACCATGAGAAAATGCCACTGATCAGTGGCATGGTCTTCTGCAACTGCCACTGCCACTCATCAGTGCACTATCCTAAGCATGGAAACATCTAAAAATAGCACCCATGCACATTTGGCAGCATCCTAAAATGGTCCTACTACATGCACGTATAACAATCTAGAGCATGCAACACAAACTGTAGCCTGAACATGTATGTAGCAACATGAACATGATCCTAGCTTGAACATGAACATGTCATTTGCATGAACACAGACCCTAGCAAGAACCTAGCATGAACACAGATCCTAGCAAAGCACACTAGCATTGGGGATTCTAGCATGAACACACATCCTAGCATGAACACATATCCTAGGAAAGCACTAGAAGAAGAACATTTTCCTAGAACACACATTGTACCAAACAAGAACAGATTTGATTGGGAACGCATCGAATTAGATCTACTCGAATCCTATCTAACCCCGTCGAATCCACTAAGTACTAGCACATGCCTAAGAAAGAAACCCCTAATCTACATCTACGAGCAAGCATTAGGGATTCTTTGACTCACCGGAGCTTGCGCAGTCGCAGCGAACCTTGGTTGGGGTGAAAACCCCGGCGGAAAGGAGAAAGGTGGCGGAGTAGAGGAGGAGCCGGCCCTTGCGACGGCCGGAGGCATCGGCCCCGTGCTCATGGTCACGCTAGAGATCGAGGAGGACGGCGCGCCGACAGGAGAAAACCCTTGGACGGGGGTCAAGAAAACCCCCCCTACCCAATGGGGTCCCAAGAAGCGGCGGCTCCGTGGACGGCGCCAACGCCGAGCCCAGGAGCACGAGGTCCGGAATCGGCGGCGGAGCAGTAACGGCCGGCACCGCATTGGCCGGCCCTCATGGTGGCCGGCAGCAGATGGGGGACGGCGCTCGCAGCACCGACGCCAGGTCCCGGCCCGAGTTCTAGAGCCCGGCCAACCAGCGCTCCTAGATGCTGGCGATGCGCTGGTCGACGGGGGTCAGAAGACGGTGCGGTGGTGGGCAAGGCGGAGTCATCGGAGGAGAGGAGAGGGAGGGGCGTTGAGGCAGAGAGGAGCGGTGGGAACAGTGAGGGTTGGGCGGTGACATGAGAGTGGGGGGAAGTTATGAGACATCCCCTCCGTCTTCTGCACTGTCCGAGGCATGCAACCTCCTCGCACGCGTGGCTGCGCAAGGCCAGACTCGCGAGAAACTACTGATTCGGCAGTTTCTGCCGGGCCAGGCTGAGGCCTGCTTTAAGGTTCGTGCGGGCCGCGAATCGCATGCAGCCCAGCCAACCAAACAAGCCACACACATCCCGCGCGGGCCAGGTTGAGCTGCGTGCGGGCAACCAAACACGCCCCAAGATTTCCCGTACATCCATCGCCTGCATATGCTCCACGAGGGTCCCCTGACCCATCTCCTCTCAACTTGATTAATTAGCTGTACTATGCTTGCAGACCTCAGATGAAGGGCATACATCATATTATCTCTTTGAATCCAATTTGTATTCGAGATGTTCGTTTTCTCGCCATTACCTATCCTCCTGACCAGTCACTGTTTGAGTATAGATGTACCTTCACAAATTGCGCGCCAAACCTTAGATGGGTGACTCGCAAGTTCTTCCTCCAACACATCACTATCTAGGTAGTAGACTGCCTTTAAGATCCTAGCACTAAGCGAGCCTGGCTCTTGTAGTGCCCAAACCATACAAACCAAATAGGGCAACCGTCATGGTCGCAAGTCAGAAAAACACTTGAATTAACAAAAAAATAGATTTTTTGTGGAAACACAGCCATATCAATGCATTTATATACTCTACCATTTAAAAATGAAAATTGTACTTTTCATTTATTTAGGATGAGCCGGGTTGGGTTTTTTTAAGTCCGACCTGATATGTACGCTGGCCTACTTCAGAGCATGAGCATCTACTAGCTCTACCAATTATTATTTGTTTTTTCTTTTATCCTTACATGTGTTTGTCTATTACTTTCGGTTTTCTATTTTTAGTTATTGTTTTGTTCTTGTCCTTTTCTTATTGGTTTTCTCCTGTTTTGGTTTTCTTGTTCTCTTTTTTTAAAATGAATATTTTAAAAAAAACTTTAACACTGTCTCAATTTTCATGAACATATTTTAAAAGTCACAAATATTTTTCGTATTATTGAATATTTATAAAAAACATGTGCACTTACAAAGTCTATGTACATTTTTCAGTCAGTGGACATTTTTTTCAAAATTCTTGTAGTATAATTTTGAAGTTGTCAATTCAAAAGTAAAGAACATTTTCAATAATATATTATAAAGTATACAAAAACTGCTAAATGATTTTTTTTCCTTTAGCACGAGGTATGGGTTTTTTTCCATCTGATTTTTCTTAGGAGGGTACCGGTGCGCGTCTATATACCGTATGTCATCAAATCTAAGCTACACTTGCTTGTATGGGCCAATCCATAAAAAGCGCGCTCACATCAGTCACAGTAGTCCTCCTCCGAAAATCCGCGAGAACAAGAAAGTTTTTTTTTGTAAAGAGAGGAGCATGTGGATGTCAAGTATTGATGGTCATAATAACTTACGACATGTGATGAGTTGTTATTGGCAAACGAGTCTAGTTGTTGCAAGTTTCCTTTTGATTTAAGAGAGAATGGCAATGATGGACGACGTAATGTGACGGTGTAAACATTGTTTTGTGGTTGGTAGGAAACATTACGGCATGCATTATGCGGTGCCATGGTAGAGGGAAGGGAATGGATATGAAGTATTCATGATCGTATTAACTTACGCCATGTGTGATGAGTCGTTATTTTAAAACGAGTCTCGCTTAAGCCTATTTCCTTTTGGTTCCGAAGGGAAGGACATGATGAACGAGTTAATGTGTATGCCAAATATTTGTACCATGATCTAGAGAAAACGCCGGGACATGAATTTTTTGTGCCAACACAGATTGGAGGAAATTGGATGTCAAGTACTCCCTCCGTCCGGAAATACTTGTCACCAAAATGGACAAAAAGAGATGTATCTAGAACTAAAACACGTCTAGATACATCCTCTTTTATCCATTTTGATGACAAGTATTTTCGGACGGAGGGAGTATTAGTGACTACGTTAGCTTATGCCCGGACGGCAATAGTCTTTTATTAGTAAATGTGTGTGGTTGTAGTTAGTTATTAGCTGATTTATTTATGAGAGGAAATCATGCACACAGCTGTAGGTGAGCCCGCTTCCTCTTGGTTTTTCAAGAGACAACATTTTATTGACCTCGTTTGAAGAGACAACCCATATTGTTGACGAACAAGGTAAACAAGGTAAGACAGGTTCACCACGTCTTCTTGACGAACACTAGATAATTGCCCATGCAATGTAACATGCGCATAAATATTCTACTTCCTCCGTTCCTAAATATAAGTCTTTGTAGAAATTTCACTATGGACTACATACGGAGCAAAATGAGTGAATCTACACTCTAAAATGCATCTACATACATCCGTATGTGGTTCATAGTGGAATCTCTCCAAAGACTTATATTTAGGAACGGAGGGAGTAGTTGGTTAGAGCGTGATTCAGCAACCCATATTAGTGTGATTGCGTAAAAAAACATTTTATACCAAAACAATAGGAGGTGGGGCAAATGAGGTTGTTTTCAAGGAAAACAGATGAAAACAAACAAAAGAAAAAATAAAATCAAAATAGCAAGAGAGATGTGGAAAAATCAAAGAAGGGAGAGAAGAAAAATCAAAAGGGCATGTGCAAGAGGGGATGTACATATGGTCACTTGAGAATGAATTTTAGCTGTGAATATGACATGGGTCCATTGTCAAAACAGGACCTCCTAATCCACGCACGGGTAGGAGGATACCTCCAAATGTGCACCCCCTACGCGATTTCGGCCGGCCAATTACAGGGCGGGTGCATCATTTTTTCCGTTGAATTTTCCAACATTATTTTTATATTATTACAATTTCATTTTACACAAAAAAAGGAAATGTTCAGAAATTGAGAAAATGTTCGCGAATGCAATTCATGCTTTAAATTCAAAACTGCTCGTGAATTTCCAAATATGTTCAGAAATTTCAAAGAATGTTTACACATCAGCAATGTTATCGAAATCAGAATATATTCACAAATTCAAAAAATATTTGTAAAAAACACAACGATCATGATATTAAAAAAAGTTACCTATTTTTAGAAAATGTTTAACAATTTCATAGAATATCATGAATTCAAAAACTATTACATGAATTCAAAAACTATTAGCAAATAAAAAGATGTTAGTGAAATCAATAAATTTTATGAATTCAATAAATACTCGAAATTTAAAAATGTTATCGCATTTCAGAGAATTTTCATGAAATTTATCAATTTTCCAAAATATAAAAATATTCGAATTTTTTATGAATTTGCAAAATGTTTTCAAAACTCAAAAAATCTAACAAAAATTGAAACAAGTTCTCAGAATTGAAACTATTGCATATTGAAAAATATTGGGAATTTTGTAATGAAATAAATGAACAAAAAGAATGAAGAAACTGAAAAATGTAAATGAAAAAATGCATAAGAGAAAAATAAAAGAAAAAAGCAATCTGGTTTTTTTAGTGATAAAAACTAATCTAGTAAGGTCCTAGAAACTTCTCAAAACCGGAAGAGGAGCCTTGAGAGCATATTGGGCTGGCCCAGTTGGATGAAAATTTTAAAAAAATTGATGATCTTTTTTTAATGTAATGATCATTTTTAAGAATTAAAATGAAGAAATTTTGAATATGATGAAAGGCTTTTCGATTAGATGAACATTTTTCATCTTTTGAACTTGATGAACAAATTCTCCTTTCAACACCATGTTTTCACACAATAGGATAAATTTTTTGAAAAATGGACAATCTTTTTTAAAATTTAACGAACATTTTTGAGAGTTGCGATGAACAAATTTTGAATATGATGAAAGGTTTTTGGATTAAATGAAGATTTTTCAATTTTAAACTTGCAAGCAGATTTTCTATTCAAGAACACTTTGTTTGACAATGGGTTAAACTTTTTGAGAATTCAGTGAATATAAAAAATGTTCACAATTTAGAAAAATGGTCAAAAACGAGAAAAGGAAAACCAAAGAAGAAAAAAGGGAAATAAAGAAGAACTTAACAATTTAAAAAGAAAAGAAACTAAATCTAGAAAATGAAATCAAAAGCAAAAAACATTTCGCAGGTCGTGGGGGGTATTCATGCCAGGTCATTTCACAGCGACCACACGCCTTATAGGAACTGCCCCGTTACACATCTCTATCCATGGACCCTCACGATAAATAGGAGTTGCCTGTAAGAATCTTCGTGGGCTGCACCTGCAAAAATAATAATCACATGGGCTTTGCTATGCATTGCTCTAATTAGCCACATGCGTCCCTTGCGCGCCACCCTTGAAGGGTCTGGCCTGTCAGACCGAAACATTTTGGAAATTCTGAACATTTTTGGAAACATGAATTTATAATAAAAGTACAAATATTTTTGGGAACTTGAACATTTTTTTTGAAACTCATTGAAATTTACTGAAAAAAAATCTTTCCAAAACAGGAACATTTTTTGAAACTGTTTGCCAATTCAAAATTCAGAAAAAATTATTTATATACTCCCATCAGAAAATTAAAAATCCAATCTTTATTCGCCAAACCGTTCATCAATATGGAAAATGTTTACAGATATTACTCGTCGCTCGAAGTGATGTATCTAGATGTATTTCAATGCTAGATACATCCGTATGAGCGGCAAGTAATATGGATTGGAGGAAGTACATTGAATTTTTTTTATATACTATGATTTTTTTAAAAAAAAATGCACACTGAACAATTATTTAATATACTACGGAAATTTTTCGTAATTGCAATGATTTTGTTATTATGCAGTGAACAATGTTTTGAAAATAACAATCAATTTTTTACATCCAAAATAAGTTTTTTGAAAATGTGAGAACTTTTGAAATTGTTAAATTATTTTGAAATTAGAACATTTATTGATAAGACAAATAGATTTTAAATATGGGAACATTTTTACAAAAGGTCACTTTTTGAAAATTACAAACATGTTTTGAAATTGTGAAAATAACACAAAATTTGTAAAAATATTTTAAAAAATTATGAATTTAAAAAGAAAAGAGTAAACAAGAAGAGACGGAAATGTAAAAAAAGGGCTAAAAATAGGGAGAAGGAAAAACAATCTGATAGCTTATAAGGCCTTGTACAATGCTAGGTGCTTTGGGAGTTGCTTAGAAAAATAACCGGGACTTTCTTAAGCACCAATGTCTATTTATACAGGAGAGACGCCTAATTTAGTGTTTATCCTGTATAAATAAGTACCTATGCTTAAGAAACGTTGATTTATTTATCTTTTTTAGTTGAATTAATTTATTTATCTAAGTACCTTCCTTAATCGCCTTGCATTGTACATGGCCTAAAAACCATTGAGAATGCTTCCGCTCAATGGGCCGGACGGTCGAAGAGGCTGTGGCGATCAAGATAGCATGCAAAGCTGTACGACTCCTCGAATAAGGCTCCTAAAAAAGAAGGATAGTATATGTACAAACTACTAGGCCCAATAAAGAGAAAACTGTAATAGCCGGATCGCAATTCCAGAAATTCCTGTTTACCGCTCTTTGCGGCAAGTTGTCGAGGCTACGCACAGGTGCAGGTCGACGAGCGTTCCTATGGGCCAGCCCGTTAACCATTTGAGCAACTCCCGTTTTAGGAATCTTCTAGGTGGTTCCCAGTCGGTTTTTTCCGGTTTTGGGAACCTTCTAGGAAGTTCCTAAACAGTTTTCCTTTTTTTTTCTTTTTCTTCTTCTATTTCTATTTTCCTATTTTCTTTTTTTTTTCTTTTTACTGTTTCTTTTTCTTTCCATCTTATTTGTTTTCCTTTTCTTCGAGTTTACATATATTTTCAAATTTTGCCCCGGACTTCAAATTTGTTCTTATTTTCAATTTTTCCTTGTTTTGAAAAATGACGAACATTTTGAAAATGTTCATAATTTCGAATGTTCTAGTTAGTTGTAAATAAATGTTAAATAATTCAATAAGTGTTCAGATTTTCAAAAAGTTGTGCATGTGTCGGAACTTGATTCAATTTTTTCAAAATTAGGCCATTTTCAAAATTTGGTCAGAATTGTGGAAAAACGTTTGAGTTACATAAAATGTTCAAGATCTTCAAAAAATGTTCTTGTTCACAAATGTTTTTTTTTTAATTTTAGAAAATGTTCGCGTTTCAGGAAATTTAGGAATTTAGAAAATGTTCACATTTTCGAAGTATGTTCACAATTTCAAAAAAAACTTCAGAAGAATAAAAACAATACCATTTCTAAAAATTATTAATGTCTTAAATTGTCCTCAGGAGTTTAACAAATGTTCTATTTCAATAATTATGTGCATTTTAAAAAAATGTTCATGTTTTCAAATTTTGTTCCGACAGTTCAAAATAATGTTTGGTTTTGAAAAGGCGTTTTCCTTCCCAAAATTAGTTTTGGAATTTCAAAAATGTTCCTGTTTCTGAAAAATGGTTGTGTTTTCCAATATTGTTCTAGAGTTTTATAAAATATTCATGTTTCCGAAAAATTAGGAATTTCAAAAAATGTTGCTGTTTTGAATAAATGTTCATATATTATTTTTTCCAAGAGTTTCAAAAAAAAGGTCTAGTTTTTCAAAAAATGTTCCCTTTTCTGAAAATGTTTCAATTTGTAAATTTTGTTCACAAATTTAGAAATTGTCTGCTTTTCATAAAACACATCTTTTTTGAAAAATTGTTCAGTATTTCATGTAAAAGTTAATTTTTCGAAAAAAAATCAGGAATTTTAGTATATGTTTCTTGTTTTCAGAAAAATCACAATGTTAGAAAATGTTCAATTTTTTAAATATTGTTCATGTTTTAGAAAACTTCTAGGTTTTGCAAAAAATGTTCGTGTTTTTTCTAAATTCGCAATACAAAAAGTGTTCACATTTTTTCAGAAAAAAGCTTGGAGTATCAAAAATATTTGCGGCATTTCGAATTGTTTGAAATTTTGAAGAAATGTTTTAAAAATGGTATCTTTTAATCTCAATCCGGATGTGTGTTGTTATAGGGTTGGGCACCTTAGTATTTCACTAGCGGCTATGTGGTAGAGTGGTTTGCTGTTTGGTGTGGTGAGATAGTTGGATTGAATCCTATCATTGCGTTTTTTTTCGTGAAACACAAGTCCGTGGGCCGGCCCAGTCGTGCGTCGCCTGTGTGCGTCCAACTCTTGTTTGATACAAAATGCGTCCTATAGGAGGTCCCCGCAATTCCTATATAATGCTTCGCAAGCGCTTGCGTGGATGGTAGACAGGGACACGCTGATCGCTGGTTAGCGCTCACGTACGCACCTAAAACCTTTTGTGTGTTTTTCCTTTTGTTTTAATAGGTTTTTTCATTTTTGTTCTTTCCTTTATATTTAATTTGAATCTATTACTTTCTTTTACTTATTTATTTCGTGTTTTTTATTCTTTCGTTTTTATTTTCTTATTTTCATTTCCAAACATATTTTGGAATTTTGTGAAATTTTTAATGGAATCATGATTAATTTTTGAATTCATGAACATTTTCTTGTAATCATGAGCATTTTCAAATTCATGAACGCTTTTTAAAATAGTTAACCTTTTATGAATTAAAGAACATGTTTTCTGAAATTCAAGAACATTTTTTTGAATTTCTTCAATCGCCTATTTTTTTAGAATCAGAAAACATTTTTTGAATCGATAAATATTTTTTTAAATTTGTTTTACCTTCCAGAACTGGGACTAAAGGCCCTCTGGAACCGGGACTAAAGACCCGTTTTCTACTAGTGATATGTGCTAAACTCGGAGGTGCCGTCCGTTCGGCACTAGATCGGTTGGGTCGTGATCGGATCGCGAAGAGTACGACTACATCAACCGTGTTATATACACTTCCGCTTAGCGATCTACAAGGTACGTAGATGCTCTCCCTCCCTCGTAGATATGCATCTCCATTGATAGATCTTGAGCGTGCGTAGAATTTATTTGTTTTCCGTGCAACGTTCCCCCAATAGTGGCATCATGAGCTAGGTCTATGCGTAGATAATATGCACGAGTAGAACACAAAAAAGTTGTGGGCGGTGACGTTCATATTGCTTACCTCCAATGTCTTATTTTGATTTGGCGGTATTGTGGGATGAAGCGGCTCGGACCAACCTTACATGTCCACGTACATGAGATCGGTTCCACCGACTAACATGCAACTTGTTTTGTATAAAGGTGGTTGGCGGGTGTCTGTCTCTCCCACTTTAGTTGAATCTGATTTGACAACGACGGTCCTCGCAGAAGGTTAAATAGCAACTTGATAATCACCGTTGTGGTTTTACGTAGGTAAGAACGGTTCTTGCTAGTTGCCCGTAGCAGCCACGTAAAACTTGCAACAACAAAGTGGAGGACGTCTAACTTGTTTTTGCAGGGTATGTTGTGATGTGATATGGTCAAGACGTGATATGATATATGTTGATGTATGAGATGATCATGTATTTTAATAAGTTCACGACCTGCATGTCGATGAGTACGACAACCAGCAGGAGCCATGTAATTGCTTTACTTTATCGCTATGCGTTAGCAATAGTTGTAGAAGCAATAGTTGGCGAGATGACCCCGACGCAATGATGGAGATCAAGGTGGCGCGCCAGTACGACGAGGCCTCGTCTCCTCCCCCTCCGGCGATGACCCAGTGCTTGCATGGCCGCGCGTCGACCACCATGACCGGCAGAGCCGGGGCCGGCGCGGTCAGCGGGGAGACCACCTCGGCCCCCCCTCCTCCGCAACAACCCGACCGTTGAGCTCGAGGAGGGGGAGCACGCGGTGGCTGGGGCAGGGCGCGTGGTACTCCGCCAGGGTGTTGGTGATGCACAAATCCAAATCCCTCTTGCTCTCACCCTCGCCGGTGCCACCAGCACCGGCAGCGGCGCCTCCTTCGTCATCGGGCTCGTGTTTCCGCCGGAGATTTGGCATCAGGGGAGAGATGGGGAAGAAGGTAAGCTCTCGCGATTGGGTGGAGGTGGAGCAGGGAAGGGGGAGGGAGAGGTCGTGGTCGTCGGCTCTCTCGGGTCTTTGTAGGAGCAGAGCAGAGCAGAGCAAGAGAAGGTTATATCTCTTGGCTTTGGGTTTGGGTTCGGGTTAGGTAGGTGGGTGTGAGCGCATCAGACAGTAGCACGTTTCTTTATCTCTCTCAGTCACGCTCTCGTGTGAAATGCCAACCATGTCAAGGTGTGGTCAGTTTGTTCCCTTTTTTTATTTCTTTTATTAAATATATATGTATGTACTTTTAAGTTGTGATTTTTGGCGCGAACGACACAATGAACGAGGCAACATTGTAGGATCGAAAGTATGTCTAGAGGGGGGGTGATTAGACTACTTGACAATATAAAAATTCAGCCTTTTGATAAAGACAAGTTTTTGGCAGATTCACAATTATGATCAAGTCAAGTATCACCCTACACATGCAATTCTAGAGTATAGGCAGCGGAAAGTAAATTGCACATGTAGTAAAGAGAGGTGGAGAAGAGCAAACGCAATTTGGAGACACGGAGATTTTTCTCGTGGTTCCGATAGGTGGTGCTATCGTCAATCCATGTTGATGGAGACTTCAACCCACGGAGGGTAACGGCTGCGAGAGTCCACGGAGGGCTCCACCCACGAAGGGTCCACGAAGAAGCAACCTTGTCTATGCCATCATGGCTCACGCCCACGGAGGGCTAGCCTTACTCGGGGTAGATCTTCACGAAGTAGGCGATCTCCTTGCCCTTACAAACTTCTTGGTTCAACTCCACATCTCGACGGAGGCTCCCAAGCGACACCTAACCAATCTAGGAGGCACCACCTCCAAAAGGTAATAGATGGTGTTGATGATGATGAACTCCTTGCTCTTGTGCTTCAAATGATAATCTCCCCAACACTCAACTCTCCTCACTGATTTGGCTGTGGTGGAAGAAAGGATTGAGTGGAAAACAACTTGGGAAGGCTAGAGATCAAGCTTCATATGGTGGGAGTGGAGCAACTTGATCTCAACACAAGGGTAGGTAGTTCTCTTCTCGTAAATGTAAGGTAGGAGTGGTAGTTCTTTCGATGGCTCTCTCCATGAGTGAAGAGGGGTGGAGGGTATTTATAGCCTCCACACAAAATCCAACCGTTACACACATTTGACCAATCTCGGTCAGACCAAAGTTGACAACTCGGTGAGACCGAAAATTCAAATCATGTGAACGTTGGGATTTTCGGTGGGACCGAAAATACAATCTCGGTTAGTCCGATTCGTCCAAAGACAAGAGCTTGCCAATCTCGGTGGGACCGACTTCATCATCTCGGTGACACCGATTTGATCTGTATGTTCTGAAGCTTGACAACTCAAGTTTCGTGAGACCGAGTTCAGCATCGGAAAATCCGAAATTTCTAGGGTTTGGCTTTGTGGCTGAGGTGGTTCATCTCGGTGTGACTGGGTTTGGAAAATCGGTGGGACCGAGATTACTTATGAGTGTGTATGGTAGTGAGAGTTGCTGATAGTTTAGGAGATGTATCACTAAGCACTTTGAGCAACCAGATCATCATCATAACCTCATCCCCTTTTAATAGTATTGGCTTTCCTATGGACTCAATGTGATCTTGGATCACTAAACCAAAAATGGAGTCTTGAGCTTTTGCCAATGCTTGCCTTAGCATTTTGAGGGGTCCACTTCTTCAGTCCTTGCCATACCCATATCAATGAACTTTCTGAAATGATTCTTAAGAAACTATTAGTTCAATGATATATATGTTGTTATTAATTACCAAAACCACCCGGGGATTAGTTGCACTTTCAATCTCCCCCTTTTTGGTAATTGATGACAACATATAGATCAAAGCTTCGACAAAGGATATAATCAATGAATAATATCGTCGCTTTGAGAAGTATGTGATAAGCAAGAGCTCCCCCTAAATTTGTGCATTATTTAAGATTTGCGTTTGAATGCAAATGCACAATCAATTAGGATCATGGGTCACTCTTCCATGTCACATACATCTTGGTGGAGCGCACAAAATGATAAGAATGAATAGCATGCACCCAATCACCAAGACATGAGTAAATGGTCATACAAGATATGAATAGCATATGATAAGCATTAAGCACACATTAAGGCATAGTACGACCAAGCACTCATTAAGGTAGAATGAAACGTAGTATCAAACACACAGAATGTCTCAAAAATCAAAAGTATCTCAAAGAAACCGCAAATGAACGAAAGAGCAAAAGCGAGCACTCTCTCTCTCGAAGTCCTATGATCTATACAATTTCTCCCCCTTTGGCAACAAGTTACCAAAAAGTTCGAAAAGGCATAGAGCTAAGCGTCACTGGGGACTCTGCTGGCGGCTCCTATCTGGGTTGATGTTGGAGTTGAGATGGCAGCATCGGCGAAGACTTCAGCTGATGTCTGTGGAGCTAGAGGAGTGGTCACTGGAGCTGGAGCTGGAGCAACTGATGGAGCTGTGGGAGGTGCTGAGGCTGTAGTCCCGTGTGTGCATCCTTTGGAATAGCGGTGATCGGGTCTTGTGGGAACCAGAGCAGCTGTTGATAATCATCTGGACTAAGTCATCCTGCATCTCACGCATGAGCTCTTCCTTCTCCCTCTTTGCTTCCTCAATATCTGCCTCAAGCTTGTTGTGATTACTTGCACTTGATCGACTTCACATCCAGAGCATGGATCTTGTCTTCAACAATCCTCTCAAGACTCTCCGAGGCAAGACAATGCTGGCAGGCGTTGTTCAATCCTCCGGTAGTTTCAAGGAGCTGCTCTCCAACACTCTTTGGTTTAGCTGCTGCTGCCGCCGCTTCCTTCTCGCTTTGGCTTCTTAGCAGCTTCAATCTTTGCTTGACCTTCAACTGACGTTGGATCCTCCTCATCCATCACAACAACATTGTCCTCATGCTCAGGCTGCAGTGGCAAGTGTGGTCTATCCAACAAGTATGTGCCCGTGCCAAACTTGGCATTGATAAGCATCTGAATGTGCGGGGCAAATCCACACGACCTCTTCTGGTCAGCTGCAGTCCTCTTGATGGTTTCAACTATCAAGTCCATCACCTTGAAAGGTGCCTTTCTTGGTTTGCTGACCCTGTGGCTCTTTGGCAACAACTTTTCTCTTTGGCTTGGAGGAGACCTCTTCCTCAACAGTGAAATCAGAATCTTCTTCATCAGAGTTCCTCTTCTTTCTGGCCCTGGTGGCTACTGGTGGCAAACCACTTGGTGTGCTCCTCTCACCATCATCTGATGAGCTACTGACTTCAGGACTAGTGCCTGCCTCTGGAATTTCAGCAATAGGTGACTCGGACCTGTTCGCTGTCACCGGCATCGACATGGTGACAACCTGTGAATAGATAAGGTGTAGGCGAGTAGAAGAGTTATCACAAAGCTGCAGAAGATTTTGCAAACAAAATGAGTTCAAATTCTAGTATTAGGTTTTCACAGAAGACATTTCGGTCGGACCGAGTTTAAAATTCGTGAATCCAAGTGTTCAAACGAAGCATTCACACCACTTTCGGTTGGACGAAGTGGGTTTCGATCTGCCGAAAACACTAGGGTTTCACAGAATCCTCATTTCGTCACACCGATTTGCATAACTCGGTTGGACCGAAGGTGCAAAGGTAATGGCAGAGGCCAAATCGGTCATACCGAGAATGTAAAATCGGTCTCACCGAGATGTGTTCGGCGGAAACCTAACCCTAAAACTTTTACTCGAACCTAATCCAAAAGATCTAATCTGGTGTTCAGGAAGATTTCAAACGTGGCAAGATTATAGGCAAACCAAACGTGCATTGAATCGGAGATGGGAGCACGAGTGGGATTGAAACTCACCCTAACTTGGTGGAGTTCCTCTACGGCGGCAACGGCGTGGAGAGAATGTCCGTTGACGACGACGGAGACCTGCGGCGAGGGCGCCTGAGCGACAGACGGAGACGATCCGGAGACCACGGCGACAAAGAAGAAGGGGTCCGGGGCGAGGCGTTTTGAAGTAGAAATCAGCGCGGCCCTCGGATATATATACCCTATGTTGTCGGTGGGACCGAGTTGTAAAACTTCGGTGGCACCGAGATGGATAACTGCAGGGCAGTTATACACTTCGATCACGCCGAAAATCACAACTCGGTTTCACCGAGGTGAAAACCTAGATCAATCAAATGCTTTCGGTCCGACCGAGTTTGAGTGGGTTGGTCGACCGAAATCACTTAGAAGGTTTTGGAAGTTAGCCCTTGACGGATCGGTGGCTCGAGTGCTCCTCACTCGGAGGGTCCAAATTGACTTGTTCAAAGTTTGTGATGTCAAGCATGAATAGAATTTGAGACAAGAAAGCATAGATAGCTAGGGGAGGTACTTAGGCATTCTTGTCCATCCATTTGGTCAAAAAAAATCAAAACGACCAAAGCAACAAATGGATGTCCTCGAATGGATAAAATCATGCATCCAACATGCTCACACAATAAGATAGCAAATGAAATATGTGTCAAACATGCACAAACAAAACTCTAGCTACTATCACACATTTTGTCGATGACTAGGTCATCTATATATGAGTATATTGACTTAGGAGTCAAATGAGAACATTTGATCATAGGTCATACTCATCGTTTAAGCACAAGTGGGGTTACCACTTTTACATAAAGCATTGATGTGTTCACATCATTTGAAGATGCTTTAGCTCAATTCTTTAGAGCAAAGCTCCCCCTAGATGTGAGAACCCCTTTTAAAGGGTTAAACTAACCTTGGGTTGTCGTAGAAGACTTCATGTAGATGTTGAAGATGTGGATGCTCAATGTTGATGAAGATCATCAAGAGTTGGGAGCAATCCTTTGGATTCGGGCACTTTCAATACCTACATGGGTTAGTCCCACAAGGAACAAACAAGGATATCCATGGACATAGATTGAAGTTCACAATTGATGATGTCCAAGAAAGCAAAGATTACCTTGTCCCTTGACTTACCAACAAGAGGGTTTGTGACTCCATGAACTAGTGCATAATGTGGAAGTTGGTTGCACAAGTTTTGCCAAAATGAATGTGAGTGAAGTATGTTGGCGGAGTCACCCTTAAGAACTCTCTAGTTCTTCTTCTTAGGGATCCACATCATCTTGATGGGAATCCTTGGGGTAGTAGTTGAGCTCGACGAAGTAGAACTTGACGTTTCCTTGGGAACCCACTTGACCATGGCTTTAGGTGCTTCAATAAATGCATCAATCTCCTCTTGAAGCTTGTCCTTGCCTTTTAGCTTGTGGTCTTGTGGTGGAAGGTCATCTTGAGCTTGTTCCACATTGGAAGAAGTAGGATTGTAAACTGTGGAGTGGGATATTAACCTTCTTCCCATTCAACACCCTCGGCGTTGAACTTTCGCTCAAAACCAATTCCTTGATTCTTCCGGTGCCTTCCTTGCTTGCGAACAATTTCCTCAAAGTTCTTGCTTCCGGCAAGGCTCTTGTAGACACCTTTCTCTATAATCCCTTTCAATAAACTATTTTCTTGCTCAAGTGTAACTTGGCTTGAAACATTGTTAGTGGAATCAAGAGAACTACTAGAAGCAACAATATTGGATTTAGCATGGTTATTGTTACTACTAGATGAAGAATTTTTCTTATGCTTGTCATGCTTAGTTTTAATAGGTGGCAAGAAATTAGACAAGAGAAGTCGTTTGGCAAGATATGAAGAACTCTTCTTTCAAGATCGTCATTGATAGCTTTTAGAAACTCATGTTCTTGCTCTAGAGTGAGCTTCTCGAAGCGTAGCTTCTCATGAGATCTTAGGAGCTCTCTATGATCTTCTTGAGTTGTTTCATGTGCTAACTTAAGAGTGTTTAGTTCTTTAGTTAGACGCTCAATCTCCTTCATAGCATTGTCATTCGACTCTTCTCGACTATAAAGACTACTAGCATGTTCATCATTACTAGGCTCACTAGATTTGTCATGTAAAAGCTCATCTTCACCAAGCAAGTCATCCTCATCACTATCAAAGTCAATGAATTCAGGGTGTGATACCTTGGGGCCTTTAGCCATGAAGCATCTTCCAATTCCCTCATTTGGTGAATCAAATAAGTCATAGGAGTTGGAGTTGGAGGACACGAGAGCAAGACCGCAACACCTTCATCTTGATCTGTAGTCGGAGTTGGAGTGATAGCTTCTTTCGGAATGATTGTCGGAGTCGGAGCCGGAGACCCATTCACCTACATGAGCTTGATGTTTTCTTCTTGTGTAGCTCCTTGATGACTTGTCTTTCCTCTCGAATCCTTGCTTCTCCGAGAGGATCTTCGTTCATAACGATCATCTCTACTCCTTCTCTCTTTCCGAGGTGACTCTTCTCTTGAGCTTCTTCTTCTTGGAGATTCTTCTCTTCTCTTGTGGGGAGCCGAGCACTCATTTGAGTAGTGTCCGGTCTTCCACAATTGTAGCAGTTTCGATCACGACTAGAAGATCTCTTTTCATCATATGATCTAGACTTTGAGCTTCTCTCTTTGCTTCTACTCTTGTAGAATTTGTTGAAGTTTTTGACCATTAGGCTTATCTCTTCATTGGAAACTAGCTTGTCACTTGAGGTTGTGGGAGCATCACTTGTAGCTTTGTAAGCACCACTTGACTTGTTGTGAAGCTCTTCCTTATCTTTAAGTGTCATCTCATGAGCAACAATTCTTCCAATGACTTCGGTTGGCTTGAGATTCTTGTAGTTTGGCATCATTTGGATCAAAGTGCACACGGTGTCATACTTTCCATCCAAAGCTCTGAGAATCTTCTTGATGATGAATCGGTCGGTCATTTCTTCGCTTCCTAAGCCGGCAATCTCATTTGTGATGAGAGCAAACCTAGAGTACATTTCAGCGACTCCTTCACCTTCCTTCATCTTGAACTTGTCAAGTTGACCTTGAAGAACATCTAGCTTTGATTCCTTCATGGACTCGGTACCTTCGTGCATTTCAACCAAAGTATCCCAAATCTCTTTTGCATTCTCAAGACGGCTGATTTTGTTGAACTCCTCGGGACACAAGGCATTGAAGAGAATGTCACAAGCTTGAGCATTGTTTTGCAACATCCGCAATTCATCCGTTGTAGCTTCACGATCCGGAACTTTTCCTTCCTCGAAGAATTCACCTTGCATACCAACACAAATAATGCCCCATGCGGCTGGGTTATGGCCAAAAATATGCATTTTCATTTTATGCTTCCAACTAGCAAAGTTTGTACCATCAAAGTAAGGACCTCTCTGAAAATTACCCTCACTAGACGCCATACTCTCCTAGGTTGTGAAACCAAGCTTATGGAGTCAATGCAATGGAAACCAATACAATGGAGACCAAAGCTCTGATACCACTTGTAGGATCGAAAGTATGTCTAGAGGGGGGGTGATTAGACTACTTGACAATATAAAAATTCAGCCTTTTGATAAAGACAAGTTTTTGGCAGATTCACAATTATGATCAAGTCAAGTATCACCCTACACATGCAATTCTAGAGTATAGGCAGCGGAAAGTAAATTGCACATGTAGTAAAGAGAGGTGGAGAAGAGCAAACGCAATTTGGAGACACGGAGATTTTTCTCGTGGTTCCGATAGGTGGTGCTATCGTCAATCCACGTTGATGGAGACTTCAACCCACGGAGGGTAACGGCTGCGAGAGTCCACGGAGGGCTCCACCCACGAAGGGTCCACGAAGAAGCAACCTTGTCTATGCCATCATGGCCTACGCCCACGGAGGGCTAGCCTTACTCGGGGTAGATCTTCACGAAGTAGGCGATCTCCTTGCCCTTACAAACTTCTTGGTTCAACTCCACATCTCGACGGAGGCTCCCAAGCGACACCTAACCAATCTAGGAGGCACCACCCTCCAAAAGGTAATAGATGGTGTTGATGATGATGAACTCCTTGCTCTTGTGCTTCAAATGATAATCTCCCCAACACTCAACTCTCCTCACCGATTTGGCTGTGGTGGAAGAAAGGATTGAGTGGAAAGCAACTTGGGAAGGCTAGAGATCAAGCTTCATATGGTGGGAGTGGAGCAACTTGATCTCAACACAAGGGTAGGTAGTTCTCTTCTCGAAATGTAAGGTAGGAGTGGTAGTTCTTTCGATGGCTCTCTCCACGAGTGAAGAGGGGTGGAGGGTATTTATAGCCTCCACACAAAATCCAACCGTTACACACATTTGACCAATCTCGGTCGGACCGAAGTTGACAACTCGGTGAGACCGAAAATTCAAATCATGTGAGCGTTGGGATTTTCGTGGGACCGAAAATACAATCTCGGTTAGTCCGATTCGTCCAAAGACAAGAGCTTGCCAATCTCGGTGGGACCGACTTCATCATCTCGGTGACACCGATTTGATGATGAAGGTTCTGAAGCTTGGCAACTCAAGTTTCGTGAGACCGAGTTCGAATCGGAAAATCCGAAATTTCTAGGGTTTGGCTTTGTGGTGAGGTGGTTCATCTCGGTTACTGGTTTGGAAAATCGGTGGGACCGAGATTACTTATTAGTGTATATGGTAGTGAGAGTTCTTGATAGTTTAGGAGATGTATCACTAAGCACTTTGAGCAACCAGATCATCATCATAACCTCATCCCCTTTTAATAGTATTGGCTTTCCTATGGACTCAATGTGATCTTGGATCACTAAACCAAAAATGGAGTCTTGAGCTTTTGCCAATGCTTGCCTTAGCATTTTGAGGGGTCCACTTCTTCAGTCCTTGCCATACCCATATCACTGAACTTTCTGAAATGATTCTCAAGAAACTATTAGTTCAATGATATATATGTTGTTATTAATTACCAAAACCACCCGGGGATTAGTTGCACTTTCAAACATACCGGTGTAAACATTCGTGGCGGCCGACAGGAGGAAATATGGAGGCATGAAGAATGTTGTGCGAGTGCCAGGGCGCAGAGGAGGGGATAGCTGTCGAGGATTGGTGGCCATGTTCAACTCGCGGGTTGTGATGAGTCTGGTTGCGGCCAATTTCCTTCTGGTTTCGGAGGGAATGACATGATGAACGAGGCGGTCCGCCAGTGTCTGTGTAAACACCCGTGCAATGTGATCGGCTAGAAGTATCGGGGCGTGCAAATGTCGTGCCGGCAAGAAGAGAAGGAAATGTATGTCAAATATTGATGGACGCATTAGCATACACGCATTTCGATGAGTTGTTGGCAAATGGATCGATTTTGTCGTGTGTTTCTTTGTAATTTCAGAGGGAATGGTGTGATGGACTAGGTAATGTATCGGCGTCGGTGTAAAACCTGTGTCGAGTGATGGGAGGAAGTATCGAGATGAGTAGAATAACATGCCATCTTAGCTAGAAGGGAATATACGCCAAATATTGATGATTGTATTAACTTATAAGTTATAACGCCTTTGGTTGGTTGTTATTGCCAAATGGGTCTAGTTGTGGTTTGTTTTCTTCTGATTTCAAAGGGAAGGAAATGATGAACGAGTTAATACTGGTGTAAACATTAGTGTCGTGTGATCAGGTGGAAATGCCGAGGCAAGCAAATGTCTTGTCAACATGGAGAGGAGCATATGGATGTCAAGTATTGATGATCATATAGTAACTTATGCCGTGTGATGAGTTGGTAACTTGGTATTGGTAAATGAGTCTATTAGTGGCCCAATTGCTTCCAATTTCAAAGGGAATGGCATGATGGACGACATAATGTGATGGTGTAAACATTCTGTGTCGTGTGATTGGGAGGAAATATTAAAAGCATGCATAATGCCGTGCCAGGGTAGAGAGAAGAAATGGATGTTAAGTACTAGTATTGATGATCGTATTAACTTACACTAGGTAAAGAGCCCGTGCGTTGCCACGGGAAAAATAAATCATGGCATGTCCCTAGCGCAGCGTTGCAGCTTTTCCTCCTCATCACTACCGCCGATGGTGGTCAAGTTGTCCGCCTATTCACGATGAATGTGATGAATCCTAAGGTGACGAGCTTGGTAATAACACTTAGCACACTACTTTCGCGAGCTCTTTCCTGCAGCCTCGTCTATTGACGGACTTGTAATGATTGTGGGCACCATCCTTGTGTCATCTACACTTGATGCATGCACTATCCTTAATATCGGTGTAAACAAACTTTTACTATCCACTGTATTGAGTAACCACTGCTTTCCATGACTACTTTGATAATCCCATGTTTATCTCAAATATATATGAGCATATAGTTAAAACACAAAGTTCCTTTGTAGCTCGTCCTACCCGGTGCCCCTTATCTGTGCCGTTGGTCATGTTATGAAGATGTGTGCTAGTGTCAGCATCAGCAGTAGTGTCTCTGTAACCACAGAGTGTTTAGTCTGAAAAGACAGGCCTATGTGAACAGTAGCGAGATTCCCTGGTAGGTCTCGCGTGCCACTAGCGCTATCCTCGTCTGCCTCGTGTCACTACTTGCTCTCCGTCGGTCTTAGGCCCTGTTTGGACACTCTAACTTAGTTAGAGGTTAGAGTTAGTTTCTAACTTGTGTCTAACCCTGAACTAACTCTAACTTTGGTGGTGTTTGGATGAGAGGGTTAGATTGACAATAAATGCACTTTCTCAATCATTTGGCCATCTTTTCAGCCGGATTTGTTGTGGTCGGCTCTTGTGTGGCCTCCTTCCGCTGAGAAATGAATAATTCACATTGCATGAGAGACGACTATCTTGTGCAAAAAAATCAGCGGACGGAGGAGCGACACACATGCAAATAAACAGAGATTGCTCACAGTAAAAAACTGAATTCATACACAAACCAAAGTTCATGAGGACAGTTAGCTTACTGAATCTGCATCCCATCTGTCTCATACGGCAGAACCTTCAGCATACGTACAAGTTGAAAAGAACTAAAACTGATACTTAGGAGTACTGATGACTAAAAAAAATTACACTCCATAAAACAAAGCACGAGCTAACTCATCACGGAAGGCATTCATGTCGATATCTTCAACAAGAGGTTCGTCTTCTGGCCATGCGGATGCAGAAGAACTAGGCATTGGGTTAATAAAAATATACTGCTCCAGACTTAAATTATTTGACTAGCTCAGATTCATCAAGATTTACTGCTCCAGACTTAAATTATTTCACAGCAGCATAGAAGACCCATATAAGACCCATATACTTTGCCAATGCAATGAAAAATCTTCACAGCAGCATAGAAGACCCATATAAGACCCATATACTTTGCCAATGCAATGAAAAATCTTCACAGCAGCGACCCAACATATTTAAAGATATACTACATTGATATAGGCAGTAAAAGTGTACCTCTGTGTGTGTAATCCAGAACTCAGAGTCGGCATCAATGGTTCCATCTGGTTTCCTCCCCAACCCTGTGTGCACTTGCATGTATCGCCAAAAAGAGTGGGTGTTTTTGAGTACAAGTATCTGGTTCTTCACCTGCACACGAGAATACACCAACCCCCTTCTAGCAAACAAGCCATCGATAACAGCTTGGTACCCTTCAGCACTCATCACCACACCATTATACGTTCCTGCTGTACGTTGCTCAATGCACAATTCTAACAAGCAAGCACTATTAGCATCACTCCATTGGGCTCGATTGCTTTGGCTCACCAGGGGACCTCCGGAGCTCGCTAACTCCTCCACATCATCCTCCAATTCTTCATCACCATTGTCGAAGGGGCCGCCGGAGCCGGATGCTTGCCCACGGACCGCACTCCTCGGTGCCCGGCGGATGGGTGCCGCGGCGGCCGAGTTGGCTCGCTGCCGAACGTCGCCGCCACTGAACACCGTCCTGGTGCGCTGGTTACGGCGGCTGGGTGCCGCGGAGGCCGAGTTGGCGCGCTGCCGAACACCGCCGCCTGCCCCCGACGACGACCCGTCGAGGAACACACCACCGTTTCCTCCGCGACCGGCTGCTGCCGACGAGGAGCCGCCGAAGTTCAGTCGCCGGGCGTAGGGTGGGCGATAGGGAGGGAGCCCGGAGCCCCTGACGCGCCCAGGGAGGAGCTCATCATCGTTGCTCTGGAGGAAGGCTCCATAGAGCCCAAGCCCCGGGAACCCCTCCGACGCCGGTGCTTGCGAGTTGAGGTCAAGACCGGCATGGGGAGCGGGGCCGCTTGCCGACGGCTGCGAACCCCACACATCGAAGCCGTCTCCGTCCATCGCTGGTGCTCTGCTCCAAGCTATACTACCTGTACCAGAAGAGAAGAATCAGTAGCGCATCCAGGAAGTGCTACAAGCAAGCCGAACTCAACACCGCACATGCAGTCGTGCTCTTCTCCGGAATAAGTAATCTTGTCCATGTTAACTTATGAGATACATTTCTAACTTTGATTATTTATAACAGCTAGTGCATAACAAAAATGAAATTGTACCAAAATATTATTTAATGATGAAGTATTGAGTTGATTAAATAATATTTTGTGTAAGTTCCTGAACATCTGCAGCTCTTTATAAGTATTCATAGATCAACTCTTCATAAGTATTGAGTTGTTTCTCAATATAGATCCTGAACATCTGCAGCTCTTTATAAATCACAGCTCTTTGTTTCTTAATGCTCAAATCACAGCTAGTGCATATCAAATTATTTATAGATCAGCTCTTTGTTTCTTAATGCTCTAAATTTGCACAAATATCTGCAACAAGAGACGGGGCTGAACATCTACAGCTCACTAGCTAACTAAACAGAAGAATCCAGCCACGCCGTTGCTCACGCTAACTCATCAGAAGTTCTGCCAAAAATCTAGCTATGGACTACTCTCGCTGACTTGCTGCACAGATGGACACGTACGAGGAGGGAGAGCACGAGTACAGAAGGAACAGACGGACTCACCTCCGCACAAGACAAGAGAGAGAGAGAGAGAGAGAGAGACGACCGGGAGCCGGGCGAGCTTCGGACGGGGAGGGCGAGCGGCGACCGGAGGAGGGCGAACGCCGTCCAGAAGAGGTCGCAGCTTGGGCGGGCAAAGACGGCGCCTGGCCAGGCGAAGCGGGCGCTGGCGCCGGGCTGGGCGGGCGTGGCGCCTGGGCGGGCGGCGGGCGCTGGATGGGCGGCGTGGGGAACAGAGTCAAAGGGAGATGGGCGGCGCGACGGATGCGGGAAGGAGCGAGGGATCTGGTGCGGGAGAAGGGATCGGGTGTGGGAGCGAGGGATTTTTTTAGTTATTCTTTTTGTGGGCCCCGGGAAAACTAGCCCAACTAGCACCTCTCCACCGGGATACTTTTTTTACATGGGCTAGAGGCAACTAACTCAAACTAACCCCATCTGTTTGGATCCTTTTGAGCTATTTGAGCCCAAAACAACTCAAACTAACACTAACTCTAGGATCCAAACAGGGCCTTAGAGTCCACCCGCACAGTGACCACAAGTAGTATAGGCCTGTAGGCTAGTATCTTGGGCTTCACCAAAGGTTGCATGCGTCCTGTCATATGCAGGTCACTGGTCACATGCAGCTCACTATTTTAATGTTCACCTTTTACCAATCACATGCAAACTGAATGTCTCGTCTCTCCCTTCCTTCATAGCGAACAACAAACCACAGTTAGAGAAAGAACAAAAGAAGAGTAGCGAGAGTATTCAAGATGCAATAATTTTCAAAAATTGCCCCAATAGTCAAACCCAAGTGAAAGAGAGTTGCCACGTGCAAAAGTTTATCTGGAAGTTTTTTTAGTCTTTTTCATAAACTGCATGCACATCCAGACACAAGGCACTGTTCTTTCATTTCTCTGTCTCCTCTTCTTCTGTTCGCACGTGATGGATGATAGGTGAGAGAGAGAAAAAAGAGCAAACAATGATAACGAGAGTGAAAGAGAACGTGGCTACAGTAGCACTGCATTTTGGCAGGTCTCATGTCAGCTTATTAAGCATAAGATGCCCCTGACGCAGCTGCACATTTTCAAAGCTCTGCACATATCCACATGCACCAGTGCACAGTCTGAACGGTGAAGATAATAGGTACCACGAAGCTCGGCCTACAAAAAAACACACTCTAGTTAAAAATACCTCTTATTCTCACCAGAACGGCGAAGTACAAACTGAGCCCATGAACTAAATTCTAGATTATGCAAAACAATTTAAGATCACATATGTTTCAGATTTAAGAAGAATATGCACCTATGTTATCAATATTAAAAAGCAGAAATACCAAGCAACCCTTAGGGAAAGAAGGCTCGTATCTTATAAAACATTCTTCACCCTGTATACTCTTCATTGAATTTATCAATTAATCCACATTCTCATCCATGAACGCATGCATCATATGAGAATTTCAGCAAGCACAGATTAGCTAAATAAAATCCAACTACGTCCACATAACAAGTTAGGTCGAAAGAGAAGACACGACACATGCGGCCATCGGATTGAGTTTTCTCGAACATGTCCGGTCCTGTTGCAGGTCGACCGACCTGTAATGATTGTTGGCCCACCCCTATCTCATCTACACCGACCCCACATTGTGTGTAATCTTTTTTTCATAGGGTGCAATTATTCAGGTCTAGAGTCATGCAATTGTTGCTAGATAAATTTGAATGAAATTACTAAAGGTCTTACATGATGAAGCTCACCGGCGAGGGATCGAATTCATTGAGAATGTCACAGACGATTCCTACGCATCTTCCATCCTATCTGAATCATCCGAGCCTAAATCTGATGGGTAGTTCACACGACAAACAGTTGATACAATAAACAGAAAACAGTAACAACAAAGCATCATATAGTAGCAGCAAAAATCACATTCCTTCTCTCTTATTTTTTCTCATAATAGCAGCAAATTCGAAACCCGTCCTAACTCAGGAGAGTATCTTATAGTGGCCGCCGCCTTGTTGTACACATGCCTAAACCAACCGTAGCACACCAGCCCCAAGCACTGATCCAGTTTCTCTAATAAATTAAAAATTAAACTGTAATAGGGATATGGCAAAGTCAGTAGCGGTGGCATCAACCTGGGGATTGGCCTTGAGGCCGCGGAGCTTATAAAGCTTGATTTTTTTTTGCTTCACCTGTAATGCATGAAAAATATCAGTTCATTCACCAAGACTTGCTCACGTTTCATCATGGGATATTTTCTTTTGATGCTCATATGTGCTCATGAATTATAGAAATCAACAGGAGCTTAAGGGCGTCGATTCAGGGATACAGACCAAAAAAGCAGACCAAACAGTACATTAAGCAACATTACAAATTGATTGTAAAAAAGCAACGATACATCCACATATATCTGGATACTGGCCAAAAAGCAAGTTAAACAATTTACACTACTTGAACACACCATATTGATTGTGAAAATGCAGTCCAAGCCGTACAAATTCCATTCTAATATATAACTGAAAAAGAAAGGATTTTCAAACCATGTATGTACAGTTGTACACTACTGCAACAGTACAGTACTCCAGTTCATACAAATACTCCAACACTCGTCTTGTGGAAAAAATTACCATGGGCATATCCTTAGAGGAATAGGGGATATCAACAGCTCGGGAACTGATTCTGGTGGAGAAGCACATGAGTTTGCTGCTGAGGAGCTGTATGGTGATGTCCGAGAAGAACAGCCGACCGACGGAGACTCGGATAGACGGAGCAGTTGTTCAATCAGAGGGCTGTTGGCAGCCAACCCAGGTGTGGCCGAGTGGACGTGAGATACAGTTCGAGTCCTTCACCACGTAAATCTTCGGCAGAGGTTCCTTGAGGTTTCTGCCTGCACAAACACAAATCAGCCTGAACAATCCCTTTGTTGTCTTGAGCAGGAAAAGCAAAAACAATAGCCATGTCAATTTTTCAAAGTTGATTTCACACCTGGTGCAAAAGCATGGAGATTCCTTGTGGTTAACTCGTGCTTCGAAGAAAAAATTATCCCTGTTGCGTTCTCTTTTCGAAAGGTAACAACTTGGAACAATACTAAACACATCTTTTCACATGCTAAATGCATTTAGGGCCTCTCACATCCAATGCTGCATGAATCTCCTGCCTGATCATGTCCTTCTAACTGAAGTTTGATTTTACCCTGAAATATATGTGCACGGTGAGGACTGCACTAACTTTGTCGCCCCTGCTGCAACCAAATTTGTCAATATTCATAGACCATATTCCACAAATACTCTGACTTTCTAATGAGAATTAGAATATAGGGCCAAATACTTTCAGATTTGGGGAGAAAGTTATAGATAAATGTGTTGCCGTGAAGCCTGATGCCCTTTGTCTTGAAGCTCCTGTACTACAAAAAAATATATCAGTTCAGTGTTGTTCTAATCTAGACCGTGAATCATGTTGCTCCCTGCTGTTTTCTCGAGCAGGGACTTGTCCTTGTCGTCAGCCTATGGCTCTGGAAGGGAGAGAGGGAAGGAGGTCTCACCATTATAGGAGTAGGAGGGTGCTGGAATCCATCTTGCGCAGTTCTCCTCCAAGTGCAGGTCGCCCTGCCGCCGGCCGGTCACCGGAGGCGCCACCGCCAGCGACCGTCTCCGTCACCTTGCGCCCATTCTCCTTCTCCTTTCTTCCTCTCTTTCCTCTCTCCCTCATGCCCTGTCTCTCTCTTTCTCTGGACGAGACGGACACCGCTGCGAGCAAAGCCCCCGCACCAGCCGCGAGATCCCTCCCTCATCTTGCGACACTTCTTCTATGCCTTCCTCTCTTTCCTCTCCCCCTCACACCCTGTCTCTGTCTTTAGGCCCTGTTTGGTTCCTAAGTCTTAGGACTTTTTTAGTCCCAACTTATAAGTCCCAAGTCCCTAAAAAGTCCCTACTTGTTTGGTTTCTGGGACTTATAAGTCCCTATAAGACCATATTAAAACTATAAGTCCCTATAAGTCTCTCCTTGAGAGTCTTATTTCATAAGTCTCAAATGCCCACTTTAAGTCCCTATAAGTCCCTCCTGTTTGGTTTAGATGGGACTTATAGGGACTTTTTTAAGTCTCTAAACCAATAAGTCCCTAGAAACAAACACCCTCTTAACTGGATGAGCAAGACGCCGCCGCCGCCACCGGAGCAAGCCGCCGCACCGGCCGCCAGATCCGCCGCGCCCGGATCCGCGCGTCTTCCTCGCGCTGTCGAACGCTTTATCACTTTGAAAGGGCCGCGGGTTCAATACAGGAAACTACAGGGGTTCTTGCAAAAACAATAGTCAGAACGAAGCGTTTTCTTACCTAATAAGGGACCGCGGGTTGAATATTAGAAAGTGCAATGGCTTTTTTGCAAAAATGCGCGACGGACGACCAGAAGCCGTGCGTGGTTTATTAGTAGGGTAGGGGTAGATTACGCCACGAGTTGTTATTGTCAAACTGCCTCTTTCGACCAGTTTCCTTCTGGTTCCCAAAGTAAGGACACTCGCCATTGGTCTTTGTAGGAGCATAGCAAAGTGGGGGAGGGTGTTTGTCTCTCCTACATTTGGGTTTGGGTTCGGATTAGGTAGGTGCGTGTGAGCGCTCAAACAATAGCTCATTTTTTTATCTCTCTGGTGTGAAAGGCCAGGCATGTCAAGGTGTGGTCAACTTGTTCCAATTTTTTTATTCTTTTTATGAAATATGTGTTTTGAAATTGTGTTTTTTAACGAGCAGCACGATGAACGAGGCAATGTACTAGTGTAAACACTCATGACGGTTGATAGGAGGAAATATGGATGCATGAAGAATGTCATGCCAGCACGCATGGGAGTGAATAGATGTTGAGGAGGCACTGTACCAGTGTAAACACTCATGACTGTGTCAGCAAGTCAAGTCTCAATACACCATCTGTATGTGATTATATGATGTAAATTATGATTATAATGTACTCAACTATAAATAACTTCTGAATAAATACAATGCGGTGAAGTGCGTCGAGGGGGGGGGGCATATGCGCCCCTATCCATGTTGTTTTTTGTCTTGTAACTAAATCTTTTTGTAATTTATTTAAGTACATAGATATATTGGGCCCTTATTTAAGATGGGCCCTGGGCCACCGCACCTTTTGCCATGGCATATGGTCGGCCCTGGCGACGCGGTAGCCGGCGAGGCAGGGCCATCCACCGACGTGGTAGCCGCAGTCAGCGAGGCAGGGCCATCCGCCGACGCGGTAGCTGACATGGCAGGGCCATCCGCCGACACAGCAGCCCACCACGCAGCATTCGTAGCCGGCCACGCATCATCCAGAGTGGCACGGGCGGCCGACGACACACCAGTCGTCGCCGACAACGTGGTAGCCGGCGACGCAGTGGAAGGGGAGATAGGCCAGCTGTGACGCCCGGATAATTAAGCTACAGTAACCCTCTCCTAATGATGCCATGTCACCGCTGTCACTTTAGTTAATCTCGCGATGGTTTAAAAACGATTCAAATTTAAATTTAAAATAAAGACAAACAACAAAAATTTTCAAACTTTAAAACTAAAATGTTCGAGTCGTGCTAAATAATGCAAAGATGATTGTGGTGAAGAAACCCCACTTTTGTAAAATGTTTAAATACTATTAGATGAATAAAACAGCAGCATAAATAGTTATTTAAATACCTTTTCTAATTAATAAAAAGTCAAACTAAATTATTTGAGGACTTGACTTTTTGTGACAATGGCCTAAATTGAATTACTAAATTAGATGCCAAGTATATATATTTTACAAAAAAATAAAACAATAGGAAACAAAGATAAAACAGAAAAGAAAACTAACAAAAAGAAAAGAACCCCCCGGGGCTCCGGCCCAGCAGGCCATCAACCCCACTGGGCCAACCCACCAGGCCCAGCCGGCCACCCCACTTAACCCCCTCGGTCCACTGACCGAAACCCTAACCCAAACTGCTCCCCCGATCCCCCCCCCCACTCGCACCCACTCCTCCCTCTCGCCCTTCCACGATCTGGATCGGGGCAACCCCCGATCCCATCGCCCCATCGCCGCCTCGGCGTCGCCGTCGCCTCCCTCGCGGAGCCGCCCCTCCTGCCGCCCCCACCGCGCTTCTTCCGCCTGTCCACGACCACGCCGACGCGGACCCCGCCCGTGGATCCGTGCACCGCCGCCTCGCCCTCATCCGTCGCCGCCCGGCTACCTCGACCGCCTCCCGACGCGTCACGGAGCCACCGAGCCGCCGCCGACCTCGCCGGTCTTCCTCGCCGGCTCGCTTCCTCCTCACCGGCTCGCCTCCACTCCGTCCGCGACGTCTCCGTCCTCCTCCTCACGCCATCGCTTAGACCCCACGGACATGGTGAGGCCCGATCTCCTCCTCTCTCCTCGCTGCACGCCGTGCCGCGCTCATCATCGAATCGCCTCTGCTCCTCCCGCCGCCATTAGCTCGCTCGGCCGAGCTCGGCGCGTCCGTGGGCCCCGCTATGGCTTTCGCCACACTCGCTCTCTGCCAAGACCATGTCGTCGTCCCAGCTTCAGGGCGGCTGCTGCGCCCATGGCCAACTCCGGCGCCCGCGCGCCGCTTTTCCGCTCGACCGCCTGCCTCGGCTGGCCTTGTCATCGCCACGGCACCTGGCGTGGCGCCTAATCGGTGGCGTCGCGCCCGTATCCCGTCGCGCCCGCTAAGGCCCCAGACCTATGACAATGGGCCCACGCCCTCGAGCGTTAAAAAATATATTATAAAAATAATAATTAATAAAAGTATTAATTAATTAATTAATTAGTGAATTAATTAAGTTAATTAATCATGTTTAGTTAATCTAATTAACTAGTTAGTTTAATTAAATAGTAATTAGTTTAAATAAAACCTAGTTAACTTAAACAGAGTATGACAGGTGGGTCCCACTGGACCCACACGTCAGTTTGACTAGTCAACACCTCTATTGACTGCTGATGTCATGCTGATGTCATGATGACGTCAGCAAACACTGTTATGGATAATGTTGAATTAAATTAAATTAATTAAAATTCTAAAAACAATTTAAATCTTTTAAAATTAATATAAAATAAACCGTAGCTCAGATGGAAAAACTTTATACATGAAAGTTGCTCAGAACGACGAGACGAATCCGAATACGCAGTCCGTTTATTCGCCACACATCCCTAGCATAGCAAACACGCAACTTTCCCTCGCCGGTTCATATGTCCGAAAATGAGAAACACCGGGAATACTTTCCCGGATGTTTCCCCCCTTCACCGGTATCACCTATCCCTACGTTAGGTCACCTCTAGCACAACGTATTACCGCTTCTTGCTTTTTGTTACATTTGATTGCTCTGTTATTTATTGTGTTCCCCCTCCGTTACATCTTTCAGGTAGACCACGAGACCGGTTGTACCCTGTGATCGACTACAT
Organism: Aegilops speltoides; assembly: GCA_021437245.1. Lineage (NCBI taxonomy): Eukaryota > Viridiplantae > Streptophyta > Magnoliopsida > Poales > Poaceae > Aegilops > Aegilops speltoides. The sequence continues at coordinate 467,155,561 of CM038141.1, forward strand.
CGACGACCTCTCCTTCTTGTCAGAGCAACCAGGCAAGCCCCCCCCTTGATCACCAGATATCGCCTATTCTTCTCTATACTGCTTGCATTAGAGTAGTGTAGCATGTTCTTGTTTGATTACTCCTATTACATTGCATAGCTTTGTCATTGTTGCTACAATCATTGATACCTTACCCGCAATCCTAAATGCTTAGTATAGGATGCTAGTTTATCATCATTGGCCCTACACTCTTGTCGATCCGCTATGCTATACTATCGGTCGTGATCACTTGGGAGGTGATCACGGTATATACTACATACATACATACTATACAGATGGTGACTAAAGTCGGGTCACCGAGGAGTACCCGCAAGTGATTACGATGATTTGAAAGGACAGTGGCTCCATCCCGGTAGAGGTGGGCTGGGTTCTTGACGGCCCCGATTTGTTACTTTTGGCGGAGCGGCAGGCAGGTTGAGACCACCTAGGAGACAGTGGGCTGGCCTGCTCGGCGTTCATGGATACTTAACCCGCTTAACGAGATCTTGGTATTTGATCCGAGTCCGCCATTTGGTCTATACGCACTAACCATCTACGTGGGAGTAGTTATGGGTATCCCGACGTCGTGGTATCACCAAGCCTTCTTGGCGTCAAGAAGGCGGCGCGCGCGCCGGATTGGAACGTAAGCTGCGCTTGTATTAGGGGCTAGTTACGCTTCCGGCCCACGCAACGCGTCTTGTGTGTGCTTTCAGGCGATGGGCCCGGACCCTGCGCGCTTAGGTTTAGACGGCGTCTTGACCTCTCTGTTGTGCCTAGGTGGGGCTGCGGCGTGTTGATCTTCCGAGGCGGGCATGACCCAGAAAGTGTGTCCGCCAAATGGGATCAAGCGTGTTGGGTTATGTGGTGCACCCTGCAGGAAGTTAATCTATTGAATAGCCGTGATCTTGATAACAGGACGACTTGGAGTTGTACCTTGACCTTATGACAACTAGAACTGGATACTTAATAAAACACACCCTTCCAAGTTCCACAGACAACCCGGTGATCGCTCTCTAACAGGCGACGGAGAGGATCGCCGGGTAGGATTATGCTATGCGATCTTCTTTGGAGATGCTACTTGGAGATGCTACTTGGCGATGTTACTTGGAGGACTTGATCTACTCTCTTCTACATGTTTGCAAGGCGGAGGCTGCGAGCGTAGTCTTCGGCGGATTAGCTATCCCCTCTTATTACGGCATTCGCATTCGGTCCACCGCATGGCCTCCTTACACATATACCCATGCATATGTAGTGTAGCTCCTTGCTTGAGTACTTTGGATGAGTACTCACGGTTGCTTTCTCCCCTTTTTCCCTTTTCCTCTCTTTACGGTTGTCGCAACCAGATGTTGGAGCCCAGGCAGACGCCACCGTCGTCGCGGCGACTACTACACTGGAGGTGCCTACTACTACGTGCGAGGCTGGCGACGACGACTGGGAGTAGTTTAGGAGGATCGTGCGGGAGGCTGCGCCTCTTCGTCTGTATCCCGGTTTGTGCTAGCCTTCTTAAGGCAAACTTGTTTAACTTATGTCGTACTCGAGATATTGTTGCTTCCGCTGACTCGTCTATGATCGAGCACTTGTATTCGAGCCCTCGAGGCCCCGGCTTGTATTATGATGCTTGTATGACTTATTTTACTTTTAGAGTTGTGTTGTGATATCTTCCGTGAGTCCTCGATCTTGATCACACGTTTGCGTGCATGATTAGTGTACGATTAAATCGGGCGCCCAAGTTGGTATCGAGCCGATCGCTGAGGAATCCCTTTCCAACTCCTTGGTCAAGTCGAGTCTAGACATTGAAAAACTTTTACTAACATGGCTGTGCGGCCCATGGGCCCACGTCGCCATTGGGTGGTACTAGGATCTTTTACTCCTCGATCTATACTCTGGGACTCTGAACTCTCTTCTATTCGGGTTAAATGAATTTTGCTAAATCTAACATTAGGATCTCGTTATCACTTTCAACCGGAGAGCCCCTTATTACTAAGGATCGTCTGCTGCACATGAAGACCCTGAAGATACTCTCCGCGGTTAACCCGAGAACTTGTCTTCATCGCGTTTGCAATTCCCCTTCCACCGTCAACCATTATGGATAACTACTTGCAGTTGTTATTCTTACATTCATCCCCAGTTGGTCTTGTTATTACAAGATACCCCGAAATACTCGTCATTGTTTCGATAATCCTTTGAGCTTATTGCCTTGCTGTTCTTTGTCACCTGAATACCCCTACGGATGATTCTCGCACTTATCGAGTATCCGCTTATCCCCAGTTGTTCATATGCTTTTCAAAATACTTGGAAATACTACCCGATCTTCCGAGTGTCCTCTTCAAACTATTGCTCGGCAAATACTTGTCTGCTGGCAATATGGATGCTTTCCATATGTGTAGCAATATTCATTAGTATCCTTTGACACAATCATTTTGATCATATCGATTCAATATGTGTGTGAAAGCACGCAATCATCAGTTGATCCTTTTAAATTATCTTTCCGGCTCAGACGTCATTTTAAACATGAGCTGGTTCTCAACAAATCCAAATGCCATCGCTTGTATCCCTAAGGCTATTCTACTTATCCATCCCTAATCAGAACATTGCTTCTGATCCCTTGATTTGAAAATCATAAATTCCTTTGCATTTATGCTTCGAATTAGTGAGATGATTCTATAACCTGATGCCTTTGCATTCTTTCCTTTTCTGGTTGAGTAGCGGTACTCACATCAGATCCTTTGTGGACCGTCAAGTCCTTTGTTGGATTGTTATCCGACCGTGTCCTTCACCTTTGATCACTTTGTGAGTTCTTTCCCTGATACATAATGCCTTTGTTAAGTTGTATCCTCTGCTTGGTCAACCATGCTCTGCTTTCGGGCTTGTGATATTTACTCTTGAAACTTGTGGTATATGTTTCTAAGAAGCCCCTATGGGTTGAACATATGCCTTCTTTAAACCGTGTGAACCCGAAAGTTTTCACGAATCATACTCTTCTGGTGCTTCGCCAGATAAAATTTCAACACTGCAACTTCATCGAACGTGAGAAGTAAATGAAAGGTTATGCATTGGAGAAGTGGGAGTCGACCTTGAACTTGTGTTCATGCCCATGGACACGATGTAGATCCTATCATGGAAGCTTCTTGTAATAATAACTATTGCCTTGATATAATATCATCTGGTATCTGTGAATTGATCCTTTGCAATCATGGTTCCGACCATATTTTCTACTTGATCCCATTTCTCAAGCAAGTGAAAACACTTGTCTTCTGCGGATAAATACCTCTCCGCAACCCCTATGTCAATCTTCCTTCGAGCAATACCCTCCAGTATCTTGAGAATATCAACGAACTGTGTTGCTTCCTATGAGTCTTCATCTATTATTGCTTCTCACCGATTTCAGATTTCCCCCGGGTTCTGAGTTATTTCACTCGAGAACACCGGTAAGTGAACCGATTCCGCACTTCAATTCAATAACTCTAAGTAATTTTCATTGCTTACGAGTTTAATAATCCTTCATGTCATTCCTAGCCTGATTGGCTATATCATTGTGCTAATTTTTAACTGTGCTACCGGGTCCTTCTTCTTGGAGCACAAATTTCGACGGTGAGCTAATCTTACAATCGATCTTCCTCGTCATATCATTTGTCCTTGAACAGCAAGCTTGATTTCGAGTTTGTGTCGTACCCATGGTCCCAATGACTTTTGGCTTCATCATTTCCGTTGACTTGATGCCATCACCGATCAGTTACATCTTCTTGAAACCTCTCGACAAATGTGTCGTGATCATCATCAACATTCTGAGGTCTTACAGGATATCAATTGAATTCATGATGAGAAATACCATCCTTGCCCTCGATGATTGTGTATCATCGACCACTTTATTGCCTTCCCTCCAACACAAACTTGTTCGTGTTTCATGATATACCTTGAATTCCTTGCTACCCATCATTGTTCTTCTTTACCTTGGAGTATTACCACCCTTACGTCAAGAATGCCGTGGGAATTTGACCACCTCTTAAGGATTCTTGGTATAGTGATACTTCTCACCATCACCATTTTTCTTGGTCCTTGTGTTGATCCCGACCGGGGTACCAACAAGTGAACGATGCTGTTTGGATTCCGCACTTCTAGCAACCCTATTGCTTTGAAGTTAATGTTCGGCCATTCATTCTTAGACTATTGATTATTGAATCACCATTCTGACATTGCTCGTGCAACCCAACCCATATTTCGGGCGCACCTCTCAACCAATGTTAATTGTGTATGTTTCCCTCGAACATACATCAATATATCATTTTGATCTGACAATTGTTATCTCCTTGTTCACATAATTGTGGAAATCCATCCTTTGGAAATTTTGATGAATTGTCGCGGAGGTCATCGGCCACCTCCTTGTCCTCTCCTTGGGTTAATGATGAACTCTTGTTAACGGAAATTACTTCATGGTTCATCTCCCGAGAATCTTCGAAGTCATCTCGTCAATTTGTATTGCACCTTTTCTCCTCAAGCATCGTGAGTTTGAGGTATCCTAACACTGATCAGGTCTGAATCTCGGTCAGATATGATGGTTGGAACATTTTTCCAAGAGTTATAACACTGGTCTTTATATGACCCGGTAAGGTGATGTCATGCCTAGCACACCTGGCTGGAGGGCCTATTGTTATAGTTCTTCCTTTTAGCAATGTTAGCCAGTCTTCCATGAGGAAATTGAAAGACTTATTCTATAAGTTGTTCCTGATGAATCCTTTGTGTATCCAAAGGTCCGACCTTTGCTTGAAGACCATGTCAATGCTATCTCGAAGCATGTCTGTGGTACTCTGATCATCGATAAGAACATTTGAAGCACCATGCTAAATTTCCTTTATCAATTTTTCAAACACCGTTGTTTCGGTGATGTCATAAAGTTCCTCTCCCCTAACCTAAATGGTTTTCTACGTTATATCCTGTTATGAATATCATGCTCTACTTGTCCTTGGGAAGGATATACCCCCTGAAATTTGTGTTTAAACACATTTTCCTTTCCATCATTCTGTTTAATATGAAGATCACCTTTTCCTTTCCATTGTTTTGTTTGACCCTTCTCATGATCTATTTGATCTAAGCAGTAATGTTCTTCTGCTTATGTAAACACCTTGTTGTACCACTCTGTTTGTAAGATCCTGTTACTATTGTTGATGACATTCCGGTAACCACCGATGGATGATAACTTTGCCAATTGGTTCGCCTCGTTCAACAAGCAGGAAAATTGCTCTCCTTGTTCCCCGTGCTTGGTACCGACATTGTTGCCGGCATAGCTAGCAAGCTATTCACTGACATGCCTCCCTGTCGCGGCTGCGCAAGATGTCACCACCCTTCCTACTTTCGACCCACATGGTGGGCCCATAACCCACAGTTCCACAGGATCGAAACCTGACTCTCCGGTAAACCCTATGTTGCCAAGGTTGTTCCTCGCGCGTGGCCTCGTAAGTAATTTACGAGCCACCTTCCGAGAGATCATCAGTTCTGCTATCAGACGCAATACTTTTTCCCATTGCTCTGAACCCCTTTCACACTTTGTTTCAGGCAACGAACGATTGCCTATGCGCTTGAAACTTCTATTTTGCACCTTCTTACTTTGCTCATGATATTTTCTTAAGTTTCAATTCGAGAGTTGCTATCCGCCACCCTCCCCGATGTTATCGACCAGATAGTCGACCTTGCAGAGGTCTGTTCTCCCGGAATGCCCACACTTTATTCTTTCGTAAGTACGATGGAGTTCCCGAAGAAAGGATCTTTGGCTTCACCAGATCACCGGAGCAGAGAAATGAAGACTTCAACGTAATGGATCCACCTCTTCGAGAAGAGCAACCAAAGACGAGAAGATTTGGTAGGATTTCATAACCAGATCTTTCCCCCTAGTCCCCCTCTTAAATCTCGGGACGAGATTTCTTGTAGTGGAGGAGAATTGTGACGCCCGGATAATTAAGCTACAGTAACCCTCTCCTAATGATGCCATGTCACCGCTGTCACTTTAGTTAATCTCGCGATGGTTTAAAAACGATTCAAATTCAAATTTAAAATAAAGACAAACAACAAAAATTTTCAAACTTTAAAACTAAAATGTTCGAGTCGTGCTAAATAATGCAAAGATGATTGTGGTGAAGAAACCCCACTTTTGTAAAATGTTTAAATACTATTAGATGAATAAAACAGCAGCATAAATAGTTATTTAAATACCTTTTCTAATTAATAAAAAAGTCAAACTAAATTATTTGAGGACTTGACTTTTTGTGACAATGGCCTAAATTGAATTACTAAATTAGATGCCAAGTATATATATTTTACAAAAAAATAAAACAATAGGAAACAAAGATAAAACAGAAAAGAAAACTAACAAAAAGAAAAGAACCCCGGGCTCGCCCAAAGAAAGCCATCAACCCCATCGGGCCAACCCACCAGCCCAGCCGCCACCCCACTTAACCCCTCGTCCCTCGGCCAAACCCTAACAAACTGCTCCCGATCCCCCACTCGCACCCTCCTCCTCTCGCCTTCCACGATCCGGATCGGGCAACCCCGATCCCATCGCCCCATCGCCGCCTCGGCGTCGCCGTCACCTCCCTCGCGGAGCCGCCCCCCCCCTCTGTAGCCCCACCGGCGCCCTTCCGCCCGTCCACGACCACGCTGACGCGGGACCCCGCCCGTGGATCCCGTGCACCGCCGCCTCGCCCTCATCCGTCGCCGCCCGAAGCTACCTCGACCCTGCCTCCCCGACGCCGTCACCGGAGCCACCGAGCCGCCGCCTGGACCTCGCCGGTCTTCCTCGCCGGTCTGCTTCCTCCCCTCACCGGCCTGCCTCCACTCCGTCCGCGACGTCTCCGTCCTCCTCCTCACGCCCACTGCCTAGACCCCACGGACATGGTGAGGCCCGATCTCCTCTCTCCTCCCTGCTGCACGCCGTGCCCGCGCCATCGGAATCGCCTCTGCTCCTCCGCCGCCATTAGCTCGCTCGGCCGAGCTCCGGCCGCGTGGTGGCCGCTATGGCTTAACCGCCACACTCGCTCTCTGCAAGACTGCATGATCGTTGCCCGGCTCGCGCCGACTGCCGCCGCCCATGCCAACTCCGGCGCCCACCGCCTCGCCTTCCCGCTCTGACCGCCCGGCCTCGCTGGCCTTGTTCGCCACGGCGCCTGGCGTGGCGCCTAATCGGTGGCGTCGCGCCAGTATCCCGTCGCGCGCTAAGGCCCCCGAGCCTATGACAAGGGGCCCACCCACAGGAACGTTAAAAAAATATATTATAAAAATAATAATTAATAAAGGTATTAATTAATTAATTAATTAGTGAATTAATTAAGTTAATTAATCATGTTTAGTTAATCTACTTAACTAGTTAGTTTAATTAAATAGTAATTAGTTTAACTAAAACCTAGTTAACTTAAACAGAGTATGACAGGTGGGTCCCACTGGACCCACACGTCAGTTTGACTAGTCAACACCTCTGTTGACTGCTGATGTCATGATGACGTCAGCAAACACTGTTATGGATAATGTTGAATTAAATTAAATTAATTAAAATTCTAAAAACAATTTAAATCTTTTAAAATTAATATAAAATAAACCGTAGCTCGGATGGAAAAACTTTATACATGAAAGTTGCTCGTAACAGCGAGGCGAATCCGAATCGTGATCCGCTTATTCGCCACACATCCCTAGCATAGCAAACACGCAACTTTCCTCACGGTTCATATGTAGAAAATGAGAAACACCGAATACTTTCCGGATGTTTCCCCTTCACCAGTATCACCTATCCCTACGTTAGGTCACCTCTAGCACAACGTATTACCGCTTCTTGCTTTTTGTTACATTTGATTGCTCTGTTATTTATTGTGTTCCCCTCCGTTACATCTTTCAGGTAGACCACGAGACCGGCGGTACCCGTGATCGACTACATCGACGACCTCTCCTTCTTGTCAGAGCAACCAGGCAAGCCCCCCCCTTGATCACCAGATATCGTCTATTCTTCTCTATACTGTTTGCATTAGAGTAGTGTAGCATGTTCTTGCTTGATTACTCCTATTCATTGCATAGCTTTGTCATTGTTGCTACAATCATTGATACCTTACCCATGATCCTAAATGCTTAGTATAGGATGCTAGTTTATCATCATTGGCCCTACACTCTTGTCGATCCGCTATGCTATACTATCGGTCGTGATCACTTGGGAGGTGATCACGGGTATATACTACATACATACATACTATCAGATGGTGACTAAAGTCGGGTCACTCGAGGAGTACCCGCAAGTGATTACGATGAAATTTGAAAGGACAGGTGGCTCCATCCCGGTGAGAGGTGGGCCTGGGTTCTTGACGGCCCCGATTGTTACTTTGTGGCGGAGCGGCAGGCAGGTTGAGACCACCTAGGAGACAGTGGGCTGGCCTGTTCGGCGTTCGCGGATACTTAACACGCTTAACGAGATCTTGGTATTTGATCCGAGTCCGCCATTTGGTCTATACGCACTAACCATCTACGTGGGAGTAGTTATGGGTATCCCGACGTCGTGGTATCGGCCAAGCCTTCTTGACGTCAAGAATCGAATGGCGCGCTACGGATTGGAACGTAAGCTGCGCTTGTATTAGGGGCTAGTTACGCTTCCGGCCGCCCATGCAACGTCTTGGTGTGCTCGAGGCGATGGGCCTGACCCTGCGCGCTTAGGTTTAGACCGGCGTCTTGACCTCTCTGTTGTGCCTAGGTGGGGCTGCGGCGTGTTGATCTTCCGAGGCGGGCATGACCCAGAAAGTGTGTCCGCCAAATGGGATCAAGCGTGTTGGGTTATGTGGTGCACCCTGCAGGAAGTTAATCTATTGAATAGCCGTGATCTTGATAACAGGGACGACTTGGAGTTGTACCTTGACCTTATGACAACTAGAACCGGATACTTAATAAAACACACCCTTCCAAGTTCCACAAACAACCCGGTGATCGCTCTCTAACAGGCGACGCGGAGAGGATCGCCGGGTAGGATTATGCTATGCGATCTTCTTTGGAGATGCTACTTGGAGATGCTACTTGGCGATGTTACTTGGAGGACTTGATCTACTCTCTTCTACATCTTTGCAAGACGGAGGCTGCGAGCGTAGTCTTCGACGAGATTAGCTATCCCCTCTTATTCGGCATTCTGCAGTTCGGTCCACCGATATGGCCTCCTTACACATATACCCATGCATATGTAGTGTAGCTCCTTGCTTGCAGTACTTTGGATGAGTACTCACGGTTGCTTTCTCCCCTTTTTCCCTTTTCCTCTCTTTACGGTTGTCGCAACCAGATGTTGGAGCCCAGAGCGAGACGCCACCGTCGGCGCGACTACTACTACTGGAGGTGCCTACTACTACGTGCGGTGGCGGCGGCGACCAGGAGTAGTTTAGGAGGATCGTGCAGGGAGGCCTGCGCCTCTTTCGATCTGTATCCCGGTTTGTGCTAGCCTTCTTAAGGCAAACTTGTTTAACTTATGTCCGTACTCAGATATTGTTGCTTCCGCGACTCATCTATGATCGAGCACTTGTATTCGAGCCCTCGAGGCCCCTGGCTTGTATTATGATGCTTGTATGACTTATTTTACTTTTAGAGTTGTGTTGTGATATCTTCCCGTGAGTCCCTGATCTTGATCGTACACGTTTGCGTGCATGATTAGTGTACGATTAAATCGGGGGAGTCACACCAGCCGGCGACGCCACGAAAGCCTTGAAGCTGCTCACGAGAGGACTCCCTGGCGCGAACGCTGCGAGCAGGAGTCGACATGGACGCTGCGTGTGGTTGTCCCCGTGGCCAACAGAAGCTGAGAGGTGGAGGTGGAGTCTGGCACCGGAGGTGGAGGAGGAGGTCCTGAGCAGCAGCCCTGGCGAGAGGTGGAGAATCACATCAGAGCTGGAGTAGGGCCTGGGCGTCTAGGCACTAGTAGAAAAACTACTTTGCGTGAGACACATTAGTCCCGGTTTGTAAACGAACCGGCACTAATGTGACCACTATTGCCGGTTCCAACGACTAGGGGGCGAGCATCATTAGTCCCGGTTCGTGTTGGACCTCTGGTACCGGTCGTGACACGAACCGGGACTAAAGGGGTGGTGGCAGGCTGGGGCCCACGAACCCATTTAGTCTCGGTTCGTGGCACGAATCGGTACTAGAGGCTCACCTTTAGTCCTGTTTTGTATCATGAACCGGGACTAAAGATGTTCCTATATAAACCCTTCGTCCAGCCCGCGATCGAGCTTTCTGTTCTTCCCCTTTCCTCTCCTCTCTGTTCTTTCCCTCTTGCTCAAGCTCATCCTCCATTTTTGCAAAATTTGTCAAGGTTTGAAGGCACCCCATCCATCCAAGTGTTCACAAAGGCTAGGAACTTTGTCCTTTCATCTCTCATTGCTAGATTAGCTCTTGCAATGCTCTATAAGTATGGTGATTTGTGGGTTTTAGTTTGGGAGTTTTTATATGTGGTAGTTTATTTGATTTATATGCAATCTGAGCTCAAATTAACTTCTTAGTTTGCATGTGTAGGTGTGGTTTACTTAGTGCCTTCCCGTCCCCGTCCTAACCACTGTTGATCGCCCCCACCGGCTCGTCGCCGGCACCACCTTGGTGAACCTCTTAGTTACTTGTATAATTTTCTTACCCGTACATTGTTTGTTATACATAGTGGCATGATTTTGATATCTGTCCCCGTCGGCCCTCGTTCGGTTTGTGATTCAGATATATAGTTGAACAAGAAAACGAGTATTTGAAGAATAAATTGAAAAGAATTGAGGAGGAGAAGAAGGAATTGGAGTTGCGTGTTGCCGATGTCGTCGATGATCACAATATCAAGATGGATGCAATGCGCTAGAAGATTAAAAAGATTAGAAAATATGACATTGATAGTGAGGCTTGGTATCATTATGCTGCTGGATAAATTGTTACCTTATAGTTGCGATCTTGATCACATTTGTTGTTGCATTTGAATGCTTTAGCTAGAGAGTTTGTATGTTGTTTTATGAGAATAAGTGTGTATGAACTTGTATTAATTTGGTCTTTTTGGTGTTGTTTAATGAAGATGAGCCATCAATGGATGTACGATGACCCATGCTCTCCCCAGTTCATTAAAGGCGTGCATACTTTTCTGATTGCGGCTGAGGCAAACAAACGGGCGGATGATTTTATGTGTTGTCCATGTGCTGACTGTAAGAGTGATCAAAATTACTGTAACTCAAGAACCATTCATGTCCACCTGTTTGAGTCCGGTTTCATGTCCGGCTATAACTGTTGGACCAAGCACGGAGAAAGAGGGGTCCTAATGGAAGAGAATGAAGAAGAAGAGGATGCCGACAGCTATCCTGGCCATGGGTTCCCTGAATATGATCAACAATTGGGGAAGTAGTTGAGCCAGCAATGCGGGAAGAAGCTGAAGAAGAGGCATCAGATGATCCCGCTGATGATCTTGGTTGGGCCATTGCCGATGTAAAGAGAAACTACGCAAGTGGAAAGGAGAGGCTGAAGTTGCAGCGCATGTTAGAGGATTACAAGAAATTGTTGTACCCAAATTGCGAAGATGACAAGAAAAAGCTGGGCACCGCACTGGAATTGCTGCAATAGAAGGCAGAGAATGGTGTATCTGACAAGGGATTTGAAAAGTTGCTGATAATGTTAAAGAAGATGCTTTCAAAGGACAACGAATTGCCCGACAGTACGTACGAAGCAAATAAGGTTGTCTGCCCTCTAGGATTAGAGGTGCAGAAGATACATGCAGGGCCGGTCCTGTGATTTTGGGGGCCCGGGGCGAAACCAAGACTTGGGCCCCCCTTAATATAGATGTCATAGCACTAATAATCGATGTATTTAAAATTTTAACAATAAACACTTGGGATCAATGTCGCTACAGTTTCACGAGCAGCCCAAGGTATATCTGATGGCCTATGAAGAAAATCTATCACAATATATCCTTAGAAATGCAAAGCTATGTTTAATGTGAGGCTATATTGTAACAACAGAAGTACCTACATGATATGTTTGATGTACCAAAAAGGTTCAAAGATAGGTGACTCTAACTCCATGAATTTGTCCTAAAAGAAATTTATATCTAAAATGTAGAGTAGTTCTTGACTATGGGTAAGGTTGTTATTCTAAATATATAAAAATATCCAAGGGATTAAGATAGATAAGCAAATCCATATGAATATTATGGAAAATATTATTTCATACATCAACAATCATATCAAATGGTACCGCGATAATGCAAAGCTTATTCTAATCTAGTTGTAGAAATGATCAAATTAAGAGTAAATTACTCTCAGTTACGCGGGCATTGCATGGTCGTCCCAAACTATTCGCCATCCGAAACATTACTCTTGGTTTTTATCTCTTTGAGATCTATACCTCAATAACATTATAGTCAAACAGCAGAAACAAGCGGTTGATGATACATACATGAGACACAGGGGCTCCGACGAGCAGCCATGTTCCTCGCAATCAGGGTCTCCTCAACTCACCGAGCAAGCTTCCCTCATCTGCCGCGATCTGGGCGTGAGGCGAAAAGGCGGCGATCGCTAGGGCGCGATGCCTGGTTCTCCTTGATTCTGATTGACGGGTGCGTGATCTTTTTTTTGGCTCGTTATCATGCAGTTTTTTTGAGGGGTCGTTATGATGCATTTAGACGCTCCAACTTTGCAACTGCTCTTACTTGGGTCAGGCCCAACGAAAATTTTCTCCAGTACAGGCTATATATACCTTGGGCTGACTACTAGCGATCGGCAAGTCATTGTGTCGCATGCGTGTGCTGCTGATGCTGCTTCACTGGCTGCGCCCCGATTTCCATGTGGCTAGTTAGCACAGGCGTTAGGCTCTGCGTTCATCGAGGCCCCTCGAGTGTGGGGGCTGGGCGCCACACTCGCCCATCCCCAAGACCGGGCCTGGATACATGCATGCGCTAATGACTACATCCTCTACCATGGTGAGTACGAGGATTTGAATGCATGCCCGGTATGCGATGCAATGCGCTATAAGATCAGCAGCGATGACCCTGGTGATGTTGAGGGCGAGCGCCCCAGGAAGAAGATTCCTGCCACGGTGATGTGGTATGCTCCTATAATACCATAGTTGAAACGTTTGTTCCAGAACAAAGAGCATGCCAAGTTGATGCGATGGCACAAAGAAGACTGTAAGAAAGACGGGAAGTTGGGAGTACCTGCTGACGGGTTGCAATGGAGAAAAATTGAGAGAAAGTGGAAGGACTTTGCAAATGACACAAGGAACGTATGGTTTGGTCTAAGCGCAGATGGCATTAATCCTTTTGGGGAGCAGAGCAGCAATCATAGCATCTGACCTGTGACTCTATGTATGTATAACCTTCATCCTTGGTTGTGCATGAAGCGAAAGTTCATTATGATGCCAGTGCTCATCCAAGGCCCTAAGCAACCCAGCAACGATATTGATGTGTACCTAAGGCCATTAGTTAAAGAACTCTTACAGCTATGGTTTGAAAAAGGTGTACGTGCGTAGGATGAGCACGGACATGAGGAATTTGACCTACACGTGTTGCTGTTTGTGACAATCAATGATTGACCTGCTCTCAGTAACCTTTCAAGACAGACAAACAAGGGATACCGCGAATGCACGCACTGTTTAGATGATACCGACAGTATATATTTGGCAAACAAGTATGTGTACCTGGGGCATCGTCGATTTCTTCCGAGTAGGCATCCCATAAGAAAGAAAGACAAACATTTCAAAGGTGAGGCAGATCACCAGAAAAAGCCTCGTCACCGTACTGGTGATGATGTACTTGATATAGTCAAGGATTTAAAACTAATCTTTGGAAAGGGTCCTGGCGAACAATCTGTTCCGAATAATGTACTAGATACGTTCGTTTGAGCGGCAAATAATATGGATTGGAGGGAGTACATTGAATTTTTTATATACTGTGAATATTTAACAAAATGCACACAAAAAATTATTTAATATACTAAGAACATTTTTCTTAATTGCAATGATTTTTTAATATGCAGTGAACAATGTTTTGAAAATAATGATCAACTTTTGACATCCCAAACGAGTTTTTTGAAAATGTGAAAACTTTTGAAATTGTTAATAATTTTTGAAATTTAGAACATTTATTGACAAGCAAATAGATTTTAAATATGGGAACATTTTTACAAAGATCACTTTTTGGAAATTATAAACATGTTTTGAAATTGTGAAAATAACACAAAAAGTGGTAAAAACAATTATTTTAAAAAATTAAGAATTTAAAAATAAAAGAGTAAAAAAAGAAAAAATAGAAATGTAAAAAAAATATTAAAAAACCGGGCTAAAAATAGGGAGAAGGAAAAAACATCTCATAGCTTATAAGGCCTTGTACAATGCTAGGTGCTTTGGGAGCTGCTTAGAAAAATAACCGGAATTTTCTAAAGCACCAATGTCTATTTATATAGTTGAGACGCCTAATTTAGTGTTTACCCTGTATAAATAAACATCGATGCTTAAAAAACATCGATTCATTTATCTAAATACCTTCCTTAAGCGCCTTGCATTGTACATGGCCTAAAATCCATTGGGAATGCTTCCGCTCAATGGGCCAGACGGTCGATGAGGCTATGGCGATCAAGACTCGAGGAGTAAGGCTCCTAAAAATTAAGGGTAGTACATGTACAAATTACTAGTAGGCCCAATAAAGAGAAAACTGTAATAGCCGGATCGCAATTCCTATATAATGCTTCAGGCGCCCAGCAAGCTGTCGCTAGCGCTTGCGTGGATGTTAGACAGGGACACGCTGATCGCTGGTTAGCGCCCATTGTACGCACATAAAACCTTTCCAGACCAATTTTTGTGTGTTTTTTCTTTTTTCATTTTTGTTCTTTTCTTTATATTTAATTTATCCTTTTACTTTATTTTACTTATTTATTTCATGTTTTTTTATCCTTTCCTTTTTAGTTTCTTATTTTCATTTCCTAACATATTTTGAAATTTTGTGGATTGTTTAATGTAATCATGATTACTTTTTGAATTCATGAACATTTTCAAATTCATGAACACTTTTTAAAATAGTTAAACTTTTATGAATTCATTAACATGTTTTCTTAAATTCAAGAACGTTTTTTTTGAATTTCCTGAATCTCCTGTTTTTTAGAATCAGAAAACATTTTTTGAATCAACAAATATTTTTTGGAATTTTTTTACCTTCACTAATTGTTTTTTGTTTGACAGATATATTTATGTAACGCATGAACTTTTTTATGAATTTATTAATATTTTTAGAATTAGCCAACATTTTATGAATTGATGAACTTTTTATGCAATTCATGATCATTTTTTGATTTTATTGAAGTGTTTTCAAAAAATTCACGATAATTTTTCGAATCCATGAACTTTGTTGAAAATCATTTTTTTGAATACGTGAACATTCTTTGAATTCACTAATATTCTTTTCAATTCTGAGAACATTTTTGAATTTGATAACTTATTTCCCCTTATGGATGTTTCTCATCAACTCGGCATTCGACCCGAACAATCAATAAGGATTGCAAAAGTTTGGAAGTATAGTTAAATCATATGTAATTCTCAGCCATCTACATTTTGTTAGGCACATCTGGATTGAAGGCAATTATTGGCCTGGATTGAATATCAGCAACAAGAAGTATGCATCAATTGCGCAACCCTTATTTTGTTAGGGATCAAACCAGTAGGAAGATAGACGGTATTCATCACCAATCAAAAGGTATGACATATACATAATTTTGGTCCCATTCTGAGTAAATTTTGGGTATGCTATCCAGAATTCTCCGGATGGAAGTCAAAATGTTCCAGTATAAGATACTTGGTCTTCTCTAGCACGCCACATGTAAATCACCAGCACTAGTAATAGTTTTTTTTTGCCCCAAGTTGACATTATCTCAAAAGTACACCTATGGGACAGGCTCATAACAGTCTTGTCATAATCACGAACTGTTCCAAGGAAGGACATATATGTGTGTTTCAGCTACACATGTGTCCACATATGTTGTGTGAGCATGCAGACTTGACATTGCATATTATATCGCTTGTCACGATGTATGCAACAGGGTTAAAGCTAAATCTTAGAGGCGTTGGATTACTACAATCTTTGCACATCTGGCAGCGGAAGTGAGATGATATATATATGGATCATACTGGACACTCACACCCAAGTGACCCACTTGGTTGGCGAGAAGGAGAATACAACCGCAGTCCTGCATGGCAGGACGTGCGGGCGCACGATGGCGCATGACCTGCTCTAGCTGTTGGAGTCGCGAGGGACTCGATGTAGGAGCCGTTAGCCACCAGAAGGGCGACGTGCATGCGTGGTCGAACACCCTCCGCAGCCAAAACGTGGGGTTGGCCGACGTTGAGGCTGGACCTGAAGTCGTCGAAGACATGCGTCGGAAGCCCTTTGGTGAAGATGTCCGCAAACTGCGAGCTCGTGGGTACGTGGAGGACACGGATCTCACCAAGAGCGATGCGCTCACGTACGAAGTGTAGATCGATCTCGATGTGCTTCGTTCATTGGTGTTGCACCGGGTTGCTCGACATGTAGACGGCGTTGACGTTGTCGCAATAGACTACCGTAGCTCGCGAGGGAGGTTGGTGAAGCTCGCCGAGAAGCTGGGGTAGCCATACGGACTCGGCGACTGCATTGGCAACCACGCGGTACTCGGCCTCGACGCAAGAGCGGGAGACAGTGTTCTGCCTCTTCGACGACCATGTGAGAAGATTGCCGCCAAGGAAGCAGTAACCAGAGGTGGACTTGCGCGTGTCGGGGCAGCCGGCCCAGTCGGCGTCGGAGTAGGTCACAAGCATAGACTCTCTTTTTAACAATGTTGGTTCGATGAAGACAATACATAACGCTGATCGAGCATCCATCCAACAATGCATAGACTCTTTTTTTTTTACTCAAATAGAAAGTAATAAAATTATTACAAAATGCTATCAGAGATCATCAAATAATAATATTACTCAAAGTTGTAGACTGAAAGGATACCACACCATGTCTCATCAAGTTCTAGGTGGAAAGGACTGCAGTCCTGCTTCTCCATGAAACAAGATGCATGCATGTCATCTTCATCCCTTTTGCTTGTTCACATCTCCTCTTGCTTGTCCAGCCCCACAGAAGTAGCAACATGCTGATATCCATCTTGCTTACGCGCTCTCTCAGCAGCGTGCTGATATTGTCGTATCAAGGGAAGACTCTCCACGGTTACAAGATATCCGTCATACTTCACTATTTCAGGACCGGAAGGCAGGGCACAATAACCGAGAGCATTAATAGCAAGAATACCCGCCAAAGCAGTCCACTTGGTCACCTTCTTGCTCCTGGTTATCTTCCGCCTACAGGTGGGTGGGATGAGACGGTAAGAATTACTTATTGTATATATGAACTATAGGAGAAGAAAAAAAAACATATATGTTTCCATGTGGTTGATATATCGTACCATTGAGGGTCATGTGGTCTAGGCTCGATTTGGGCAGAGAGGTCCTTGAGCAGACTCTTGTCCCGCAAGGAGGTTTTAGAATCGGCGTCGACAAGGGCAATGACTTCGTACAATTGCTCCTTCTTCAGCTGGACTAGCTCCGCACGGTGTTCCTCCTTCATGGCGTGGGTGAATTTGGTAGCCTGCAAACGCATCAGCTCCCCCATCCGCCGGACTAGCGGACCACGGTGTTCCTTGTCTAAGGCGAGGATGGATTTGGAAAGCTGGAAACACATAAGCAGCATTGAGATCAATTGATAAGTAAAATAATGTTCACAAGACATGTTGTCTACGTAGAGCAAACACACCTTATATCTTGCATTGGAATACATAAAACTAGTTGGAGACAAAAAATTATGTCGATTTTACCGACATATCAACGCATCCATGCTAGGCAGATGATTATCTACCAATGGTATAGCAAAGCATAAAATTAGTTGGGAGACAAAAAGTCCTCGATTTTTAGCAAAATATCAAGGGCATTCATGCTAGACAGTTGATCATATCTACGAATGACACCAAATTATAGAACTCGTTGGAGACCAAACTGTGTCGATTTTACCAAAATATCAAGGGCATTCAAGCAAGTCAGTTGATCATCGATCTACCAATGCCATGGCACAGGAAAACGTGAAACTCATTGGAGACAAAATTATGCCGATTTTACGAAACTATCAACGGATTATTCATGCTATCTTGTAGCTACTAATGGAAATCAATGAAAAATATGCCTGTTTTAAGGATGATGCCCGTGCATCCCTGTGATATACTACTGTAGTATACAATGGTATGGAGAGAGGCAGAGAGCAGAGAAGAGGTGAGGAGCTCCACCAACAACCAGACGTCGGGACCTACTAGGAAAATAGCGAGCCGGATATGGGATGGGACAGAGAAGAAGATACATACATCCTCGGCGTGGACGAGCCGGCGAAACCCCTGCCCTCGAAGCACCGACGGACGCGGGATCCTCATGGTCGCCGCCGCGCGGAGAGACGCAGCCATCGTCGCAGGCCTGCACTGCAAACAACAAAGGTGAAAGGTGTAGGGCGAATCACCCAAGCTTGAGGTACAACCGTAAGGGAATACCTTGCCTGTTAGGGTTAGGGTTCCACGCGTCGTCGCTTTTTTTTTCTTTTTCTTTTGCTAGCTTGTGCACACGCACGTACGTAATGAAGCTATGCATGCGACGTTCTGTTTTCCAAATTAAAACTCGCCGCGTTTTCCGCGCGGGCGCAGGTAGTCAATCGAGCTACGTCAGCTTTTCCCTAGTACTTCCTCCTTCCTAAAATTTGACTACACACGGTTTTTGATGCACGACTTTGACTATATATATATCAAAATACATGGATTGAACATGTCTAAATGGCGCTATCGTATTTGTCTCACAGAATAATTTTATTTCATATATCTGTATACTAATTTTATAGGCATACAATACGTGAAAATCACAGTCAAAGCGTTATACAACGAAGATCAGAAAAGTCAATCGGCGTCTTATATTTTGAGAAGGACCGGGCCCCAAATCCGTCCCAAACATTTGCACAGGCAGTCGGTCAAATGACCGGACGCAAAAGCGACACTAAACCGGGCGCTCCAAATCCGGCTGAAACGCCCGGACTGACCGGCAAGCTCCGTGTCCAGTCTCGTATATGGAGTGGATACGGAGATGCCCGAGCGCGCCCGTCACATCGGCTTAGCCCGCTAGGGCCCACGTCGCCCCTTCAAAAAAACCATCCCGTCCAACGAATCCTAGTCAAACATCAGTCCACAATTGTCTTCTCGGTCCTCCTTGTCGCCTCCGCTTCCTTCCAAACCCTACCCTCCCCTCTGCCATGACCAACTTCATGAGTGCTTTGGCAGCGTGCCCGATCACATCGACTAGGACGATCTCGTCAAAGAGGAGGACGGCGGATCTAGCTTCGATACACCGGACGACGAGGAGCTCGCGCTACGCATCACCACCAAGCACTCGCGGGTGGACACCGGCAGGAGCTTAAACTCCCTCACGTCCATCGCGAGCTCCTCCACATCCCGCCGACAGAATGCGGGTCGCGGTAGCCCGTCCCGCTCCGCGCCGCTCAAAATCTGGAGCGCATGCGTCTCCCCTTTCCCTCCGGCGCGCGCATCACCCGGGCAACGGTGGGTGCTCGTGCCCGCGGCTCCAGCGTGGATGCGCGTGCCTGAGTCGGAGGCGAATGCGGCCCGACATGAGCGGCAACGACGGCTTTGGCGGCATTCTGCTCTTGTTGCCAGCAGGCACGCTCCGTTGCCGTCAACCCAGAGGAGGCGCTCATCCGCGAGGTCATGCGGTGGTCGCCGGAGCAGACTGACACGCGGCGCCTCCACCTCGTTCTCGAGGCGTCCGAGCTCCTCGCTCGAGAGAAGGAGACCGCCGCCGCCAATGCTACCCGCCGCGCGAAGGAACAACATCGCCTCCTCTGCCGCCTCTCTAGGTGCATTTCGTCCGCATCGGAGAGCAGCACCACCATGGACGACGGCGACAACCCTTCCGCCGCCGACGTGTATATGGAGGAGATGGGCCGCACCGCCAATCCCAAGGGCAAGGGCTCGGGAAAGAAGTGGTGAACTCCGGTCGGCCCCTTTATCTATTTTTATGTTTTATACTTCCTCCGTTCCTAAATATAAGTCTTTGTAGAGATTTCACTATGGACCACATACAGATGTATCTAGATGCATTTTAGAGTATAGATCCACTTATTTTGCTTCGTATGTGGTCCATAGTGGAATCTCTCCAAAGACTTACATTTAGGAACGGAGGGAGTAGTTGTTTTATGTTCTATTTAGGTCGAATTTGAAGTCCGTTGGTCCTTTTGGCTGAACTTTGTGGATGTCTGATGCCTGAAATGCTACGTTCTATGCTATCTCTTATGATCTACGTTCTTCCGCCTCCGAATGCGCCCGCGGTCGTTTGGGAGCCAGAATTTGCCAACCCTGGATTATAGATGCTCTTATTCATGCAGGGCGTTTCAAACACACAGATTACATGCTTGCATCTCAAGTAGTACGTATGCACGTACGTATCTGAAATAAAAAATGTTGGAGTAGTACGTACTCCTTCCGTTTCTTTTTTACTCTGTGTATAAACTTTGTTCCAAATCAAACTATGAAAAGTTTGATCAACTTTATCTCATGAACATTTACAATACAAAAGTTATATAGTGTGAAAATTTATTTCATGATGCATCTAATGATATTGATTTCATATTCTGAATGTTGATAATTTTTCTTATATAGTTGATCTAGCTTTATGAAGTTTGATTTTGACAATTTTTATATGCATAGGCAGATTAAAAAGGAATGAACGTGACTACAAGTACACGCCTCATGCGTTGTTGGTTCTGGCCCGCCTTGTCGCTTCCGATCCAACGAATGAGTACACAACAACTTGGTACTGCTAGCTGCTTCCCTTCATTAGTCCATGTAATGTAATGTAATGAAAAAATAATATTATTGTTGGATTATCATGACTTTCCGCTTAGTGCAAAGTGAACTAATCTAAGCAAAATACCATTGCGTCCTTCCCGCTTCCAGGCAACCGAACATGCATCATAAAGAGACGAACGAAGGTGAAGGACTCCAGCTCGCCGACGTTGACGTTGAGGTCCCCATGGCAGGGTCTAGATCCTCGCCCTCGAGCTGGGGAAGTACGTCCTTGTTCAGATAGGGTGAAGTGCGGGAGCACATGACGGTGCTGATTCGATGATAACAATTCATACGATCGTGAATTCATCCAACGTAAAGAGTAATATAGCTTGTAGCAACATCACAAGTAAATTACAATGCTATCAAAGATCATCCAGTATAATATTACTCAAGGTCTAGACGGAAAGGATACGTAACATGCCATGTCTCAAGTTCTAGACTGAAAGGATATATAACACGGTGCCGGAAAAGAACTGATATCCGTCTTGCTTCTCCTTGAAACAAGATGCATGCATGTCATCTTCAACCCATCTCCTATTCAGCAGTAGCAATAGGCTGATATCCATCTTGCTTGTGCACTCTCTCAGCAGCCTGCTGATATCCTTGTATCATGGCTAGACTCTCGGCAGTAACAAGATATCCTTCATACTCTAGTATTTCAGGACCGGAAGCCAAGGCACGATAACCGAGCGCATAAATAAGAACAATACCCGTCCACGCAGCATGACGAGCCACCTTCTTGTTTCTTGTTAACTTGCGCCTAGAGGTAGGTGGGATGAGAACGTAAGAATCATTACAGATACCATTTAGCATGAGCGGTAAGCTATATCAAAAACAATAAACAAAAGAATCATTATAGATACAGTTTTGTTAAAGCACATCTAGATGTGCTAAGTATTGCACTTCTAAGTCCTATATCGTTGATCTTGATTCGTGTGAGTATTTTTTTTTCTTTTTATGATTAATTAAGACACTTAGATATGCAATAACTATGACATATCTAGATGTGTCCTAGACACACCCTTTATAGATGTATGAACTTCTGTAGCAGAGGAAGTATGGAGTGAAAACGTTTATGTCTGCATATAGTTTATATTGTACCATAGAGGGTCATGTGGTCTAGGCTCGATTTGTGTAGAGAGATCCTTGAGCAGACTCCGGTTCCGCAAGAAGGTCGCGGAGTCGGGGTGGCCGCCGGCGATGAGATCGTAGAGGTGCTCCTTGTACTGCCGGATAACCGACGCATCGTACTCTGAGCCACGGTGTTGCTTCCAAAGACGGCCGGATCTGTCAATCTGGAAACACACGAGCAGCATTGAGAAGTGATAACAGGAAAGTGATGTGGACAGGACATGTGGTCTACGTACGTACAGCAAGACTTAGGAAAATAGCAAGCCGGCCGGAGATGGTATACCTGCTGGGCGTGGCGAATCCCCTCCAGTGGAAGACGCATGATCCACCTCCCCGCCGCGCCGAGGGAAGCCGCCATCGTCGCACCGCTGCAAGACTCCTCGAGAAATCAGGCCGGCCGTGTTGAAACCTTATACCTTGCTAATCGAAACTGATTAGGGCTAGGGTTCCTCGTTCGCCGACCTTCCGCCCACTAGAAGGACGGGACGCGATCGTGCAAGTTCTTTTTTTCTCTTTTTTGGGAACCTTGTGTTATTTACTCTCGTGAAGAGCTATCTGTCTTTTTATTGGGCCATATGTTACGCGTCCGTCGGTTTGATTCTTAAAAAAAAAAAAAAAAAAACTGCCAGGTCGCGAGCCGCCCGATCGTTTATCTTTGTTTATTTTCCCGATCGTTTCTCTTATCTACTTTCCTGCAACAAGACCTTTGTTGGAAAAATATTTTTGTAACAAGATCCTTGATGCAAAATTTACAACATCTTCAGTTTCTTCTTTATATTCCTGCAACATAGCTCATGTTCAAGAAACGTCGCCTTCCCTAACCTTTTTCCCATAGCGGGCCGGAGACAGTCCGTGATCGGGACAAGAAGGGCGAGTGCAGATGAACGACACGGTGGTTGTGGCTGCTGATGGCGTGATAGAACGACGACAAGGTTGACGCGCTCCGCACTAGCGTGTCGGATCTCACCAAATTCGTCGATCCAGTGGTGGGGAGGTGTAGGGCGGCGGAGATCCGCCATGGAGTCGCGCAAGCGACGACAACCTGCAGGCGACACTAGACCGACGAGTCGAGGTAGGGGCAGCCCCAGCCGCACTGACAAGGAGGAGAGGAGGCGCTCGGTGGGGCCGGGCGACCTGATCGGTGGTCACCGGAGATCGGGCATCGCGGGGTGTATCTCCCTAGCTCCACGGTGGTTGTAGATGGGGCGTGCAGATGGATTGGTCGTTCTGCAACATGCCCATGTTATGCTCCGATGTTTGCAACAAGACCAATGTTGCAAAACACATGTGCTAGGAGGGTGTTGTTCGCCGCACGATCAACCACTGATGCCGGGCAAGGAGTGGAAGGAGTTGCCTTTTACTCCTCCTACTGTGGTTGGTACATTGCGTCGTGGTCATTGGGTGATGTCTTGGACATGGATGGCAGGACGGCGGCTCCGGATGGCGGTCTGCATGGTTGGCTCTCCGGCGAATACCATGGTGGCGGTGGTGGCTTCCTTCCGATCGTGTGGGCGACTAGCGGGGGAGGGGTTGGTGGCTTGGGCGCGTCCTCTATTGGGCGTTGCCTAGATCTGGATCTGGGGTCTGTGCACGTCGCACTTGCGGGGGCCTCATGGTGACAAGGATGGGGTCCCAAGCGAAAGCTCTGTGCGTTTGCACCAACAACGGCCATGGTTGCAAGCGCTGCTATCTTCTGAAGACGTTGTTGTGGATCTCATCCTCTCCGCGTCAGAGTTCTGAGTGCAGACCCTTGTCCAGTGTGGCTAGGCAGCGACGACGCTTTGCGTCATTCCCCTCGTGAGGGCGTTGTCGAGGAGCTTAGGTGTCCTAGGGTGTTGTGAGAGTTGTCTCAGTTCCCCCAATTTCTTCCTTCGGTAGTGTAGTCGCTTGTCTTCTGCGCGATCCGGATAGCCTAGTATCTGCTTTATAAGAGGGTTAACTCATCACCTTGTATTGTTTGGTTGTACTTTGCTCGGTTTGCCTTTATTTTCATAAAAGAGTGAATGCCTATTTCGAGAGATTCAGACAAGTGCAGATGATATAACATTTCTTTTTGACATGAGCAAATGATATAACTTTTTTTAGGGAACGGGAGAGCTTTATTGCATATTAATGTTTATAGGGATACAAAACGGGTCCGGAGGCTCTGTGAACCAGACATGTCTACCCCCACGCAGGGAGGCTGCATATTTAGCTAGAGCGTGAGCGTCCCTATTTGACTCTCGTCGTTCGTGGTCGAAACTGACCATCTGAAAGCTATCTTTCCGCCTATCTACTTCTTTCAGGATAGCACCATAAGCTGTCATTCTGTTGCCTGAGTTAATGTTCTTGATGACACTTAAGCAGTCTGATATTATAAGCACTCTAGAAACCTGTAGGTCAGCAGCCAAAGCCATAGCTTCACATATTGATTGTGCTTCGAGGACTTCAGGATCAGTCATTCCAGCTTGCACCACAGCCGAAGCACCTTGAAAGATGCCTTGGTCGTTGCGGCATACAGCTGCTGCTGCTCCCACTTGCCGATCTTTAGATAATCCACCATCGGCATATATCTTGGCTACGCCCGTAGCAGGAGGTGTCCAGCAAATTGAAGGAACAAGGATTCTTCCTCCGGCCTTTTTCAACTGACGATTCCTTATTCGTGCATCTACTACGTCAGCCATAAACCTTGTGACAAATGCATGCGTAGACAGTGGAGCTTGAAATTCCTCCTCATGGATCACCTTTCTTCTTGCCCACCAAACTGCCCACATAATCACCAGCGTCCGTGCAAAAATTTCCGGCTCCAAATTTCTGCTCAGCTCAAAGAGCCATAGCTTAGCATCCGGTGTTTCATCTATAACGATGGACGAGTACAACTCCTGATCAGAAATAGCCCAGACTGCTCGGGCGATATTACAGTCTAGGAGAGAATGCCTCCAAGTATCAATTGCCGCTCCACAGAACACACAAGCTGCTGTAGTTGCCATATGGCGATGATGCCGTACCTCGCCTGTAGGTATAGACGAACGAGCAAGTCTCCAGGCAAACATCTTCAGTTTCGGTGGCAATAGCACACCCCAGAGCCTCTTCTAACCTGCTTGCTCTTCTTCTCTATTAGAGGTTTACGGCGCCTTATCTATCCATGCTTCACGCTTCCGCTTCTTTTCCATAATCATTCTATAAGCAGATCGGACTGAAAACTGTCCATGTTTCTCAGATTTTTTGTTCAAAAAGACTACCTGCCCAATGAAAATGGCAAAAAAGACTACCTTCAGATAAAATTGACAAAAGAGACCACCCCAGCTGTGGCGGCAGGCGCGCCAGCTGACGCGTGGCACCTGCCGCCACGCCGGCAGATGGCGGCACATGCCCAGGCGGCAGCAGCCGCGTAACAGGCAGCCTGCGCCCAAGACGGAACGGGGGATTGTATTGTTGGGGAACGTAGTAATTTCAAAAAATTTCCTACGCACACGCAAGATCATGGTGATGAATAGCAACGAGAGGGGAGAGTGTTGTCTACATACCCTTGTAGACCGAAGCGAAGCGATCACAACGTAGAGGAAGTAGTCGACGTTCTCCTCGCGATCCGACCGATCCGGCGCCGTTACTCCGGCGCCCGAGTTCTTGACACACGACAGCTCGATGACGCGTCCCTCAGACTCCAATCCAGCCGAGTGTCGAGGGAGAGTTTCACAAGACGACGGCGCAGGACGATCTTGATGTTCTATCGGCGCGAGGGCTTCGCTAAGCTTCATGACGATATGACCGAGGTGGAATATGGTGGAGGGGGCACCGCACACGGCTAAGGAACGATCCGTAGATCAAACTTGTGTGTTCTAGGGTGCCCCTGCCCCGTGATATAAAGGAGGGAGGGGGAGGTGCGGCGGCCCAAGGGAGGCGCTGCGGAGGAGTCCTACTCCCAGGGAGTAGGACTCCCCTTCCTTGTTGGAGTAGGATTTGGGGGGGGAAGAGAGAAGGGGCGCCGCCTCTCCTTGTCCTATTCGGACTAGGGGGGGGGGCGCCACCCCTGGCCGCCCTTCCTCTTCTCCCTCGTGGCCCACCAAGGCCCAATAGCCTCCGGAGGGTTCCGTAACCCCGGTACTCGTAAAAACCCGATTTCACCAAACCATTCAACTCCAAATATAGGCTTCCAATATATCAATCTTTATGTCTCGACCATTTCAAGACTCCTCGTCATGTCCGTGATCACATCCGGACTCGAACTTCTTCGTACATCAAAATACATAAACTCATAATAACCGCCATCGAAACCTTAAGCGTGCGGACCCTACGGTTCGAGAACAATGTAGACATGACCGAGACACGTCTCCGGTCAATAACCAACAGCGGACCTGGATGCCCATATTGGTTCCTACATATTCTACGAAGATCTTTATCGGTCAGACCGCATAACAACATACGTTGTTCCTTTGTCATCGGTATGTTACTTGCCCGAGATTCGATCGTTGGTATCCAATACCTAGTTCAATCTCGTTACCGCAAGTCTCTTTACTCGCTCGTAATACATCATCTTACAGCTAACTCATTAGCTGTAATGCTTGCAAGGCTTCAGTGATGTGTATTACCGAGAGGGCCCAGAGATACCTCTCCGACAATCGGAGTGACAAAACCTAATCTCAAATACGCCAACCCAACATCGCCTTTGGAGACACCTGTAGTACTCCTTTATAATCACCCATTCACGTTATGACGTTTGGTAGCACCCAAAGTGTTCCTCCGGTAAACGGGAGTTGCATAATCTCATAGTTACAGGAACATGTATATGTCATGGATAAAAGCAGTAGCAACATACTAAACGATCGTGTGCTAAGCTAATGGAATGGGTCATGTCAATCAAATCATTCTACTAATGATGTGACCTTATTAATCAAATAACAACTCTTTGTTCATGGTTAGGAAACATAACCATCTTTGATTAACAAGCTAGTCTAGTAGAGGCATACTAGTGACATATTGTTTGTCTATGCATTCACACATGTATCACGTTTCCGGTTAATACAATTCTAGCATGAATGATAAACATTTATCATGAAATAAGGAAATAAATAATAACTTTATTATTGCCTCTAGGGCATATTTCCTTCAGTCTCCCACTTGCACTAGAGTCAATAATCTAGATTACATAGTAATGATTCTAACACCCATGGAGTCTTGGTGCTGATCATGTTTTGCTCGTGGAAGAGGCTTAGTCAACGGGTCGCAACATTCAGATCCGTATGTATCTTGCAAATCTCTATGTCTCCCACGGACTAAGTCCCGGATGGAATTGAAGCATCTCTTGATGTGCTTGGTCCTCTTGTGAAATCTGGATTCCTTCGCTAAGGCAATTGCTCAAGATTGTCACGAAGATTTTCATTGGACCCGATGCACTAGGTATGACACCTAGATCGGATATGAACTCCTTCATCCGCACTCCTTCATTAGCTGCTTCCGAAGCTGCTATGTACTCGCTTCACATGTAGATCCCGCCACGACGCTTTGTTTAGAACTGCACCAACCGACAGCTCCTCCGCTTAGTGTAAATACGATCCGGTCTGCGATTTAGAATCGTCCGGATCGTGTCAAAGCTTGCATCAACGTAACTGCCACGATGAGCTCTTTGTCACCTCCATATACGAGAAACATATCCTTAGTCCTTTTTCGTATTTCAGGATGTTCTTGACCGCTGTCCGATGATCCACTCTGGATTACTTTGGTACCTCCTGCTAAACTTATAGCAAGGCACACATCAGTGTCTGTACACAGCATTGCATACATGATAGAGCCTATGGCTGAAGCATAGGAACATCTTTCATTTTCTCTATCTTCTGCAGTTGGTCGGGCATTGAGTCTTACTCAACTTCACACCTTGTAACACGTGCAAGAACCCTTTCTTTGCTCGATCCATTTTGAACTTCTTCAAAATTTTGTCAAGGTATGTGCTTTGTGAAAGTCCAATTAAGCGCCTTGATCTATCTCTATAGATCTTAATGCCCAATATGTAAGCAGCTTCACCGAGGTCTTTCATTGAAAACACTTATTCAAGTATCCCTTTATGCTATCCAGAATTCTATATCATTTCCGATCAGCAATATGTCATCTACATATAATATCGAAATGCTACTGAGCTCCCACTCACTTTCTTGTAAATACAAAGCTTCTCCAAAAGTCTCAGATGAACCCAAATGCTTTGATCACACTATCAAAGCGCTTATTCCAACTCCGAGATGCTTGCACCAGTCCATAAATGGATCATTTGGAGCTTGCATACTTTGTTAGCTCCTTTGGATCGATAAAACCTTCTCGTTGCATCATATACAACTCTTCTTCCGTAAATCCATTCAGAATGCAGTCTTTACATCCATTTGCCAAATTTCATAATCATAAAATGCGGCAATTGCTAACATGATTCGGACAGACTTAAGCATCGCCACGGGTGAGAAGGTCTCATCGTAGTCAACCCCTTGAACTTGTCGGAAACCCTTTGCGATAAGTCGAGCTTTGTAGACGAGAATATTACCGTCGCCGTCGGTCTTCTTCTTGAAGATCCACTTGTTTTCTATTGCTTGCCTACCCTCGGGCAAGTCAACCAAAGTCCATACTTTGTTTTCATACATGGATCCCATCTCGATTTCATGGCCTCAAGCCATTTTATGGAATCTGGGCTCACCATCGCTTCTTCATAGTTCGAGGTTCATCATGATCTAGTAGCATGATTTCCGAATAGGATTACCGTACCACTCAGTGCGGATTTTACTCTGGTTGATCTACGAGGTTCTGTAGTAACTTGATCTCGAGTTTCATGATCAACATCATCAACTTCCTCACTACTTGGTGTAGATGTCTCGAAACCGGTTTCGCGACAAACTACTTTCAAGTAAGGGAGAAGGTACAATTACCTCATCAAGTTCTACTTTCCTCCCACTCACTTCTTTCGAGAGAAACTCCTTCTCTAGAAAGGATCCATTCTTAGCAACAAATGTCTTGCCTTCGGATCTGTGATAGAAGGTGTACCCAACTGTCTCCTTTGGGTATCCTATGAAGACACATTTCTCGATTTGGGTTCGAGCTTATCAGGTTGAAGCTTTTTCACATAAGCATCGCATCCCCAAACTTTAAGAAACGACAACTTTGGTTTCTTGCTAAACCACAGTTCATAAGGTGTCGTCTCAACGGATTTTGACGGTGTTCTATTCAGTGTGAATGCGGCCGTCTCTAGAGCATAACCCCAAAACGATAGCGGTAAATCTGAAGAGACATCATAGATCGCACCATATCTAGTAAAGTACGACACGACGTTCGGACACACCATTACGCTGTGGTGTTCCGGGTGGCGTGAGTTGCGAAACTATTCCGCATTGTTTCAAATGTAGACCAAACTCGTAACTCAAATATTCACCTCCACGATCAGATCGTAGAAATTTAATTTTCTTATTACGATGATTTTCAACTTCACTCTGAAATTCTTTGAACTTTTCAAATGTTTCAGACTTATGTTTCATTAAGTAGATATACCCATATCTGCTTAAGTCATCTGTGAAGGTGAGAAAATAACGATATCCGCCACGAGCCTCAACATTCATTGGACCACATACATCTGTATGTATGATTTCCAACAAATCTGTTGCTCTCTCCATAGTACCGGAGAACGGGGTTTTAGTCATC
Source organism: Aegilops speltoides (assembly GCA_021437245.1). NCBI lineage: Eukaryota > Viridiplantae > Streptophyta > Magnoliopsida > Poales > Poaceae > Aegilops > Aegilops speltoides. Next base: position 467,185,269 of record CM038141.1, read on the forward strand.
TTGCCCATGAGGCACGGTTTGCAAGTGCCAAGTGATTCATAATCAAGTGACTCCAAAAGCCCATCAGTATGGAGTTTCTTCATGCGCTTTACACCGATATGACCTAAACGGCAGTGCCATAAATAAGTTGCACTATCATTATCAACTCTGCATCTTTTGGTTTCAACATTATGAATATGTGTATCACTACTATCGAGATTCATCAAAAATAGACCACTCCTCAAGGGTGCATGACCATAAAAGATATTACTCATAATAAATAGACAACCATTATTCTCTCGATTTAAATGAATAACCGTCTCGCATCAAACAAGATCCAGATATAATGTTCATGCTCAACGCAGCACCAAATAACAATTATTTAGGTCTAAAACTAATCCGAAGGTAGATGTAGAGGTAGCGTGCGACCGCGATCACATCGACTTTGGAACCATTTCCGCATCGTCACCTCGTCCTTTGCCGGTGTTCGCTAATCAGTAGTCCCTGTTTGAGTTGCAAATATTAGCAATGTAACCAGTATCAAATACCAGTGCTCTGCGAGCTCTAGTAAGGTACACATCAATAACATGTATATCACATATACCTTTGTTCACCTTGCCATCCTTCTTATCCGCCAAATACTTGGGGCAGTTCCGCTTCAAAGGACGATCCGCTTGCGGTAGAAGCACTCGGCCAGGCTTAGGTCCAGACTTGGGTTTCTTCTCTGAGCAAGCAACTTGCTTGCTGTTCTTCTTGAAGTTCCTTCTTCTTCCCTTTGCCTTTCTTCTTGAAACTAGTGGTCTTATTGACCATCAACACTTGATGCTCCTTCTTGATTTCTACCTCCGCAGCCTTTAGCATTGCGAAGAGCTCGGTATAGTCTTTACTAACCCTTGCATATTATAGTTCATCACGAAGCTTTTGTAGCTTGGTGGCGTGATTGAAGAATTTCATCAATGACACAATCATCCGGAAGATTAACTCCCAATTGTGTCAAGTGATTGTAGTACCCGGACATTACGAGTATGTGCTCACTAATGTAACTATTCTCCTCCATCTTGCAGCTATAGAACTTATTGGAGACTTCATATCTCTCAATCCGGGCATTCTGTTGAATATCAACTTCAACTCTGGAACATCTCATATGCTCCATGACGCTCAAAACGTCGTTGAAGTCCCGGTTCTAAGCCGTAAAGCATGGCACATCGAACTATAGAGTAGTCATCAGCTTTGCTCGCCAGACGCTCATAACATCCGGTGTTGCTCCAAAGAAGAGCTGGCACCTAGCGGTGCATCCGGGACGTAACTCTTACAGGCACAATGAGGATAATCCTCGAGTTACGGACCCATCCGTGTAATTGCTACCATCATCTTTCAACTTTGCTTTCTCAAGGAACGCATTAAAATTCAACGGAACAACAAAGACGAGCCATCTATCTACAATCAAACATAGACAAGCAAGATACTATCAGTACTAAGTTCATGATAAATTTAAGTTCAATTAATCATATTACTTAAGAACTCCCACTTAGACGACATCCTCTAGTCATCTAAGTGATCACGTGATCCAAATCAACTAAACCATAACCGATCATCACGTGAAATGGAGTAGTTTTCAATGGTGAACATCTTATGTTGATCATATCTACTATATGATTCACGCCGACCTTTCGGTCTCCGTGTTCCGAGGCCATATCTCGCATATGCTAGGCTCGTCAAGTATAACCCGAGTATTCTGCGTGTGCAAAACTGGCTTGCACCCGCTGTAGATGGACGAGAGCTTATCACACCCGATCATCACGTGGTGTGCGGGCACGATTTAACTTTGGCAACGGTGCATACTCGGGAGAACACTTCTTGATAATTTTAGTGAGAGATCATCTTATAATGCTACCGTCAATCAAAGCAAGATAAGATGCATAAAAGATAAACATCACATGCAAATCAATATAAGTGATATGATATGGTCATCATCATCTTGTGCTTCATGATCTCCATCTCGCAAAGCACCACCATGATCACCATCGTCACCGGTAGCGACACCTTGATCTCCATCGTAGCATCGTTGTCGTCTCGCCAATCTTTTGCTTCTCGACTATCGCTACCGCTTAGTGATAAAGTAAAGCATTACAGGGCGATTGCATTGCATACAATAAAGCGACAACCATATGGCTCCAGCCAGTTGCCGATAACTTCGGTTACAAAACATGATCATCTCATACAATAAAATATAGCATCACGTCTTGACCATATCACATCACAACATGCCCTGCAAAAACAAGTTAGACGTCCTCTACTTTGTTGTTTGCAAATTTTACGTGGCTGCTACGGGCTTAAGCAAGAACCAGTCTCACCTACGCATCAAAACCACAATGATACTTCGTCAAATAGACTCCGTTTTAACCTTCTCAAGGACCGGGCGTAGCCACACTCGGTTCAACTAAAGTGAGAGAGACAGCACCCACCAGTCACCTTTAAGCAACGAGTGCTCGTAGCGGTGAAACCAGTCTCGCCGTAAGCGTACGCGTAATGTCGGTCTGGGCCGCTTCATCTCACAATACCGCTGAACCAAAGTATGACATCTTTGGTAGGTAGTATGACTTGTATCGCCCACAACTCACTTGTGTTCTACTCGTGCAAAACATCAAACCATAAAAACCTGGCTCTGATACCACTATTGGGGAACGTAGTAATTTCAAAAATTTTCCTACGCACACGCAAGATCATGGTGATGAATAGCAACGAGAGGGAGAGTGTTGTCTACGCACCCTCGAGACCCGGCGAAGCGATCACAACGTAGAGGAAGTAGTCGACGTTCTCCTCGCGATCCGACCGATCCCGCGCCGTTACTCGGCGCCCGAAGTTCTTGACACACGACAGCTCGATGACGTCCCTCAGACTCGATCCAGCCGAGTGTCGAGGGAGAGTTTTGTCGAGACGACGGCGTGGTGGACGATCTTGATGTTCTATCGGCGCAGGCTTCGCCTAAGCAGCATGACGATATGACCGAGGTGGAATATGGTGGAGGGGGCACCGACACGGCTAAGGAACGATCCGTAGATCAAACTTGTGTGTTCTAGGGTGCCCCTGCCCCGTGATATAAAGGAGGGAGGGGGAGGTGCGGCCGGCCCAAGGAGGCGCTGCTGAGGAGTCCTACTCCCACCGGGAGTAGGACTCCCCCCCTTTCCTTGTTGGAGTAGGATTTGGGGGAGGGGGAAGAGAGAAGGGGGGGCGCCGCCCCCCTCTCCTTGTCCTATTCGGACTAGGGGGGAGGGGGCGCGCGGCCACCCCTGGCCGGCCCTTCCTCTTCTCCCTCGTGGCCCACTAAGGCCCAATAGCCTCCGGGAGGGTTCCGGTAACCCCCCGGTACTCCGGTAAAATCCCGATTTCACCCGGAACCATTCCGAACTCCAAATATAGGCTTCCAATATATCAATCTTTATGTCTCGACCATTTCGAGACTCCTCGTCATGTCCGTGATCACATCCGGGACTCCGAACTTCTTCGGTACATCAAAATACATAAACTCATAATAACTGTCATCGAAACCTTAAGCGTGCGGACCCTACGGTTCGAGAACAATGTAGACATGACCGAGACACGTCTCCGGTCAATAACCAACAGCGGGACCTGGATGCCCATATTGGTTCCTACATATTCTACGAAGATCTTTATCGGTCAGACCGCATAACAACATACGTTGTTCCCTTTGTCATCGGTATGTTACTTGCCCGAGATTCGATCGTCGGTATCCAATACCTAGTTCAATCTCGTTACCGGCAAGTCTCTTTACTCGTTCTGTAATACATCATCTTACAGCTAACTCATTAGCTGTAATGCTTGCAAGGCTTCAATGATGTGTATTACCGAGAGGGCCCAGAGATACCTCTCCGACAATCGGAGTGACAAAACCTAATCTCGAAATACGCCAACCCAACATCTGCCTTTGGAGACACCTGTAGTACTCCTTTATAATCACCCAGTTACGTTGTGACGTTTGTAGCACCCAAAGTGTTCCTCCGGTAAACGGGAGTTGCATAATCTCATAGTTACAGGAACATGTATATGTCATGGATAAAAGCAGTAGCAACATACTAAACGATCGTGTGCTAAGCTAATGGAATGGGTCATGTCAATCAGATCATTCTACTAATGATGTGACCTTATTAATCAAATAACAACTCTTTGTTCATGGTTAGGAAACATAACCATCTTTGATTAACAAGCTAGTCTAGTAGAGGCATACTAGTGACATATTGTTTGTCTATGCATTCACACATGTATCACGTTTCCGGTTAATACAATTCTAGCATGAATGATAAACATTTATCATGAAATAAGGAAATAAATAATAACTTTATTATTGCCTCTAGGGCATATTTCCTTCATGTATGTGCTGCTTGCCGCCTAGCGGCGTGGCGGCAACACTGTTTGCATGTTTAGTCTACGTTTTGTTTCGTCTGTGTTTTGTTTTGTCTGCTTTTCGTTTCGTCTGACGAATAATGCCACAAATTCGTATACCCTACTGTTGATTCCTTGACATGCAACACATAGTTTTTTAAATAATAATTGTTTATTTACAAATAATAATACGAGCCTCCGTCATCGGCCTCATCGTCGGCCTTCTCGCACCGGGCGATTCACCGGTGGACCTTCACCGTCGCGGGTCTTATCATCGACCTCCTCGCGGCGGCCTCATCTCCGCCCGACGGACCTTCGTCACCGTAGGCCTCATCGTCGGCCTCCTCGCGCCAACATCATCGCCCGACGGACCTGCTCCGTTGTGGGCCTCATCGTCGGCCTCCTCGCGCTGGCCTCAACGCCCGGGCGATGATGTCGGCGGGAGGAAGCCAACGATGAGGCATGCGGCGGCGAAGGTACGCGAGGAGGCAGACGGGCGTTGAGGTCGGCGCGAGGAGGCCAACGATGAGGCATGCGGCGGCGAAGGTACGTGAGGAGGCACACGGGCGTTGAGGTCGGCGCGAGGAGGCCGACGATGAGGCCTGCGATGGAGCAGGTCCGCCGGGCGATGATGTCGGCGCGAAGAGGCCGATGATGAGGCCTGGCGGCGAAGGTCCGCCAGGCGATGAGGCCGACGCGAGGATGATCGCCGATGATGAGGCCCGCGACGGAGCAGGTCCGTCGGGCGATGATGTCGGCGCGAGGAGGCTGACGATGAGGCCTGCGGTGGCGAAGGTCCGTCGGGCAATGAGGCCCGCGGCGGAGCAGGTCCGCCGGGAGATGAGTCCGCCGCGAGGTGGCCGATGATGAGACCTGCGACGGTGAAGGTCCATCGGTGGATCGCTCGGTGCGAGGAGGCCGATGAGGCCCGTGACGGAGGCTCGTATTATTATTTGTAAATAAACAATTATTATTTACAAAAACAGTGTGATGCATGTCAAGGAATCAACAGCAGGGTATACGAATTTGTGGCATTATTCGTCGACGAAATGAAACGCAGATAAAACAAAACACAGACGAAACAAAAGGTAGACTCAACGAAACGTAGCAGCATGTAAACGGTGCATGCAAACAGTGTTGCCGCCACGCCGCTAGGCGGCAAGCAGCACATGCAATCCCCCGTTCTGTATTGGGCGCTGGATGCCTGTTACGCGGCTGCTGTCGCCAGGGCATGTGGCGGCAGGTGCTGCCGCCCGCCGGCGTGGCGGCAGGTGCCACGCGTCGGCTGCCGCGCCTGCCGCCACGGTTGGGGTGGTCTCTTTTGTCAATTTCATCTGAAGGTAGTCTTTTTTGCCATTTTTCTTGGGCAGGTAGTCTTTTTAGACAAAAAATTTGTTTCTCAAAGTGCCAAGCCCAGAAATCTGGCTGCTGCATATGGCTGATCGGAATGCATCGTATAGCTTCAACATCCATGGGAAGGAAGTTTGCACGTAATCTATCAAGGTCCCAGCTGCGAGTGGCCTCCACCACACAGGCCGCATCAAATGATCACGTGGGATCCAGTTATCTTCCATAATCCGTGTGGACGTTCCGTCTCCAATGCGCTTTATAAGTCCCTGAATAAGGATATCTCTTCCATCACATATGCATCGCCATACCTGTGAGGGTGATCCCCCTAGTTCAGCCGACAAGAATGAGCTTTGAGGAAAGTACTTTGCCTTCAGGATGCGGGCACTAAGCGAGTTAGGATTCTGGAGCACTCGCCACGCCTGCTTAGCAAGTAAACATAGGTTGAAGATCTCCATATCGCGGAATCCTAGGCCTCCCATGTATTTCGGCATTGACATTTCATCCCAGGAAACCCAAGCAGTTTTCCTTTCTCCCTTCTTGCTTCCCCACCAAAAATTTCTAATTAGCGAAGTAATATGTTGGCACAATCCTCTTGGGAGCCTGAAACATGACATCGAATATGTCGGTACTGATTGCGCAACGGACTTAATCAGAATTTCTTTGCCTGCAGTAGCAAGGGTTTTCTCAATCCATCCCTGCACGCGCTTCCACACCCTATCTTTCAAATATCCAAAAACACCATTTTTCTGTCTCCCAACATCTGCGGGTAAACCCAAGTATTTCTCATTGAGAGTTTCTTTCTCAACCTGGAGTATTTGCTTTATCACCAATCTCCTATCCTCTGGGCACCCTTTTCCAAAATAAATGGAGGACTTAGCCAAATTGACCCTTTGTCCCGATGCATCACAATATCTCCTTACCGAGTTCTGCACCCAATTTGCTCCATCTACCGTGGCCTTCATAAACAGGATACTATCGTCTGCAAAAAGAAGATGATTAACAAGAGGTGCATCCGGTGCCACTTTTATTCCGGCTGAAACTACTTCATCTCGTTTCAGCAAGCATGAGAGCCCCTCTGCAGCTAGTAAGAATAAGTATGGTGATACCGGATCCTAATCCCCCGTGAGGGTTTAAATTCCTTTGATGCTCCTCCATTAAACAAGATAGAATAGGTTACAGATGTAACACCATTCATCACAAGCTGAACAAAGCGTGGGGCCAAACCAATTTTTCTCATGATGGCATCAAGATACCGCCACTCTACTCAATCATACGCCTTCATCATATCTAGCTTCAGTGCACAATGGGAATTTAACTTGCTCCTTTTTGTTTTCATGAAATGAAGACATTCATAAGCACAGATAATGTTATCCGTGATAAGACGACCAGGAACAAATGCTGACTGTTCCTCAGAGACAATATCCGGCAAAATTTTCTTCAACCTGTTAGCTAGTACCTTGGACACAATTTTGTATATCACATTGCATAAGCTAATCGGTCGATATTGCAAGAGAGATGTTGGGTTTGATACCTTGGGGATAAGAACAATGAGCGTCTTGTTGATCTCTATCGGATTATCATCTCCATTTAACATACACAGCACTATCTTGGTCACTTCTGGACCACAAATATGCCAATTCTTCTGGAAAAAATGGGCGGGAAACCCATCTTGCCCCAAGGCCTTTGTAGGAAACATCTGAAAGAGCACCTCTTTTATTTCCTTCTCTGTATAAGTAGTAAGCAAAATCTCATTCATATCAGGTGTTACACGACAAGGAACATGTGATAAAACCTCCTCTATCCCTATAGTACCTTCAGACTTGAACAGAGTTTCGTAAAATTCAGTGGCCATTGCTTCTAACTGCACCGGGTCCTCACACATTGACCCATCTGCTCTTTGAAGCTTTTCAATTCGCTATAAGATCAGCAGCGATGACCCTGGTGATGTTGAGGGCGAGCGCCCCAGGAAGAAGATTCCTGCCACGGTGATGTGGTATGCTCCTATAATACCATAGTTGAAACGTTTGTTCCAGAACAAAGAGCATGCCAAGTTGATGCGATGGCACAAAGAAGACTGTAAGAAAGACGGGAAGTTGAGAGTACCTGCTGACGGGTCGCAATGCAGCATTGTATGAGCTCGCGGTGCTTGCAATGAACTCCCCGTAGCCAGCCAAGGATCAAAACCATAATATATCATACCAGTTCGTAAGACCAACCAGCTGGCTGGCACTGGCACACAAATCTGGACACAGACGGATACAGACAATCAAAAGAGCAGGCGCAGCGATCAAAAACAGAGGTAGGTACTAACGGGACGCGATGCATGGCCAACACATACGTAGGCATGTCTCCCGTCGTGGACGTGCGCCATGTGCGCGTGGCCAGGACGCCATGCCATTCAAGCCGGCCACTGTGGCATGCAGCAGCAGGGGCAGTAGGCCACAGCGACACGACGCTTGCCGTAGGGCGGCAGCACCGTCGATCGCCACAACACAAAGCCCATCCCCACGCGTGCTTGTGCTTGCATAGTTGCATTGCCTGTGACTGTGAGCAAATATCCATCCGTCCATGGATGGACTCCACGACCGGCCTGGACACTGAAACAAGGCGGCAGCGGCAAGGAGAGCGGCTGGGTGTGCTGGCGGTCGATGGGAGAAAGGGGAAAATGGCCGATGTGCCATCGACTAGTGGGCCACAGGGAAGACAAGGGCGGGTGTCGCACGTGTCCGCATCAATGCCCAAATTTGGGTCTGAAATGTGTTGCACGCGGACAAAAAAAGACGCTAATCCGTTTGTGTCGGCGCGTTGCGTTGCCTTTTGCGTCCGTTTCGATCCAACGGGCACACGTAAACAGTTTGGATCGGCGTGTTGGAGACTTGGAGTTGTTATAATGAGTTGAACATCCAGCATATCTCAGAGGCAATGTTGGACCGAACTCGCCTATCTAGGCATCACCCTGTCGTTCCATTTATGGTTCATGTTCATGACCCATCCCTGGGACGTTGCACGGATCGTGGAAGAGGGACGAGAGACTCAACATGTGCTCCTATTTTTTTGGAAATGGAGGCGTACCCCGGCCTCTGCATCATAATGTTGCATGCAGTCATTTTATTAAAAATTCGCAAGATAGTACAAAGTCGTCAAAGTATTACAGCTCGCAAATGGAGCGAGAATAAAAAATCAAAGTTTATGCCGACAATCACAACCGGAATGGCAAAAAGAAGGATAAGCTCCCTAGACTCCTATCCTATTATGCGACCGCCAACCAAACCGGTTGAATAAAGCCCGTGCTACCATCTCCCACTGGTTGCACCTAGTAACCAAAGGCTCCCTGGATTCCATAGGAGTAAATAAGGACCACGTACGAATTCAGGCAGTAGCTTTGAAGATGACCTGCAAGAAAGTTAAATTGTGTTGTCTGTTAAATATCAAATCATTGTTGCAATTCCATATATAGCCCGCAAAAACGCACATATTCCAATCCGAATACGAGCCGCCGTAGTATGTTCCACCCCAGTTAACCACGTTCCAAACAACGATGTAATGTCAACTGGAGGAATAATGTTAAAGGCTATATGAATCGTTCTCCAAAGTAATTTGGTGTGTGGGCATTCAAGAAATAAATGTTGTATTGTTTCATCATAATCACAAAAGCAACATCGTGGACTACCTACCCATCTCCTCTTGATTAAGTTGTCCTTGTAAGAATTACTTGTTTGTGGACAAATCACATAAAGATTTTAATGCGCAAAGGAACCTTAATCTTTCAAATATGCAACGATCTCAAGGTTGGGCCAGAATTAACCAAATCCATATAAAACGATTTTACCGTAAAAACCCCATTCTTAGCTAGTTTCCATTGCGTCGAATCCGGTTGGTCGAAGAGTTGAACATCTATCAATCTTCGAACCAAGTGCATCCATGCAGTCCAACGCTCACCAACCAACGCTCATCTGAACTGGATATTCAATGGACTCGTATGTAGAATTGTGCCTACGTAATCCTCCTTACGTTGCACAATGTTATACAGGGTGGGATATTATACAGCCAGGGGCGTCTCTCCTAACCACGTATCCTCCTAAAACCTTGTTGACATCCCATTGCCAACTAGGAATTTGACCCTATGAAAAAACAAGTCCTTCAGTCTCATAAGTGTAACACCCCGATAATCATGCTACAGCAAACTCCTGCTAATGACTGCCAAGTCATCACAATTATTTTTGCTAATCATCACTTTGTTCCAAATCAAATTCATATCCATTTTCAAATTGCATGTCAAATTATTTTCTTCAAAAATAAAACAAAATGTTGGTTGGGTTGCAAATATTCACTATGGAATTATCATGTAGAAACCAACATCATTTGACTCATAGATAAATTCCTAGGATTTAATATTTGGTCCAACAACATTAAAATAAGCCATTTTGATTTTAAACAATTGGTCTAACTTTTCCGAATGCTCTGAAACTTTTTGTGCGGCCTTAGGATAACACCGGGTATTTATGTGTCATTCTTCATCTACATCTAAAATCATTTGCTACTAAAAGTAAATGCCAACTACATAAATAATATATAAAAAAAGGAAAGAGCTAGGCAGACTGGGCCCTAGTCCACAGTGGACAGCCCAGCCCACCTCACCTCATCTCCCTTCTCGCTACAGGAGCAGGGGGGAATCGTGGCGTCCATCCGCCGACGATGGCCGTGCGTGGCGGCCATCCACGCCCACCTGGCCGCCTACAAAACCTTCCCCGCGACCCTCTCGGCTGAACCCTAGCGCCTCCCCCACTTCCTCCTCGCCGCCGCTCTCTCCCAAACACAACCGCCGCCGGCGCCGCCGATCCCATGCCACCGGCGCCCTGCGCCGGGAACCTTGCAGGAGGTGCGCCGACCGTCGCCTCTTCTTCCTCGACCTTTGGTTAAAGTCAGGCGATCTCTGACGAAGAATCGGGTCCTTCTTCATCCTCGACCGCGGTTTCTTCTCCGACGAACCCGGCGCCGTCGATCCTCCCGAGCCCGCTGCCCTCCCCTCTGAACCACAGTGAGCCTCATCGATTTCCCCTTTCCCTTTTATTCGTTGCCGATTGTCGTCGTCCCCGAGCTCGGTCGTCCTCTTCCATGGCCACGTTCGAGCCTCAGTGTACGCGCACGCGCTTGTGCATGCTCCTGCCCGTGGCCTCGCCTCCGGCTGCCCCGTCCCCCTGCGCCTCGCCCGTGCCTGGCCACGAGGCTGTCTACTGCTGTGCCCGCCGTTAACCCCATCCGCCGCAGCCGTTCGCGCCAGCCGGGGGCGCGCCTGCCTTTGCCCGGCCGCGTCGGCAGCATCCCGCTCTCACCGCCGCCTGCTGCTGCGTGTTGCTCGTGGTCCTACTGCTGCTTGCTGCTCCTGCCCGTGCTACTTACGACTGCTGCTGCTCCTAGTTGTTTGCTGATGTTCCTTAGCCGCCGCTACTGTCGCTATTGTTGCGCTGCTTGTGCCGCTGCTAACTACAGCTGCTCCTCCTAAGCTTTTGTTGCTCCTGGCCTCCACCCGTGAGAGCCCTCCTGGCCATGGCTGCCATGCGCCCATGCATGTGCGTGCCCAGCCATAGGCATCGTTGTGCCTCTGGCCGGCCTGTTTAGATTAGGATAGGGATTAGTTTAATGCTAATTAGCAGAATGGCCTAATGACAGTGGGTCCCAACAGCTAAAGAAACTTTTAATTTAACTCTAGTCAATGACACGCGGGACCCACCTACACTATTCACCCTTTGACCAGTCAAATGTTGACTTGGTCAACACAATCAATGGCCCCACTTGTCGGCCTCGCACAACCACTGGCTGGGTACACTTCGGGTGTATCTAGCCTTTTAGTCATTATTATTTTCGAATTAATAATAGTCCAAAATTTTAGAATATTGTTTAAAACTTAGAAAATCATAGATAATAATCCGTAACTCGGATGAAAATGTTTTCTACATGAAAGTTGCTCAGAAAAACATGACGAATCCGAATACGCGGTCTGTTTACCTGTCAGATGCCTCTAACTATCTGAACATGGAACATTCCCCCTCCGGTCATCCGTTCGACATTAGTCCGAACCGGAAAACATTCTGCTGAATTCCCCTTCACCTATATCGTAGCCATACGTTAGGTCACACCCGCACAGCTTATTGCCACGTTATGCTTTGTGATGCTATGTTTGCTTTATATTTCTGTTTCTTCCCTCTTCTCCGCTAGACCCCGAGACCGATGTCGCTTCGTGATCGACTACGCCGACGACGACCCCTCCTTGCCGAAGCAACCGTGCAAGCCCCCTTGATCATCCCGATATCGCCCATTCCTTTCTCTCATGCTTGCATTAGATTTTGCTCTTGTAATTGTTTGCTCCTATTACGATGCATAGCCCGCTTTTGTATCCGTTGTTGTACCTTACATGCTTATCCTAAACCGCTTAGTATAGGTTGGTTAGTGATCCATCGCTGACCCCCACTTGTCCTTGTTGCCTCGCTTCATCATCGACGACTCGATCTACGTGATCGAAGACCAGGCCCCGACACCGCACATCACTTCCCCTTAGTTGCTCAACACTACTGGGTTACTATCGAGTACCGAGGGTGAACCTCTTCAAGACGCCGATGTTAACCAGTAGTGTAGTCATTCGGTCATGGTCATCGAGGGTGATTTCCTCCTTAACCACTTCCGATACGACTCCGTCGTTGTACCCCCTCAAGTGTGAACTTCGAGGGTGATTCCTCTTACGCTCACCTTGATGATTACATTGAGTGGAGTTCACGGGGTGATTCCTCGGTTTTACCCTTGATGTTTAGACACACGGTTACTATGATTACTATGACTTTACACTGAATCATGTTACTAAAGACGGGTCCATACGAGGGTACCAGCGTGAGCATAATTGCAGTGATGTGGAGTTGGGTTGACACGAAGGTGCCCGAGATAATTACGAGGCGTGGCGGGCATTCTTAGCCCTTGCCGCAAGTCCTCGAGACGGGCAACGGGTCACATCTTTCGTGAGTCTCGCTTGTTACGCGTTCTCCTAATCCACTACGATTTGGATATTTGATCCGAGGGCCTCGCCCGATAGCACTAACCATCACGTGGGCATAGTATGGGCGTTTCTGCGTCGTATGCATCGGTAGAAGCTTATTAGACGTCACGACGAGCGGCGCGCCGGGTTGGACGCGCAAGCACCTGCCTTGTTGAAGGAGGTAGCTAGGTGCGCTCACCGCCGCCCACGCAACGTCTTGAGTTCGGGGTGATGGCCCATGACCCCTGGGGGCATAGGTTTAGTCCGGCGTGCTTGACCTCTCTATTAAGCCTAGGTCGGGTTGCGGCGTATTGTTTGGCCGAGGCCGGGCATGACCCAAGAAAGTGTGTCCGGCCCGAGTTAATCGGCGTGGTGGGTAAGTTGGTGCACCCCTGCAGGGAAGAAAACATCTATCGATAGCCTGTCCTACGGTAACGGACACTTGGAGTTGTATCCCGATCGATACAACTAGAATCGGATACTTGTGATGAGAACCGGATGGTGATGAGAATTGGATTGTGATGATAATCTGGATAGTATGGCTCGGGATGCTTTTCTCGCAGGAGTCGAGAAAGGATCTCCGCCGAGGTTGATAACACTTCTACTACTTTACTTTATGCTACTCTACTCCCTCCGGTTCTTTGCAAGATGGTGGTTTCGGAAGATGCTAGTCTTCGATAGGACTAGGCCTTCTCTCTATTCTCGCATTTCGCAGCCCAGTCCACCTATACTGACCTATTTCATTGATACCGATGCATATGTAGTGTAGATCCTTGCTTGCAGTACTTTGGATGAGTACTCACGGTTGCTTTGCTCCCCTTTTCCCCTTTCTTCTTCTTTCCGGTTGATGCAACCAGATGTCGGAGCCTAGGATCCAGATGCCACCTTTGACGAAGACTACTACTACCACGAGGGTGCCTACTACCTCATGAAGGCTGCGGCGACCGGGAGTAGTTAGGAGGCTCTCAGCAGGAGGCCTTGCCTTTTCGATCGTTGTTGTTTTGTGCTAGCCTTCTTAAGGCAAACTTGTCTAACTCATGTCGTACTCAGATATTGTTGCTTCACGACTCTTGTGTATTCGAGCTTATGTATTCGAGCCCTCGAGGCCCCGGCTTGTAATATAAAGCTTGTATTATTTTATTTTGTGTCTAGAGTTGTGTTGTGATATCTTCCCGTGAGTCCTTGATCTTGATCGTACACATTTGCATGTATGATTAGTGTACGATTGAATCGAGGGCGTCACAAGTTGGTATCAGAGCCGACTGCCTGTAGGTAGCCCCCTTTCCAACTCCTTGGCCGAAGTTGAGTCTAGAAACCGAAAACCGTTTTACTAACTTGGCTGTGTGGCTTACGAGCCCACGTCGCCAATTGGGTGGTATTAGGATCTTTATTCCTCGTCTATACTCTGGGACTCTGATCTCTCTTCCATTCGGGTTAAACGGTTTTGCTAACTTAACATTAGGATCACGTAACTACTTCCTCCCGGAGAGCCCCTTATTACAGATGATCGCCTGCTGCACCAGAAGATTTCGAAGATACTCTTCGATGTTTTCTCGAGACTTTGCGCCCGTCGCTTTTGCAATTCCATATCACCGATAAATCACTCTGAATAACTACGTACACCTGTCGTTCATTTTGTCATCCCAGTTGATCTTGTTATTACAAGATGCCTTGGAATACTTTCAAGTATTTCGAGAATCCATTGTGCCTGCTGCGTTGCAGCTTCTTTTTTGCCTAAATACGTGTATGAATAATTCCTCACAATTATCGGGGATTCGTTCATCCCCAATTGTTTAGGTATTTCACAAAAGTCTTCGAGATACCATTCGATCTTCCAAAAATCCTCAGCAACCTATTGTTGTTGAAAATTCTTGTTTGCTTGCATTATGGTTAATTCCATATTTCTAGCATCTTCTTGTTTGATCCAATATGTCGCGAATGCTCGTAACTACAATCAGATCCTAGCATTCATCCTTCCGGCTCAAACGTCACTCCAAACATGAGCTTGTTCTTGTCAAATCAACCCTTGATTGATTGTCGATCTGTATCGATTCAACTCAATTATCTTTTGATCAGAGCCTCTGCTCCAGATCTTCTGATTTGAAATCCGCAATTCCTTTGTATTCAAGCTTTGAAGTTATCCAGTTATATCTATAACCTGATGCCTTCGCCTTCTTTCTTCTTCTGGGTGATTATCGATACTCACATCAAATCTTTTATGGACCGCCATATCCTTGGTTGGATTATTATCCGACAATGTCCTTCATATTCATTAAAATTGTGAGTTTTGCCTTGACATATAATGCCTTTGGTAAATTCTATCATCTGCTTTTGTCAACCATGCTCTGCTTTCGGGCTGGTATATTTTAATCCTGAGGTTAGTGGTATATGTTCCTAAGATACCCCTATGGGTTGAACTTATGCCTTCCATAATCCGTATGAACCCGAGAGTTCTCACGAGTCTTTCTCTTCTGGTACTTCGCCAGATAAATCTTCTGCCCTACAATTTCTTCGAAAACGAGGAGTGAACGAAAGGTTATGCATTGAAGAAGTGGGAGTCGACCTTGAACTCTGTGTTCTTGCCCATGGACCCGATGTGGAACTTATCATGGAAGCTTCTTGTAATAATAACTATTTCCTTGATATAATATCATCTGGTATCGGTGAATTGATCCTTCGCAACCATGGTTCCGACCATGATTGTTCTTCTTTGGTCCCATTTCTTGGACAAGTTAAATCACTTGTCTTCTACAGGTCAATACGCCTGCCCAACCTCTATTGTGATCTACCTTCAAGTATTACCCCTGGTATTTCGAGGATATCATGGCATTGCACTACATCTTATGAACTTTTGATGCAGTACTACCTTACCCCTGTCTTTGTCACTTCATGGGTTCTGGGTTGTTTGGCAACCGAGAACACCGGTAAGTGAATCGATTCTGCACTCCGATTCAATAATTCTAAGTAATTTTTGTTGCTTACGAGTTTAGTAATCCTTCAAGTCATTCCTAGCCTGATCGGCTATATCATTATCGAGCTAATTTTAATGGTGCTACCTGGTCCTTCTTCCCGGAGCACAATTCTTGACGACGAGCTAAGCTTACGTCGATCTTCTTCATCTTATCATTCCACCTTGAACAACAAGCTTGAATCTGAGCTTGTGTCGTATACGTGGTTCCAATAGCCTTTGCTTCATCATTCCTTTTGCTTGATGTCGTTGTTGCTCGATGGCATCTTCATAGAGCCTCTCGACAAAATTTGTCATGATCACCATCAATATACTGCCTTGTTCTAAGATATCAATCGAATTCTTGAGGAGAAATACCATCCTTGCCCGTCGATGATTCGTGTTGTCATCGACACCATCCTTGACTTCCTGCCAATACAGACTTGGTCATGTTTTGATTATATCTTACATTCCTTGACATTCTTGGAATTGTTCCTTTGTACTTCTGGTGACCTTCAGATTCAATCTTGCTTGAAACACCATGTTAATGTTACCTCGAAGAATGACTGTGGTACGCCGAACAACAACAAGAACATTGGAAGTGCATTGCCAAATGTTTCTTGATCTATTATCCAAACACCGTTGTATGGATAACATCATGAATTCCCTTGCCCCTTTATCCAAATGGTGATGTACTTGTTGATCTAACATGTATATCATGCTCTACTTTTCCTTGGGAAAAGATACACTCCTAAATCTTGTGTATAAACACATTTTCCTTTCCATTGGTTTGTTATCTTTCTTTTGATCTATATGATATAAGCAGAAATAATTCCCTGCTTATAAAAAAAAACTCGAGGTACAATTCGGTCAGTGCAACCCTGTTACTAATGTTGATGACATTCCGGTAATCACCGATGGACGAGAAATTTGCCTATTGGTCCGCCTCATTTCAACGAGCAGGAAAATGGTTCTCTTCGTCCCTCGCCCTTGGTACCAACGTTGTTGCCAACATAACCGAAAGGTATCCTCTGACATGCCTTGCTATCATGGCCGTGCAAGATGTCAGCACCCTTCCTACTTTTTAACCCACATGGTGGGCCCATAACCCACAGTTCCACAGGATCAAAACCCGACTCTCCTGTAAATCCCCGTTTTACAAAATGTTTCCTCGCACTTGGCTTCGTATATAAACCACGAGCCACATTCCTAGCGATCTATTCTGGTATCAGATGCAATACCTATTCCCATTGATCTGAACCCCTTTCACCCTCTGTTTTAGGCAATGAACGATTGCCTACCCGGTTGGAGCTTCTTATTGCACCTCCTTACCTTGCTCTCAACGTCTTCTTGAATTTCGACTCGAGAGGTGCCTTTATGCCATGTTCAGTGAGATAGCCTCCAGGTACCTATCTTGTGTTCAGCTCCGTCCTTCCCGAGTCTTCCCCCCTTACTCCACCCCTTAAATCTCGGGACGAGATTTCTTGTAGTGGAGGAGATTTGTAACACCCCGATAATCATGCTACAGCAAACTCCTGCTAATGACTGCCAAGTCATCACAATTATTTTTGCTAATCATCACTTTGTTCCAAATCAAATTCATATCCATTTTCAAATTGCATGTCAAATTATTTTCTTCAAAAATAAAACAAAATGTTGGTTGGGTTGCAAATATTCACTATGGAATTATCATGTAGAAACCAACATCATTTGACTCATAGATAAATTCCTAGGATTTAATAATTGGTCCAACAACATTAAAATAAGCCATTTTGATTTTAAACAATTGGTCTAACTTTTCCGAATGCTCTGAAACTTTTTGTGCAGCCTTAGGATAACACCGGGTATTTATGTGTCAATCTTCATCTACATCTAAAATCATTTGCTACTAAAAGTAAATGCCAACTAAATAAATAATATATAAAAAAGGAAAGAGCTAGGCAGACTGGGCCCTAGTCCACAGTGGACAGCCCAGCCCACCTCACCTCATCTCCCTTCTCGCTACAGGAGCAGAGGGGAATCGTGGCGTCCATCCGCCGACGATGGCCGTGCGTGGCGGCCATCCACGCCCACCTGGCCGCCTACAAAACCTCCTCGGCGACCCTCTCGGCTGAACCCTAGCGCCCCCACTTCCTCCTCGCCGCTTCGCTCTCTCCCAAACACAACCGCCCGGCGCCGCCGATCCATGGCCACGGCGCCCTGCGCCGGGAACCTTGTTCAGGAGGTGCGCCGACCGTCGCCTCTTCTTCCTCGACCTTTGGTTAAAGTCGGGCGATCTACAGCGAAGGAATCGGGTCCTTCTTCATCCTCGACCGCGGTTTCTTCTCCGACGAACCCCGCGCGTCGATCCTCCCCGAGCCCGCTGCCCTCCCCTACTGAACCACAGTGAGCCTCATCGATTTCCCCTTTCCCTTTTATTCGTTGCCGATTGTCGCCGTCCCCGAGCTCGGTCGTCCTCTTCCATGGCCACGTTCGAGCCTCAGTGTACGCGCACGCGCTTGTGCATGCTCCTGCTCGTGGCCTCGCCTCCGGCTGCCCCGTCCCCCTGCGCCTCGCCCGTGCCTGGCCACGAGGCTGTCTACTGCTGTGCCCGCCGTTAACCCCATCCGCCGCAGCCGTTCGCGCCAGCCGGGGGCGCGCCTGCCTTTGCCCGGCCGCGTCGGCAGCATCCCGCTCTCACCGCCGCCTGCTGCTGCGTGTTGCTCGTGGTCCTACTGCTGCTTGCTGCTCCTGCCCGTGCTACTTACGACTGCTGCTGCTCCTAGTTGTTTGCTGATGTTCCTTAGCCGCCGCTACTGTCGCTATTGTTGCGCTGCTTGTGCCGCTGCTAACTACAGCTGCTCCTCCTAAGCTTTTGTTGCTCCTGGCCTCCACCCGTGAGAGCCCTCCTGGCCATGGCTGCCATGCGCCCATGCATGTGCGTGCCCAGCCATAGGCATCGTTGTGCCTCTGGCCGGCCTGTTTAGATTAGGATAGGGATTAGTTTAATGCTAATTAGCAGAATGGCCTAATGACAGTGGGTCCCAACAGCTAAAGAAACTTTTAATTTAACTCTAGTCAATGACACGCGGGACCCACCTACACTATTCACCCTTTGACCAGTCAAATGTTGACTTGGTCAACACAATCAATGGCCCCACTTGTCGGCCTCGCACAACCACTGGCTGGGTACACTTCTGGGTGTATCTAGCCTTTTAGTCATTATTATTTTCGAATTAATAATAGTCCAAAATTTTAGAATATTGTTTAAAACTTAGAAAATCATAGATAATAATCCGTAACTCGGATGAAAATGTTTTCTACATGAAAGTTGCTCAGAAAAACATGACGAATCCGAATACGCGGTCTGTTTACCTGTCAGATGCCTCTAACTATCTGAACATGGAACATTCCCCCTCCGGTCATCCGTCGACATAGTCGGAACCGGAAAACATTCTGCTGAATTCCCCCTCACCTATATCGTGTAGCCATACGTTAGGTCACACCCGGCACAGCTTATTGCCACGTTATGCTTTGTGATGCTATGTTTGCTTTATATTTACTGTTTCTTCCCCCTCTTCTCTCCGCTAGACCCCGAGACCGATGCCGCCCCTGTGATCGACTACGTCGACGACGACCCCTCCTTGCCAGAGCAACCAGGCAAGCCCCCCCCTTGATCATCCCGATATCGCCCATTCCTTTCTCTCATGCTTGCATTAGATTTTGCTACTGTAATTGTTTGCTCCTATTCTGATGCATAGCCTGCTTTTGTATCCGTTGTTGTACCTTACATGCTTATCCTAAACTGCTTAGTATAGGTTGGTTAGTGATCCATCAGTGACCCCCCACTTGTCCTTGTTGCCCCTGCTTCATCATCGACGACTCGATCTACGTGATCGAAGACCAGGCCCCGACACCGCACATCACTTCCCCTTAGTTGCTCAACACTACTGGGTTACTATCGAGTACCGAGGGTGAACCTCTTCAGCACTTCTGATGTTAACCCTGTAGTGTAGTCATTCGGTCGTGGTCATCGAGGGTGATTTCCTCCTTAACCACTTCCGATACGACTCTGTCGTGCAACCCCCTCAAGTGTGAACTTCGAGGGTGATTCCTCTTACGTTCACCTTGATGATTACATTGAGTGGAGTTCACCGGGGGTGATTCCTCGGGTTTTACCCTTGATGTTTAGACACACGGTTACTATGATTACTATGACTTTACACTGAATCATGTTACTAAAGACGGGTCCGCCCTGAGGGGTACCCGCGTGAGCATAATTGCGAGTGATGTGGAGTTGGGTTGACCTGGAAGGTGCCCGAGAGATAATTACGAGGCGTGGCCGGGCATTCTTAGCCCTTGCCGCAAGTCCTCGAGACGGGGCAACGGGGTCACATCTTTCGTGAGTCTCTGCTTGTTACCGCGTTCTCCTAATCCACTACGATTTGGATATTTGATCCGAGGGGCCTCTGGCCTGATAGCACTAACCATCACGTGGGCATAGTATGGGCGTTCTGCGTCGTATGCATCAGCCGAAGCTTATTAGACGTCACGACGAGCGGCGCGCCGGGTTGGACCGCGCAAGCACCGCCTTGTTGAAGGAGGTAGCTAGGTCGCTCACCGCCGCCCACGCAACGCAGTGGAGTTCGGGGTGATGGCCCATGACCCCGGGGCATAGGTTTAGTCCGCGTGCTTGACCTCTCTATTAAGCCTAGGTCGGGTTGCGGCGTATTGTTTGGCGAGGCGGGCATGACCCAAGAAAGTGTGTCCGCGGAGTTAATCGGCGTGGTGGGTAAGTTGGTGCACCGCAGGGAAGAAAACATCTATCGATAGCCTGTCCTACGGTAACGGACACTTGGAGTTGTATCCCGATCGATACAACTAGAACTGGATACTTGTGATGAGAACTGGATGGTGATGAGAATTGGATTGTGATGATAACTGGATAGTATGGCTCTGGGATGCTTTTCTCGCAGGGAGTCGAGAAAGGATCTCCGGCCGAGGTTGATAACACTTCTACTACTTTACTTTATGCTACTCTACTCCCTCCGGTTGCTGCAAGATGGTGGTTTCCAGAAGATGCTAGTCTTCGATAGGACTAGGCCTTCTCTCTATTCTGGCATTTCTGCAGCCCAGTCCACCTATACAGCCTATTTCATTGATACCGATGCATATGTAGTGTAGATCCTTGCTTGCGAGTACTTTGGATGAGTACTCACGGTTGCTTTGCTCCCCCTTTTCCCCCTTTCTTCTTCTTTCCGGTTGATGCAACCAGATGTCGGAGCCTAGGATCCAGATGCCACCTTTGACGAAGACTACTACTACCACGAGGGTGCCTACTACCTCATGAAGACTGCGACGACCAGGAGTAGTTAGGAGGCTCCCAGGCAGGAGGCCTTGCCTTTTCGATCGTTGTTGTTTTGTGCTAGCCTTCTTAAGGCAAACTTGTCTAACTCATGTCTGTACTCAGATATTGTTGCTTCCGCTGACTCTTGTGTATTCGAGCTTATGTATTCGAGCCCTCGAGGCCCCTGGCTTGTAATATAAAGCTTGTATTATTTTATTTTGTGTCTAGAGTTGTGTTGTGATATCTTCCCGTGAGTCCTTGATCTTGATCGTACACATTTGCATGTATGATTAGTGTACGATTGAATCGAGGGCGTCACAATAAGCCCTTTCCAGAACGGCGACTCGGTTGGTCTCATGGTAACCTGAGCGGGTGTTTTCGACTGTAGATACTTATTACGCAAAATCTGTGCCCACATACCCTCCGGCTTAGTCTCTAACCGGTGGAGCCATTTGCTCATAAGGCATTTGTTCTTGATTTCTAAGTTCTCAATACCGAGACCGCCCTGGTCTTTTGGTCAAAGAAGGTCCCATCGGGCGAGACGGTATTTCCTCTTGGCCTCATCTGACTGCCAGAAGAATCGAGATCTGAAGAAATCAAGTCGTTTCCGTACCCTTTTGGAATTTCGAAGAAATAGTAGGAACATCGGCATACTAGTCAGTACTGAGTTAATCGGCACTAGCCGACCTCCATAAGACATAAGCTTACCCTTCCAGCAGCTCAGCTTTTTTTCTATTCGATCTTCGATACATTTCCATTTTTTATTAGATAACTTATGGTGGTGGATCGGTATGCCCAAATAACTAAATGGTAAAGAGCCCAATTCACATCCAAACAATTGTCTATATGTGTTTTGTTCGTCTTTGGCCTTCCCAAAGCAGAACAACTCACTTTTGTGAAAGTTTATCTTTAACCCAGACAATTGTTCGAAGAGGCATAATATAAGTTTCATATTACGCGCCTTAGCAATGTCGTGTTCCATGAATAAGATAGTGTCATCAGCATACTGTAGAATGGATATTCCTCCATCAACCAGATGAGGAACTAACCCCTCCACTTGCCCATGTTGTTTGGCCCTGCCAATGAGAATGGCCAACATATCAGCCACTATATTAAACAAGAGAGGAGACATCTCAAACCCTTGTGTGTCTGAAAATAATGACCGATATCATTGTTAACCTTGATTTCGATACTACCCTTCTGGACTTGGGAACCCACTTGGTTCCGCCAGACCTCGCTAAATCCTTCCATGCGCATTGCCTGCTGTAGGAAGGGCCACTTTACTTTTCAAAATTCACTTTGAAGATAACCCCATCAAGCTTCTTCGAATGGATTTCATGTAATGTTTCATGCAAAACAACCACCCCTTCAAGTATATGTCATCCTGGCATGAACGCTGTTTGGCTCGGTTGTACCACTGAATGCGCAATCTGTGTCAACATGTGTTGCTATAGCGTATTTTATTCCAAGACAAGAGTATGCTCAGCCTGCGGATCTTTTCAAGCTTGCTCGACGGAAAAAATTGTTTGTGAAGGAGGGCCTTGAGGCAATGAGGTAGGGACTGCAACGGCTTGATAGCGAGCACGTGCTGGATCAGTTCCTAACTACTCATCCCATCATCATCTTTATGGCCAGTGGCGGAGCTACGTACAATGCTGAGGGGGCCGCTGCCCCCCCCAGCCGTGGCATATTTACTGAAGGAAAAAAATAAGAGCCCTAAATTAAGAAGATTGTTGTCATTTGGCCCCCCCCCCCCCCAAAGGTGTATATTTTCTCTTTGGCCCCCCCTTCGATTCTCTCCTAGCTCCGCCACTGTTTATGGCCTCTCTCATTCACTGCATGTGCTGGACTTTTTTGGCGTGCAACCAGCGTCGTTGAGGGCCATCTCCACGCATGTCCATGATTTCCCCGGCGGGCGACGCCGATCGCCGAAGCTGAGCTCCAGCCTACGTGGAGACTGCTTCCCGATCACATCTTGTTGTGATGATGAACGCCCATCACTTGGGCATTCAGCGTCTCACCCACCCTGACCCGACCCGTTCCACCGATCTCAGCACTATTTTTATTTTAGCCAACTCTGCAACAGAGAATGTTGCAAGGAACTCACATTTGACTGTACACGGCAGTTGGCAGAAAGAACACATGCACGTCCACACTGTTAACTGAATTTAATTTAATATTCTCAAGATTGCATTGCAGTTGCAGGACCAACTTTTTTGTCCCCATCGTCGTATCATAGTACGTACTACATTGTTAACTGAATGAGACGCACGGTCGGTGGTAGAGTGCAAGACTACAGGGGTCCAAACTCGAATCCCCGACGTGAGTATCAATCAAGTATGCCAATGGGAGTACAAGTTTCTTCTAGTGGGACCAGCTTCAGTTCAGGTTCAACGGAGAGTAGCAGGAACAGTCAGCCAGTCGGTTCAACTGAAAATCAGAATCCGTTTTGTGGTGTAACTTCGTTTCAGTTAACCGAAAACAGCTCCTCATGCTCCGAGTTTTAAGATGCTGCAGGCCCTCCCTCCCTCCTATCCTAGAGAGAGATACTCAGCTGGTTGTTTTTTTTTACTGAACCTGCTGGCATCGCATTGAAAGAAGATGTACTACCTCCGTCCCGGTTTAAAAGGCCGCCCGACCAAAACGCAGGTACCAAGACGTCTCTGCGTGTAGTAATCCGCAAAACAGTAACCAACTATAGAGCGTAAAACTACTCGGTCTTTGTGTCCTATTAATTCTCTGTCTGCTCTGCGCTCGGCCGGCTGAATAAAAAACAAGCATGCATTGGCTGCATGCAGTCTACTACTCGCTCACCTTGCTGCATGGTTGTGTTTGCAATAATTACCCAATGTACGAGCCAATAGTAAGATGGAGACGCTTTGCATGCGGCCTTTTAATTCCGGACGAGCCTAAGCTGCTGAGGGGACTAAAAATCCCGGACGGAGGTAGTAGAGTCCCCTCAGCAGCTTAGGCTCGTCCGGAATTAAAAGGCCGCATGCAAAGCGTCTCCATCTTACTATTGGCTCGTACATTGGGTAATTATTGCAAACACAACCATGCAGCAAGGTGAGCGAGTAGTAGACTGCATGCAGCCAATGCATGCTTGTTTTTTATTCAGCCGGCCGAGCGCAGAGCAGACAGAGAATTAATAGGACACAAAGACCGAGTAGTTTTACGCTCTATAGTTGGTTACTGTTTTGCGGATTACTACACGCAGAGACGTCTTGGTACCTGCGTTTTGGTCGGGCGGCCTTTTAAACCGGGACGGAGGTAGTAGACCGCTAGGATCCATAGCAGGAAGGATTACTTTGGTGCAATATTGTTTGACTAATATACCTCTTTTTATGATGTCCTTTTATCCCATGCCAGTGGGGGTGAGGAAGAAAGCTGATGTTTATAGGGCAAGATTAGTATGGCAGGAAGATGAGGATAAGAAAGAAAAAAAAATACCATTTAGTTAAGTGGAAAAAATGACGTCTCCCTAAATATTTTGGAGGGATGAGAATTCTTAATATAGATATTATGAATAAAGCTTTGCTGGTGAAATGGTTTTGAAAAATGGAAACCGAAGAAGGATTGTGGCAATCTGTCCTATAGGGCAAGTATGTGCTTGATGGGTGTATCTCCAGAACCCCAAAAAACTGTAGATTCCCAATTTTGGGCTAGCCTACTAAAAGTTAAAAGATATCTTAAATATGCCAAGAGAATATTGGGGGATGTAAAAAATACCAGATTTTGGGAAGGATTTTTTTTGGGAAGGTATATGAGTTGATGATCATGCTTTAAAAGATGATTATCCCAGATTATATAACCTAAGCTTTGACCAAAACATCACTGTGGCAGAGGCATTCTAAAAGGGTGGCAAGGGTTTATGTTTAGAAGAACGTTGTATGGGGAGACTTTAGAACTATGGAATTGTCTCAAACATAGATGTGAGGACATTGAGATGGAGCGGGTTAAAGATAAAGTGGAATAGACTCTAACTGGAGACAAAAAAAACAGTTAAATCCATAGACAAGAACTAGCAAACATGTCTGTGTGTTGCAACGGGAGAAAAATAATATCATCGGGAGAACCATTCCAGTTTCTATTGAAGATTGCTTTGGGAGATGGATTGAAACCTTTAGCAAAACCGGAAATTAGTTCTGATTTGGTGTGGCTGCTATGCTACGGACCTTGTGGAAATGCAGGAATGGTGTTATTGTTGACAGTAAAATTTACAATGATCCTATGAGCTTGATTCAATTGATGACATACTGGGTTATGGATTGGTCTATTTTGTAGCTAAAAGATCAGTACAACGTGCCAAGGCTGGGAGGCTGATCTGAAGCTGGCTGTAGCGATGTACCTCTGTTCTATTCTTACTTCTCTTTTGGTGGTAGCTGATTAGCTGTAGAATGTTGGTTTTGGGGTGCTCCTGGCGTCTGGTCCAATGATGTAATGGTTTATTTTCTCCTCTCTCTCTTTTTTTTTTTGAAGTCTATTTTTAGTTCTCCTAACTAATAGTGCTTGTTGTAGCTCGTATGTTGGGGGGAAAATGAACGGCCAGGTGAAAGAATCCTGGGGCGCGTTTGGTTGCCACCTGGTACATGCAGCATCTTTTTTATGTTAGGCCGTTTGGTTATCCATGTATACTATTGGGCCTATATTGCACGGTTCTTAAAGCATCTTGAGCCTGACTAGCTGTAAACTGCTGATTCGCGAGCCGCCGCTGCCCCCGCTCACGGCTCACCGCCTCACCGCCGAGAGCTGCGCCGCGATGATGATGGTCGCTGGGGCGTCAGGCGGGAACGCGTCCGCGGGGGACTTGTTCGAGCGCGTGCTCGCCGGCGCGCTCAAGAAGCTTCCGTCGCAGTCGCTGCCGCCGGACTCCGTGCCGGCCTCCACGGCGCTCATCAAGGCCATCCGCCGCGCGCAGTCCGCGCAGAAGAAGCGCGGGGACTCGCACCTCGCCGTCGACCAGCTGCTCATGGGCCTCCTGGAGGACTCGCAGTCGCAGGTCGCCGATTGCCTCAAGGAGGCCGGCGTGTCCGCCTCGCGGGTGCGTGCCGAGCTGGAGAAGCTCCGCGGCGGGGACTCGCGCAAGGTCGAGTCCGCCTCCGGCGACACCAACTTCCAGGCGCTCAAGACGTACGGCCGTGACCTCGTCGAGGTGGCTGGCAAGCTCGACCCCGTCATCGGCCGCGACGAGGAGGTCCGCCGCGTCATGCGCATCCTCTCGCGCCGCACCAAGAACAACCCGGTCCTCATCGGCGAGCCCGAGGTCGGCAAGACGGCCGTCGTGGAGGGCCTCGCGCAGCGCGTCGTGCGCGGGGACGTGCCCAGCAACCTGCTCGACGTCCACCTCGTCGCGCTCGTCGCCGGCGAGTTCGTGGAGCGGCTCAAGGCCGTGCTCAAGGAGGTGGAGGAGGCCGAGGGCAAGGTGATCCTCTTCATCGACGAGATATACCTCGTCCTCGGCGCCGGCCGGGAGGACGGAGGGGTCCATGGACGCGGCCAACCTGTTGAAGCCGATGCTCACGCGGGGCCAGCTCGGTTCATCGGCGCCACCACGCTGGAGGAGTACCGCAAGTATGTGGAGAAGGACGCCGCGTTCGAGCGGCGGTTCCAGCACAGGTGTACGTCGCAGAGCCGAGCGTCGTCGACACCATCAGCTTCCTCAGGGGGCTCAAGGAGAAGTACGAGGGGCACCACGGTGTGCGCATCCAGGACCGCGCCATCGTTGTCGCGGCGCAGCTCTCGGCGAGGTACATCACCGGGGCGACCCTCTCGATGCGGGAGGTAGGCGCGCTTCAGATCGCGCTGGTCGTCCAAGGATTAGATAGAGACGGCTTGACCCTGCATGGCTCAGAGCATCTCCAACAAACCGCCTAATTCGCGGCACAAGTAGTTTCTTTTAGGGCGCTAGAAGACGTTTGCTCTAACAAGCGCTACAAAATATGCATCGCGCGCGAGTCCAGCGATCCCAATCAAGGGGTTTCATCTGCAGCAGCCCAGAGTTTGCAGCGTGCGCGACCGGGTGCACTAAATATACAGCGCGCGACGCCTTTTTTATGCGCGCGTTGCATTAGTTATAGCGCGCGCTTTTTGTGCGACTGCTGGAGACTTCAAATCGGGTCCGCGCGTGCTAAAAACTGTTTTTATACCGCGCGTCACTTATATAACGCTTCTGTTGGAAATGCTCTCATGCAAGGGCGGTGGCACGCGACTCGCGCGGGAGACCAGCACACCAGCTTGGCCGGTTATGATCTCAGTCTAACACTTTGAACCTGACGACCCAAAATGACAACGGTTCGCTCGATCCGCCATGACCGACCACAGCAGGACAGCACTCCACCCGCAACAGATGCAAACCACGTCAACTCTTGAACCTAGATAGATAGATAGATAGATAGATAGATACTCCCTCCGTTCGGAATTATTTGTCGCGAAAATGGATGTATCTAGATGTATTTTAGTTCTAGATACATCCATTTCCGAGACAAGTAATTCCGAACGGAGGGAGTACTACTGTACCATTGGAGACGGCTTCCAGTGCTGCCGATCTTGATGATGAACGCCCATCGCTTCAGCATTCAGCATCTCACCCTGACCCTGCGTAACTGTTGAGGCCTCCTTTGGTTTAAAGGATGGGAATTTTATAGGAATAGGAAAAGTATAGGAAATGAGGTGTATGCATTTTCAATCCTATGGCTGCTCAGATCATAGGAATAGGAAATTAAATGCCCTTTGGTTCACAGGATAGGAACACACATAGGAAACATAAAGAAATAATATTTTAATTTAAAGCAACTAGCCGTTACATGGTTGTACTAGCCTTCTCTCCCTATATATCATCTTGTTGTGGAGATCAAAACACACACATCTCATCTTCAGAATACACACAAATCTCATCTTCAGTTTATGGTTAGTTAACCAAAGAAGAAACCCCTCCAGCAGCTTCTACCATGGTCGTCAACAACAACCATGATAACATAAACAACAAGTTAGTACATATGCATTAACAATATGATTTAGCTCCATATTTTCATTGCTGATCCACATCTCACTGATAGAACATACAAATATTTTCAGCATTTCTTACTGATTTACACACATTTCAATGGATCCAAGCTATCACAGGAGGTCACAGATGGAGGATGAATTCATGTTATTTGTCTTCCCTACCATGGAATAAGGAAGAGAGAAAAAACCAATGCATACATCTAGTCTTACAGGAGCTGCTTATGTCCAGGAAATCTTAAATGGGCATGAAAGCTTATGCAAAAGGCATTTCAGAATGGAGGCTTACATCTTTCATGCTCTAGTTGAGAAGCTGCGTGAGAATGAAATACTTGAAGATTCAACAATAGTCTCCTTGGAAGAAAAGGTTGCGATATTTTTATATGCTGTTGCAAAAAATGCTAGTAATGAAACCTTGCAGGATAGGTTCCAGCACAGTGGACAAACCATCAGTCGACACTTTGGAGATGTACTAGAGGCAATTACAAAGCTTGCAAGCATCTATATACGCCCACCTTCTCTTCGACCACATCCAGTCTTGAGGAGATCACGTTTCCATCCTTACTACAATGTAAGCATACATTTTAATATATTTCTGACTTTGTATTGGTAAATGTAATATGGTTGTTTGAAGTTTTATTCAAAATAATATCTCATGATATAATATGAATACAGGATTGCATTGGTGCTATTGATGGTACACATATTCCAATGACTATCTCACCACATGAACAAGAGCCACATCGAAACAGAAAGCAAACAATCACACAAAATGTTATGGTTGCATGTGACTTTGATTTGAGGTTTGTGCATGTGCATCCTGGCTGGGAAGGATCAGCCTCGGATGCAAGGGTTCTCCAAGATGCACTTAACCATGGATTTCAGGTACCTCATGGTAAATATTATCTTGTAGATGCGGGCTATGCAAACACACCACAGTTTCTTGCCCCATACCGTGGAACTAGATACCATTTGCAAGAACAAGCACTTGTACGTCAAAGGCCGCGGAATCGTAGAGAACTATTCAACCTTCGCCATGCACAATTACGGAATCATATAGAGAGAATTGTTGGCATAGTGAAAAAGAGATTTCCAGTTCTAAAAGTTGCTACACACTATTCTCCCAGCAAACAAGTTGACATATCAATGGCATGTTGTGTCCTACATAATTTCATTCGGCTTCATGATGGAGATGTATCATGGCTCAACAATGACACTCCAGATATTGACCCACATCTAATTGTGGACGTGCCCACGGGAGATGAAAACTACACTAGTGATGTTGGAGCATTCAATAACACAAGAGAAGCAGGAAACCACCTATGGGATTATATAGCAGATAAACTGTGGGAGGACTATATTGCAAGAAGAGCTTGATATATGCATTGTAACGTGTACTGCAAACAAATGTATGGCAAAAAAATGTACTGCAAACCAAGATTATGGCAAGTCGAAATTGTAATATTCATTAAAGCAAAGTACTAGATGCCATGTTCATTTTCTGCAACTACTACATGCTTGCTCTTTCATTTTCTGCAGCAAGTAGTTCTACCAAAATATTACCCAGCCACGTACTTCTACTCCCTAGTTCAGCTTTCTACTTCAAGTAATTCTACCAAAATACAACCTAGCTAGCCACACACTTTGTTTGCGTCCAAAAAAAGACTCCACGCATCTTAAGTGCTATGCCAAAATACTACCTAGCAGCCTGCAAGTAATATGTTTATATATGCCCAATCTGCCTTTTGAGCCAGGCTAACCTTGGTTCATCCGTAGAAAACGATAGGAAAAGCTATCATCCTGCCTTGATCATAGGTCCTTTGACTAAACTCATGGCCTTGAATACCAAAGTCTATCATCCTGCCTTGATCATCCATCTGAAGAAACTGAATTGTATTATTAGTGGGACTAGTGAGATAGTAAAATATGTACTGTTAAAGAAATTACGTTTTAATAAGACATGTAATGGGACTAGTGAGAGCTGAGAGATGAGTCAAGCCACAGTCAATTGTATTGCCTGGTCAGAGTTACAAGAGTACAAGTAGGGAACGCAAGAACTGCTCCCGTGATGGACGGCACCAGCTATACATCTGTGCTATTAGATTAGGACTCTAAAAGCTAGCAAACTGAGCAATTAGATTAGGACTGTGCGTCTAATTTTTGTTGGGCCCTTTCCTAAAAAATCTAGGGATTGGGCTGGACTAGAGACTCATGATACGGGGGATTTCTAGGGGCATCTCACACCGGCAAGATGGACAGGGCTATTTCTCCATTAATTAGCACCAGATCTGAAAATCAGTAGAGAAGGAAAGATGGAATCGTACCTGAAGAGACTTGCGGCAGATGGATGCCGCTGGAGCTTTGTGGCTAGCTGGTCGACGGTAGATGCTCCAGCTTGCCGGTGGTTCCTGCCCGCCGCCTGGATGTGGTCGCGTCGCGCGGCCGTCTGCCGCCGTCCTCCCTGCCGGTCGGTCTTCAAGGTGGGAGCTGCGCCGCTCTGTGTGAGGAGAGGAGGGGCGGCTGGACATGTCGATTTTGCTTCTTTTCCCCTCCCTCTCTCTATTTTGTGCGCAGGTGAGCGAAGCGACCGAGCGGAAAAAGGGAGGGAACAGTTGCCGCTGCGCGCGTCGTTCGCGCCAGGAAGTTTTCCATTAGGTTGGACCTCTTTTTTCTGTTCCTGCAAAACGTGAAGGAAAGGAAGAAATCCTGTACAGGAATAGGATGGCATTCCTGTGAACCAAAGGCCTCCAAAGGATTATTTCCTACAAATATCCTATCCTACAAAATTCCTATAAAAATCCTGTAAACCAAAGGAGGCCTGAGTGTTCGACCCATCTCAGCACTATTTTTATTTTAGCCAATTCTGCAACGGACAATGTTTTTTTCTTTCTTTCTTTCTTTCTTTTCTTCGATCCGGGCCTAAGCTCGCAAGAGTTAGCAGAAAGAACAGATGCACGTCCACATTGTTAACTGAAAATAATATTCTCAAGTTTGCATCGTAGGACCATATATGTATCTTTTTGTCCCCGTCGTCATATCATGCATGAGGTGCACCGCACACACTGAGTAAGACGCAACACCACACGGGTCCAAGCTCGAATCCCCGACGCGAGTACAAGTATGCAAATGGGAGCACAGGTTTCTTCTAGCTGGACCAGCTTCAGTTCAGGTTCAAGGGAGAGGAGCAGGAGCAGGAGCAGCCAGTCTGTTCAACTGACATTCTGAATCCGTTTTGTGGTGTAACTTCATTTCAGTTAACTGAAAACAGCTCCTCAATTTGTTTATTTATTTATTTATTTATTACTGAACCTGCTGGCATCACATTGCACGAGCATCTCCAACAGCATGTCTAAATTTGGATGTCTATATATCCATATAGACAATGGTCTATAAAGATTCTCTGGTATACACGTCCAGTTTTGCAGCAGAACGTCTATATACAGAACGTTTATACTCTCTCTCCTATATCTTAATATTATTTTGTAACTACCATTTCAATTTCAATGGTAATTTAAACGATTTATAATTGCATTGGTTTCTAACAGCTGCTTGTGTTGAGATACTGATATTCAACATGCCCAGAAAACTCTCGTCGCCTTCCATCTCCAAAAAAATTGACACAAGTCTCATATAGCACTACATCATATAGCCTACCTAGCAGCATCAATATCAAATAAAATTCTCTATATAAGTAGCAGTAGCAACATTAGTATCACTGAACATATTTACTAGTACCAGCAGAGTATCTAATTAAAATTTCAGTTCAGTAGCACTGAACATATTCAGTTAACATGCACGGCCAGTGCAGGGGCCACATATTCAGTTAAAACTGCATCTTCAGTTCAGAGGTCCCGCTCCCCGCTGCACGGCCAGCTTGACGCCCGTGGGCGGGCTACCCAAGCGCCGGGGTCCCATGCGTGGATTGAACCGCCCGCGTCAACTCCTTCTGGTTCTCCTGCGCGGCCACCTCGAGCGCGGCGGCGCTCGCTGGATCAACCTCTCCTCCGAGCGCGTGCCCCCCAACCGTGAGGCGTCATTCCCCCGAGCGCGGTGGCGAAGTCTTGATCCAGCCCGACAGCGGATGGGGTTGTGCGGCACGACGACGTCCTGGCGACGGTTGCACGCCTCTTCCTGGTCTCGGCGGGAGGGGAAAATCTGGCTTGCGGTTGAGCTTTGGACGACGCCTTCACATCGTCCACGCATGGACGTCGTCGAGGCCGATTTGGACAATGTGTATATTTGCACGTCCGTTTAGACGAGCTGTTGGACGCCAGTTTTTGGCCCTCGTGTGTAAAACGCATATACACATCCGTTTAGACAAGCTGTTGGAGATGCTCTTAACAAGCACTCATCATCTGGAATCGGATCAAGAAAAATACCGACACGAGACGATGACCATCACATTCACATTCAGGGGACACCAAAATCAAAATCATGTGGACTGGAACAGCAGCACACTCTCGGTCTCGTCCGCGGCAGAGGACGTGCCCTGCGTGTGCAACTGGAAGCCCATCGGCCAGTACGTCCTCGCCGCAGCGCGCATGCACTGCGCCGAGGAGAGTTCACTCATGTGAACGAGCATCAGTCGATGATTAGATTAGCGCCGATGAGGTCGCACTGCGCCGACTGTGTGCGACCTCCGCTGGAAAAACTCGCGTGTGCGCCCATGACCAAGGTCACACACCAGGCGGCCTCGGATGTGGCCGGTGATGGCGGCTCGTGTGCGGGGTCCAACATATATAGGAGTTGGTGGCGCTGAGCGGGGTACACAGGCAGAGGACGGTTGTGGTTGGGCCAGGGGCGCAGCTCCAGTCTCGGGTAGTGCAGTGCAGGGCGGCCATGGTTGCGAGGCAGCAAGGGGTGGCCACGCATCCACGCTGTGACGCAGCAGGTACATCGTGCCCATCCACAGCAGCCTGCGGCGCGCCACCGGAGGACAACCTGCAACTCCCTCGGGTCCTGAAGCGGCCACATCGGCAGGTTTTCACCATGGAGCATACGGAGCGAGCGAGAGTCAGATACTCGGGTCGGGTTGCTCGACAGATAAAGAGTTTTTCTACTCCCTCGGGCTGGCAGAAGCAAAAGCAAGCACTTGACAATAGGCAGAGCACAGCACTCCACCTGCAAGTGCAACACAAACAACAGATGCAAATTAACCACGTCAACTCTTGAGCCTAAATAGAGCGAGCGAGTGCATTGGAGACGGCTTCAGGTGCTGCCGATCACATCTTTGATGATGAACGCCCATCACTTGAGCATTCAGCGTCTCACCCACGAAGCTCGAAAGTAGAAGTATGCAAATGGGAGTCCAAGTTTCTTCTAGCGGGGCCAGCTTCAGTTCAGGTTCAAGGGAAACTCTCGGAGGAGCAGGAACAGTCAGTCAGTTTAACTGTAATTCTGAATCCGTTTTGTCGTGTAACTTCATTTCAGTTAACTGAGAACAGCTCCTCATGCTCTCAGTTTTAAGATCCCCTCCTAGAGACTAGAGAGAGATACTCAGCTGATTTTTTTTTTTATTTATTTATTTACTGAACCTGCTGGCATCGCATTACACGCATTAGCAAGCACGAGATGATGAGCACCACATTCACATTCCCATTCCCAGGACAGCAAAATCGAAATCTAAGTTGACATAAAACATTCATCCGACATCAAGGGGTGAGAGAGAGAGAGTCTTTCATTGTTCAACTCAAAACCCTTGCTGTCAACTCAACCTCTTGTAACATACTCCATTCACAAGCATGCATGTAAAACTTGTTGGATCATCCCTGCTATGCTGCTGGTGTGTTGGGTTGCCTTCGCTGCTCAACCCGCAGCTTCCCCAGGAGGACAGCGCCAAGGGGGTGGCGATGGTGGTGAAGGCGGCCAGCGGCTGCTGCCCATGGGCCATGGCCATGGATGGGAAGCGGCCAATCTTCGCTCCGCCTGCAAACACCTTGTCTCTTCCATCACGCTCTGCCTGCCACTCAACTCCGCCATCAAGCACATATATGGCCAATGAGGTCGATCGAGCGCTGGCGGGGTTGGGGGAGCGTGCTAGTCCAGACTCCAGAGGTGGCCGTGGCGTGGTTGGCGGTGCGCCTCGCCCAACACGTGGTCGTACTCGTACAGTATAGATGTGCACGGCTGGGCTGCACCACCATTGTACAACCGACATTTTGCCCAACAGCTTGTGCGCACACCTGTCACCTGTGAATTCCACCCAGGGCTTGAACGGCGATCGCGCAGGACCAGGCGAACGAGCCAGCTCTCCATTTCCATAGACCTGGACGTTGTCTCGAGCTCCTCGACGGCTGCGCGCTCTCTCCTTGCCTAGTACAACACAAAAATGGTGGGGGTCGCCCATGGGCACCAGCAGGAACGCCACCACCGTCACCGCTGCTGTGTTGCTGCGCCGCCGTCGTCCTTGTGTTGTTGTCGCCGCTCGGACCGCCGTTACGCGCGTGTGTTTTGCTGAGGACGTGGTCGCAGTGTACAGGAAGGGGGAAAATGAGAGCATCAGGGTGCCATGCACGACATCAATGACACAGCATCGTGCCATTCCCGAGAATGAGGGCGGCGGGCGGCTTAGTACCCGACGACGGTGGTGCGCATCCTCACTACCATCCGCAAGATAAGGGCGACAGCTCCTCGTCGGACGTCGGTGAAGCTGGCAACCTGGAGCGCACGGCCATAGCTACAACTCGGAATCATGGCCACAACACAACTACAACTTGGTCGCTGGGAGTTTTCGAGGGCCTATTTTGCAAAATGTTGCCTAGCCACGTGGCCTGGTCAAACACGGATAGGACCCGAGGTGAATCATTTGCTCACAATTAGAGCATCTACAACCGGGCACCTCACTCATCGGTCATAATTTTTTCAATCCAGACGGACGCCTCAAACGCCCGGGGCTAGCCGGTATCCTTCATATCCAGCCCAAATACGGGGCGGATGTGAGGGTGCCCGGACACGTCCACCACCTCGGACTGACGACAAGGTCCCACGCGGAAACGCCCGGAAGCCCGGTGGTCCGAAACTCGTCTCCTCCCGCGAACCGGTGGCGCCGCTCCGGCGAGCTGCATACTGCCTAGCCCGGCTATTTAAGCCGGCAGGCGGTACCGAAACCCTATCATCCATCCATAGTTTCCACCGACTGTCCGCCGCTGCCGCCACTTTTCACTCAACCCGTCTGTCTAGTAGCCATGCCCCCACGCGCCCCGGGTGAGGAGCGAGCCATTTCTGACACCGGAGCGCTGGCTCGAGCTCCTTGAGCAGATCCGGCTGCGAAGCCCAGATCGCCGCAGGGCTACGTCCGGATGCAGTGGATCCTGCGGAGGAGGAGTTGGAGGAGGAGGAGGGGTTGGAGGAGGAGGAGGATGGCGACGCGGATCTGCAGGCGAAGCAGCGGGCTATCCTCGATTCCCTCCGGTCAGAGTTGGCTGCGGAGGCTAGACGCCGTCACCAGCAGGAGATGGAGGCGAAGTAGGCCGTGGGGGAGGCAGAGATGCTCGCCTACATGGATGAGGTCGAGCAGGAGGAGGATGAGACGGAGCCCTCCTACCCGTCCGTCCAGCCGGCGCCCGACACCGTCGTCGTGGATATCTCAAACGACGAAGAATGGCTAGAGACGTAGTATGTAGTATGTAGGATTTCTTTTGCACGCATTGCATGGATCTAGGGGCTGAAATATGAGAGAGACGGATGCAGAGTGGCTAATTTAAGGCGTGGCCAGTCAGTGTTCATAGACACGCCCAGTCACGTCCACGGGTGTTGAGGGGCCGAATTTGCAAAGTCCGACTGTAGATGCTCTCAGGCCCAGATATGCGCTTTCAAACTTTTAGGAGTGAATCCATTTATAACAGCCTGTGTATTTTACTGACTGGTGGAACCTCGGGATGCCAGGCACTCTACTCAAGCCAGGACACAGGAACAGATGGGGTCGTAGAACTATACCGTGCAGCTTCTCTTGGCTTGAAATAGCTCCAAACTAGCTGATACCCCCGCGGCGGCACGCCCGCGCCTTGTTGATGATTTTTGTTGTATAGTAGGTCAATATTCGTATGGTGATGATTTTTGTTGAAAAATAGATTGGCACGTTTAGTTCGGTATTCATTTTGTGTCTGTGGCACTGCATTGTTTGTGTATATTGCTTTTTATGTGGGCTAAAATAATCATAACCTTGGAACAATACGGATGGGGTGAATTCCATATATGCCACTCAAAACTTGCCTGTACCCTCATCTGCTATTGGAAATTTCCCTCTCCCAAATATGCCATTGAAAATTTGCACCGTGTACAGATATGCCACTATGGCCAGTTTGACCGCTAGTTGACTGTCAAGTGGCATGTGAAAAGACGACTTTGCCCCTGACACTGTAGCGGCAGCATACTGTAGCACTCCGAACAAATTTGGCCAATCAAATTGCGGGGCGTCTGTACTGTAGCGAGTATACTGTAGCATCCGAACAGATTTGAAATTCGAACATTTTTTGAATTTCAAAGTAAATATCCGTAATTTCAAATTCCGAATTCCTAACAGTTTTTTGAAAAAATTGTACGCAATTTTAAAAAACTGGCATTTTTTTAAAAAGTGAATGCTACAGTACAT
Organism: Aegilops speltoides; assembly: GCA_021437245.1. Classification (NCBI taxonomy): domain Eukaryota; kingdom Viridiplantae; phylum Streptophyta; class Magnoliopsida; order Poales; family Poaceae; genus Aegilops; species Aegilops speltoides. The sequence continues at coordinate 467,221,888 of CM038141.1, forward strand.
TTGCTCGCAATTTCGTAAGTGGACAAATTTGTTCGGAATGCTACAGTGTACCGCTGCTACAGTACCAGGGGCAAAATCGTCTTTCCACGTGCCACTTGACAGTCAACTAACGGTCAAACTGACCATAGTGGCATATCTGTATGCGGTGCAAATTTTCAATGGCATATCTGGGAGAGGGAAATTTCCAATGGCAGATGGGAATACGGGCAAGTTTTGAGTGGCATATATGGAATTCACCCATACGGATGCTATGTGGGCTTGAGAAAATAGAGTGCAATACATGAAGGAAAAAAGAAGATTTTATTTCTTATGGCGATATAGTAGATGTTCTACAGTCTTCTGGTTCGCCCTCCCGCGGAGTTGGTACCTGTGATAAAGTAGTAAATGACTTGACCAAATTCTTAAACTTGGCTGTGTGCTGGTGTTGGGCCAATATACCAATTGCCGGATCTTTGGTAGCTGGGTGTTGTGTGTACATGTGATACAATCAAATATTTCTTTTTTGGGTACAAGTGATACAATCAAATCTTTATTAGGTTACATTCATCACCTTGGGCAGTATACAAGTCAGGAATTCGTGAATATGTCAAGTCAATTTATTGATGTCATTGCGACCCTGTGCATAAAGTAGGAGGACGATGAGTTTAAATAGGTTTAGCTACACGCTGCTTGTGAAGTGTGCAAAACGGTATCTTTTGCCGAAACATGGATTGATAACAATCGCGGGAATTCAAGATGATGAAACCTTAGCAAACTGACCGGCTAACAATACATTCGGTACTACAATATGAATGATCATTCCCAGATTGTGCAGAAGTTTCTAAACATGTCATGTACACAAAGAGCATATTATGTGTTCCCTAGAATATGGACATCCTTGAGAAAATAAGAAATTTACATACAGTAGGAACTTGTTTCAGCACAGAACATGATAAGAAGGATAATACAATACTAATGGTTCCATTAGGCCGTTAACTACACAAATTATGGTCACCTTTTGCAAGCACAGAACATGATAAGAAGATTTCACGAGTTAGATTTGCAAGACCCACCCTCAAGCACACCCAGCCAGATCCCGAGTAATTAAGGTGTCATCATCCCATTGACTAGAGTTACCATGCATAAAAGACTCGAAACCCCTCAAAAAAAAAAAGAGAGATCTCGTTCTGAATCTTGCGGCGAGTTATCAAGCCACCGCCCCCGCTCCATGCCTCCATCGCCGCGTCATCACTGCATTCGCTGAAGGTACAGAATAAGTTCCGCCACGCCACACTAACAGCCCCGCGCCTCCGGAACCAACCAGCCCGTGCATGTGTTGTCCCCTATTGCCTTGCCGAGGACCCATCCCAGATAGCAAATCTGTGAAGCAACTGGCCAACAATGACAAGATAAATAAATATCAAATGTACTATCCCTCCGTTCCTAAATATAAGTCTTTGTAGATATTTCACTATGCACCACATTCGGATGTATGTAGATGCATTTTAAAGTATAGATTCATTCATTTTGCTCCGTATGTAGTCTATAGTTTTTTTTTTTTGAAACGGAGGCAAAAGCTTTGCCTCATCCATTAAATAAGAGAGAATAGAGTTTGTTACAAGTCACTCAAAACACGGGCATGACATCACTCTCGCGAAATAATGGACCCTAATTTTTTGGCACTGGCGATGACCCAAAGGTTGGCCTCGGTCTGAATGGAGGCAAGCAAAATAGTTGGAGGAGCGCTCTTGTGCTTGAAGACCCTTGCGTTTCGCTCGTTCCAGACAGTCCACGAAACAAGCATGGTGAGGGACGCCTTAGCTTGGCGGTTTGGGGTGGCGTTGTCGCAGGTACTTGACCACCAAGCCTTAACTGAGTCGAACAGGTGCCAACCGTTGGTGTGAAGACCGAGAATATGGTATTTGTCAATGATCAAAGACCAAAGCCTTCGTGTGTAGCGGCATTTGTAGAAGAGGTGAGGCCCACATTCCTGCACTCTCATGCGAGTGGGCAGAGACCCAGATTAGGCCACCCACGTTTTGCCAAACGATCGGCAGTCCAAATTCTGTCTTGTAACGCCAACCAAGCGAAGAACTTGACTTTTGGGGGGGCCAAGCCTTCCAAACCATTTTGTCCAAGGGTGTAAGAACCATCCTTAAGAATTGAGCCTTGTATGCGGATGCCGCCGAGTAGATTCCAGTAGCCGTATGCTTCCAGACAATGTCATCCTCGGTGAGATCATCAAGTTGGACCTCATGTAAAAGCGCCCAAAGAGTGAAGAACTGCGTGATGAGCTCTGCGGAGATGATGGTGGGCGGTTTGATCTTGAGGATCCAAGCATTGAGTGAGAGGGCCTCCCGAACCTTCCAATTCTTTCTCTTTGACGCTTTGTAAATGAGCGGGGCAATGTATTTTGGCTTGCGCCCATGAAGCCACGGTGAGTCCCAAAAAGGGGTCTTCGCACCATTGCCAATGGTGATAGTAGTGGAAGCGTAGAAAAAGCTTAGGTCCTCCTCGTCGCACGGGTTTCCCATCCCCACCCACATCTTGGTGGGCTCCTTCCATTCATACCACGGCCATCGCAACCGGAGGGCACGTGTAAACTTGTTGGTGTTGAGAACCCCAAGTCCCCCATATTGAAGTGGCCGACAAACAATATCCCAATTGACCTTGCATTTTGCTCCCGGTGTCTTGTCCGAACCAGACCAAAGGAAAGATCTCTCAAGTTTGTTGACTTTGAGCAAGATGGTTGGCGGAATAACTAGCGGTGTGGCGGGGTAGACCACTTGGGAGGTGATCACGGACTTGACAAGAGTCGTTCGTCCGATGGTGGTGATGTTTTTGCCCTCATAAGTTGTTAGCTTGTTTGCGGCCTTGTCCACTAGAAATTGAAGATCCACCAACTTTAGTTGCCAAACTGAAAGAGGGAGCCCCAAGTATCGTAGAGGGAAGGAAGCCCTAGCAGCCGGCAACCTTTGAGTCAAACGTCCCAAATCGAGATGGTTGCATCGGATGGGCACAAAAGAGCTCTTGTTGAAGTTAGTACAGAGACCCATGACCTCACCGAAGCCCCTCAAAATGTTTGCAAGGTTGTCGACGTCCCTTTTGATCGGAGCCAAGAAGACGGCCGCATCGTCTGCATAGAGGGAGGTCCTCATCATGGCTCCCCTACCCCTGATTTTGTGGAGGAGCCCCTTTCCCGTAGCCACCTTGAGAATTCTTTGGAGTGGCCATAGTGAAATCTCTACAAAGACTTATATTTAGGAACGGAGGGAGTAGCAAATAGTACTAACTCCGTCCGGAAATACTTGTCATTGAAATGGTTGTATCTAGATGTATTTTAGTTCTAGATACATCCATTTTTATCCATTTTGATGACAAAGTACTAATTCCGGACGGAGGGAGTATATGTTTACCTATCCACATCTTCTAGCAATAATCTCATGTCGTCGCCCGCCATAGTCGTCATCCTGTCTTCCAGCTAGCCGCCCCTTAATTTTGTTTCCTGTGTAGAATTCTCACGGTCCGAATCAAAAACTGGATTTGGTCGGGTCACAACTCTGCATGCCATCGTCGTCGGCAGAAAGAACGAACGAACCAAGGGGTGCTGGCATAGAGAGCCAGCAGAACCAGGTAGGACTACCGCTGGGGGCTCCATGGCCTAGGGAAGAAGAGGCAGGGGAGAGGAATGGAGCGAGGTAATGCCTACGGCCAGGCTGGCAGCGATGAAGTATAATCGCATCAATCAATCAAATAAACTAACAAGAGTTATATTACAAAATCAACTAACCAAAACTTGAGAAAAATTTACCAATTTACAAACATGCATGCTGCCACGATCTTTGTAAAGGCACGGGATTTTGTGACGGCCCGCCCAGCTGGCCGGAGCAACATCAATCACGGACGCAGGCACACTCGCACAACACATGCACAGCCACATGCGACGAATGCACACCACACATCCAAAATTAACACAGCTACACATCACTGACAGCCACTACTAAATAGTACGTACTCCCTCCGTCCTGAAATACATGTCGGAAAAATGCATAAAAATCAGGACGGAGGGAGTACATAAGGGCATGTTTGATTCCAATAAGTCACCTGACTTATAAGTCAGGTGACTTAAAACCAGCGACTTATAAGTCATGCATGTTTGGTTGTCACCTGACTTATAAGTCACCTGACACATCTTCCCACACCAATTCACATCATGCATGTGCTGGGACCCACACAAAAGGGGGTGACTTATAAGTTTTAAGTTGGGGTGGAGCAACTTATGACTTATAAGTTGGGGTGACTTATAAGTTGGGTCTGTTTGGCAAAATAAGTCACTTTTTGACTTATAAGTTTGTGACTTATTTGGAACCAAACAGGCCCTAAGAGGAAAGCCCAGTGGGCGCGCAGGAGATGGAGAGTACCGGGTTCTGTGCCGACGCCCTCAATCCTTTGGCAACGACCTCCATCGGCAGCTCTCTATACACTGCCTTACTTGTGGTTGCTGTTCGGGTGCTCTATGACGGTGACCAGTCCCGATCCGGGCACGCACATGTATTCGTCGCCGTTCGCCACCACTTAGAGCAAGTACAATGGAGTTGAGTCAGCGGGCTATAAAAAATAAACTAGTATATTTCTGCTTAGTTGGAGGAAAGAAAAGAGAAGAGAGAAGGTAAGCGGGCTCTTCGTAAAGAGCCAGCTCTAGCACGTGCTCCTAGGCACTTTGTGAGAATGAAAGGTGGGCCACATAATAAAAAAGTAGTACACTCCACTACAAGGATTCAGGTCTATCGCAACAAAATCGTTTGTCGCAATACATGCGGATTTGTGGCAATAGGTACCTATTGCCACGAAACGACTTTCGTTGGCAGCCGTTGCAATTGGACGCATGGTAATAGGTTATCGCCACGAAAAAGCAATTGTGGCAATAAAACTGCGCTTTTGCAACAGCCATGTGGAAAGTTGCCACATTTTTTCCCGTGGCAGCACTCAATTGATGCCACAATTTGGTTTGTGGAGATAGCTTTAATGCAACATGTAACGAATCATGGCGACTGTTAGCTCGTGGCGATAGACATTTGTGGCAACAACCTATGCCAACAACGCTCGTTTCGTGGCGCACACTCTTCCGTGGCAATAGTCAATCGTGGCAAGAAACTATGACAACAATCCTTCTTTCATGGCATTAGCATTTTGCCACGATCTGCTACGATTGTGGCATTAACTTATGGCAACAAACATTCCAGTCATCGTGACAAGAAGTTGCAATATTTAATTTTTTTCGTGGCGATACTCTATTTCAACGAAACTTAGTTTGGTGGCGCCAAACAGTTATCACAACCAAAAGTGGGTTGTCGCAATAGCCTATAGTAACCATAGAAAAATAGAAGCATTCAATTACAATACTTAAAACCATACATATAATATGTAGATTCATAAGAATCATAATTCTCACAGTAAATATCCATCAAATGAAACTCAAATATAATTTAGCCATACTAATTAAGTGCCAAGACTAAACTGCCCATGATCTAAAGTCAAGTCCATCTAGTTCTTTGGATCATGCAACAAAGTAAAGCGGACAAGCAAATGAAATGACTGGACATTTCTACCCGTGATACATGAATTTGAATTCTGCTAAACTAGTCCGTCGTCTGCGCCATGATCCAGCTGATCGGTCGCCACGGCCGTGATCCGACATCGTCTCTGCTCCAGCATCTCTGATCCATGATTGGCGCTGACTTTGCGATGCCTAATTCAAGGGAAAGAATAGTGCAATACGAATATAAGGAGTTTCTTCAGATAGAGCGAACATCACAAATTCATAATGCATAGTCGTACACTCGTACTCCACACAGATAGTGAAAAACTTAGTTAGCAAGATGAGTGTACCTTCAGTCAAAGAAAAAACAGTAAAAAAAGTGTACCTTCAGTGACCGTACCTCATCCTTTAACTTACTGTTTTTCTGAACCAGTCTCGTAGGTGTCCTACAAAATGCAGGTTCTTCAGAAATAAATAAGACTAGATACAGATAACATAACCTCGCTGCTGTATGGATCCACAAATAAAGCATTGCTTGCCAAAATCCATGTACAGGACAAGCTGTTATGAAACTAAGTTCAGAAAAATAACAGTTGGTGTGACAGATAAAAGGATCAAGGCTGCAATTGTATATCAGCAGTTGCTACTTGCAAGAGTAGATGATCACAAAGACAACCTCCCAATTCCTGTGCTCGCCACAGGTATTTAGTTTATAAAAGAGAGTACATGGTAAGCACTTCCATTTCAAAAAAAAAACATGGTAAGCACTTCAAGGATTTCAAGCTCCAGGACAAAATTTAACAGCATGTCCATCTCCAGCAGCAGCAGCATAATCCGACAATGAGCTACAAATGAATCAAGAAAATTTGATCATCTTCTAAATATGATAATTATCTAACACAGGGATATCTAAACTGCCATCATTAACATAGTAGTAATAGAAACTAATACACATGGTTTGCATATATGTTCACATACAGGAGCCCAGCACACATGAACCAGTCACAGAAACTAATGTTAAAGGAAAATAGAGTACCTATTGATTTCATATTTCGCTCATATGAACCCGCCGCCCAGGGCCTAACATTGACCCAATAACCTGTGATGATCTATAACAGAAAAAAAAAAGAAAATTTTCTTAGCACAGTTCACTGCAAATGACAATGTGCTAATATAAATTATATAATACAGTGTTCAAAACAAATCTAGATATCATCCACCGAGCTGACTGTGTATGACAGTCATACTCTAAAATGATGACTGGCAAAAAAACAAGAATACTTCAAGTGTTAAAATATATAGATATCATATAAATTAAGATGCTTGGCTGCAGCATATAAATTAAATCACAGACATCTAGTGTACTAGTAGCAGCAGCCAACAAAAAAAGATCCATCATATGAATCGATCTTGCTTGTATGTATCGTCCGGCTAGAAGACACACATGTTTGCATATCAAATATACTAACCAACACTGGTCAGCACTTGCAATCATATTGTATGTGGCTGAAAAGAATCCCAATCCATCTCATGGAATTTTACGAGCAACTTCCGTGATGCATCACATGCGAAGGGATTGCAGCAGCATGGGCAGGCATGCATCAAATGCATAGGCATGGCTCAAGGCCCCGACGGCGCTCGGCCATAGGTCTTTGCCGGCCGGCTGGCCGATCAGGTTACAATACAAAAAAATCGGAATTGAGAATACGTACGAGAATTGACCATCACATCGAATCGAGTTCATCTCATGAATTAACATAAAGAATTGTTGGGTAGGTACTCACGCGGACGAACATAGCAGATCTCATGGAGAAAAAACCAACATGTAGGATAATATTCAGCTTGAATCATCTGGACGGAGCAAACATGCGTAATCACGATCTAGAAACCTCCGGGCAAGCAACCAATACACGAAGAGTATCCAGTACGACAATACGACAAAGTTTCGTATAAGATGTTCTTACCTTGCGGCCGGTGGCGCCGTTCTCTCTAAGGTAGGTGGCGGCGTTCTCGCGGGTGAGGCCGGCGGTTCAGATCCCGTCGGTGAGGAGGGGAACGGCGTTCGCGCGGCCTGGGGCGCGGAGGAGAAGGTCGCGATAGAGGCGGCGAGCAGAATCCCGTAGATGACGACGAGGAGGAGGCGGAGTACGACCTGGCTGGGGCGGGTGGATCGAATGACCGAGGACGTCCGATTCCGATCTGCTGTGGCGAGAAAGGGGGAAGATGAGCAGGAGATAATATGGGGGAGGGGCGAACTGCTACGCGCGCGATTAAGGTAGAAAATTTTAGTGACCGAGCCGTGGGGCAGGACGCCAAAAATTGGAGAAGTGGAGGGAATATGTGTTTTGGTGGAGGGAATTTTTTTGCCGTAAACCAAATGTATTTAATAGAATATTTTTCCTGCACGAAACAACTATTCACTCTATTTTTCCATTTGGTTTAAAATATAGGGAATTACTTTCAAAAATTGAAAGCTCATTTTTTTTACTATCATCAATATGAATTTTTCCATCTCATCAAGACAAAAACAAAAATTCGATCATATTGCTCCGAGCAAGGTTTTTCCAGTCGCGACTCAAAAGTGTGTAGAATACCCAGCGACTCGCTGTATATTCGACCAAAATCGTTGTATAGGTTCGCAAGTCGCCTGATTACTCGCGAGTCGCCCTGATTTTGAGAAAACGACTTGGTGCTTAGTCGGTGACTAATCAACATCTCAAAAACCATGTTTCCGAGGTCATATGCAAATTAATGATAAAACTACAAAATAACGCCAATCCGAGTTCATATAGTCAACATTGATAGCGAGATTACTGATTTTTGCTGTGCTCTGACCATGGTAAAAAAGAAGGACGATGATATCAGATTGAAAAGCCAACAACAAGAAAGGTGTTTGTCTTATTAGGAGAAACACACTTAATCTCTGGATCATGTCAATTTAAGGTTTACTTCATAATTGACACTGACACGAGAAGATGGCGGTGGCGTGGGATCTTCTCGCGATGACGATGGATCCTCGTGTCGATGTAATGTGCAACTTTGGTTCTTCAATCGCGGTCACGTGGGCTCGTGTTGGGAGAAAAGGCAGTATCGGGAGGAGGGGACGAAATCGTTTACCAAATAGATGGTCAATATGCATATGATGAACATGCCTTATGGTTATATCAGACAAATGATATATGGGATCTTAGAGACATATGGACGGAGAACTTACAGTTACAGGTCCCATAGATCCTATTCCCAGGGATTCTTTATAAAAAATAATGTTATACGTTGATATTGACAATAACAACGGTGCATGACATAGTTTGTTCAAATGTGCCCATATCGTGCATATTTGATGTTGAACAATGTTGCCGAAGAATTTTTCAGTTTCATTGAATTTTTAATTTTTTGATTGTGAAAAATGTTTTTTTAACGTACCAAATATTTGTTGTTGCAAATTTGGACCACATAAATTTTAAAAATATTACACAACATTTAATGTACAAATAATTAAATATTATGTGTCAAAAGGTTTCAATCCACTTCTCGTCAAAACAAATTTTTACTGATTCAGCTGGAAGCCGGTCAAAACTTTCAAGACCAAATTTTTAAAAAGAAATATGTTGAGAACCGCTTATCCAAATTACAAATCGCTTTCATTTTTGAGTTCCTCTCATCGAGAACTTCAAAACTAGATGATCATGGACTCTGTGAAGTAGTCCATGTGAAGGTTCGCAGGAATGAGTAATAGGTCATGACACGGTTGTTGAAGATGGCAGGTGTGCAACTTGCTTCTTAAGCGGCCATTGGCGTCGTGGATGTCATGGCTTCGGTGATGGCGCGTCCAACAGCAACAATACGATGCATTTCCATGTCCTAGAAGTATTACTGATCGAGGGGAGTCTGATGGTGGGAGAAATCGTCGAGATAACTACCTTGGGCGACAGGATCTTGCGCTGAACATGAAGTTGCGGCCTGAATGGGCATGGGCGGTACGGGCTGTACAGGGCATCTCAAGGAGAAATTTGTGAACCAAAGTGGCAGAGGAGCATGAGTGGCACGAAGTGACGCGCTCAGATTCGCGTTTTATAGAGTGAGAAGGGTAACCACGTGACGAGTGCCACCGGTTGGCATTTAGTTCACCACGTCGGCTTGGATGTTTAAGAAATGTAAGTGGGATATAATTTCCCTGAATGAGAGCGTGGTCCATGGTGGAGTGGGGAGTAATTTTTGTGTTGGTGGAAATTTAATTCGAGTTCTAGAAGGAGAGCTGGAGAGGGGAAGAGGTGGCCATGGCCATGGTAGAAACGTACAGGTTCTGTACGTGCTCCAGGAGGAAGACAATCAGGAACGCTTCGGCTGGATCGATTCGGCCTGGTGGGCTGGAAATAGGAGCAGCCCAAACGTAAAGAAAAATGAATGAAAGAAAAAACAGGTGGTCAGGCCCATTCGACTGTAAGATAGGAAACATATGGGTAAGATTGGGCCCAAAACGATTTCTGGATTTCTAAACTATATTTCTATATTCCAATTAAAAAACTATATTTATATTTATTAAATACAGGAAAATGAACGTGGCATATATAATTGCCAAATATTTTCCAAAAACAGGAAAATCCTATAGAACAAAATAATATTTATAATGGGCTTAGTAATTATACTTTGTAACCAAGCTAGAAAATATTTTTGTTTACGAAAATGCATATAGGCCTTAATAAACCACTAAAAATATTTAGAGGATTTATTCAATCCTATGAGTTTTTGGGAAGATCCAAATATGCAAAATGGTACATTTAAGTAGTTTCCAAAGTATTATATTGAGAATGTCATGTTATTCTCTTATCTCTATTTTTATTCATTTTTCATGAAATGGATTTAAATATATGAAGAATCCAGAGACACATTTAATAGACCGTCTGAACCTTAATCTGCATCATAGAGGCACGTGAGTTCAAATCCCCTAGAGGCTGAAGGCTCCACTTTTTTTTGGTTTACTGTTAACCTCGTGGCTACACAGTATCTAACGTCAGACCCATAATTGCTCACCAACACACACATAACCAATTGATCTGAACCTTGATATACATCACGGAGGCGCTCCACTATTTTTCGGTTTTGGTTAATGAAAATTGGTGCAATTAATAAATACTTTAGTTACTCGTTAAAACTTGCAAAAATCATAACTTAATATCTATAAATCCAAATAATGTAAATTATATGTCTTTAATTATCAAAAAATACTTTAATTACTCCTTATGTATAGGTCCAAATAATGTAAATTATATGTCTCTAATTAACAAAAAATGCACAGATGATTTGTTGCTTCTTTTTTGCAACACTAGGGGATTGTTGCAATATGTTGTGCATATTACGATGGATGCACAATGTGTCACAACATGTAATAGTTATTGCAACAAAATGAATGTGAGACAAAAAGTCGTCATATTACAACCAATACATGTTTTGTTGCAATACGAAGCCGTTTTTTTGCAACAATATCTATGACTAGCGCCACATGCCAGAATTGTTGCAATATATGTCCAAATATTACCACAAAGATTTACTCTGTTGCAATACCTAGTCTCTATTGCGACAAAATGACTAATTTACGCAACACGGCGCAACTGTCGCAATATCACTACCATATTACAACAGTGATACACCTTGTGGCAATACGTGGCTTCTATTGCAACGAAAGGAGTACTTGCCGCGATGAAACAAAACCGTGGCAGTATGTTGCTGCTATTACCATGAAATGGAATTTTGTGGTAATATCGCATTTTATTGCAACAAAAGATAGTTGCAGCAATAAATTTTGTTGCAATATACCTGGATTCCTGTAGTGCTCTTTTAATCTACTATTGTACATGTTGACTATAAGATGAGCTGTAGATGACATGGCACTGACTTATAGCCAGCAGCTGGCTATACTATTAACCATGCTCTTAGGTGGGTGAAGAGCGGGCCAAACAAGACAATGCCGGCCTCGTAGCCGACAGTGAGGGGGAGAGCGCGCCGTCGTGGCCGAACAACGACACGGACGCCATCATCATTTACCCGGCGGCCAGGAGAGGATGTACTGCATATAGGAAAGAGACCACACCCAGCAAGGGAAACAGAAACCGGGCCGCCTCGCCCTGACAGCGTCGAGGCAAAAACACGGGGCATGGATGCGACGCCTCCCGAGCTGCCGTCCAGCCCATGGGTCGCTGCACGCTGCCTTCACTTTGCCGCCTGGAGACGTAGAATCCAAGCGTTGAGGCGCCACCTGGCCTCAGCCTGATGCTGGACATAACAAAGAAGGCCGGGCATGCCGGGGCCGCCGGCTAGCGATCCGGCGGCAAGCCTAGCAATGGGCGGCAGGGCCTCCCGAACATAGTAGCCTGGTTCGCGGGTCGATGGGGCGATCCACGTCCCGGGGTCGATCGACCCCGATCAAGGGTCGGGGACAACAACGGGTCGAGCTGGATCGATCGCCGGATCACGACCCCGATCGATGGACGCTAAGCCAGATTGATAATTGATATATAGGGAGAGAATTGCCAGAAACATGTATAGGAAGTAATACATGTGGTTGGAGTCACACCTAGAGCATAATTCAGTTAGACAATCCAAATCCCCCAAAAATGGAAGCTAGCATGGAGGAAGCTATATGTAACACAAAAGCATTTGAAAGCCTGAAGTTCACTACGTTGCATATCGGACACAAAAGTATTAGAAGGCCTGAAGTTGACTACATGGGATATATATAGGGAGGCGTTACGTTTCACCAGCTTATATCTGACTCATAATAATTATTATGCTTTAATTTTCTAAAACATATGTCAATTACATGAAGTGTCATTTCCATATATAAGAGAAAGAAAAATATACACCTGTGCAATGAATGCAACAGGCACACTCCAGTTGTCTACAAAAAAAAAACAATAGTTTGATTAATACACATAAGTATGGAGGTATAAGCAACATACATGGCTACATGTAAACAAGCAAGGGAGGAGAATATCCATCAAAATTTTGAACCACCTTTTCATTCATTCCTATTTGAAAAATAGGAGCACATTGGTGAGTGTCAAGTCATGCAAATGCACTGCATGTTTGTTACAGAAGCATTTTGTTCTCGGTTATCAACTAAAGCCGCGGCAAAATTCTGGTTCATATGCAATGCATAATGTACGGTTCATCTTAAACCATGAAAAAATATGAGTCGATAGTGATATCAGTAGAAAAGTAGGATATCATTCAAAGTAGCGATCTCAACATACCAGTGTTTATCCTAAGCCATGGATTTATCATATTCCTCGAAAAGCAAAAGAAGAGGCCAAGAAACTTACCATGATTGATATACCTCAAAATGTTTGATATTAAAATTAGTAAATATTCGTTATGTCAACTCTTTGATCAGCCTGCCAGCAAATGGTTACACTAGTCTCCAACTTGTCACAATTAAATGGTCTTTTCAGTCTTTGCAAGGGAGGTTTATTCAATTATCATCATTTGAAAAGCACCGAAGATGGTTGCTGGTATAGTGGCACTGATCAGAAGAACAGAAAACAATTAACTAAAAGTAATGTATAGAAACGACAACATGGAATCGGAAGCAAATGTGATGAGCCCCTCCGAAGGGCGGTGAAATACTGAAAATCATTACCCTGTACAACTTGAGTAAAATTCAATGAAAGAAAAGCAGGAGAAATATGCATGGATTGGCAGATAGGCAGAATACATAGTCATTACAAAAGGGAAGCAAGACTCTAATGACATAGAGTGCAAGATAACAGACAAAAATGAAAGTGGCGCAGTGGAGAGATATGCATAGAATGGAGGATAAATAAAAATGCATGATAGTATAACCTTCTTCTGAATTTTCTTATCAGTCATATTGGTTTCAACATCAAATCCATCCTTATGTATGTTAGCATGAACCTGGGCATCAAGAGGATTGTCATTAACTCGAAATAAAAAGAACTTGGCTGATTGATTACCACAAGAACCAACTAAGATAACGAAAAACTGGTAAACATGCCGAATGGAAGACAGTCACTGACAGATTTCAAACTAACACAAAGGTTAGTTACCTGTTTCCACTCTCATGCGCGATCCGAGCCAAATCCGAGGGCTGAGACGGCGGATCAAAACAGAAATAAACTGATCCATCTTGCAATTTGTAGGGATGAGTGAAGTGAAAAACTGCAACCACATTTTTTGGAGCTGGTGTACGAACCCTGAACATGTTAATCCATCCCCAATGAACCTACATAGGAATATATCCGCTTGAGAAAATATGTAAAGAGGACTGCACACACACACACACACACACACACACACACACACACACACACACACACACAGAGAAGAGTTTATCCTGCCGCCCCGCTGTCCTGCAGCCACCTCAACCAGTGCGACGCGGCGCCGTCTCTCCGGCCACCACGGCCACGAAACGCCACGCCGCCCTTATCTTGCCACCCTCGCTTCTTCGGCGACGCCAAACGCAATCACCCCTACCTCCAACGTCCTGTACCATCCCGACAATGGGCACGGCGCCTCTCTCCCGCATGCTCCCGAGATTCGACATTCTAAACACATTACACGCAACATTATTATCTGGTGATTCCTCGATGCCACTTTCATAGCTGATCTAGAGAAAGTAATGAAGCATCAGAGGATTAGCCTAGTTTGAGCGAGTTTTCGTCATGGAGGCCGAGCTCCAAAAGCAATTTTCGTCACATTGAAGGCTAGGTTATCAGAGAACACAAGTTTTCATATTTGTTTGACAGAAAAACATCATATCTAGTGTAATCTTTTGGCAAATGACATTGGTCGGCGGATTAGCCTCGTTTGAGCGAGTTTATGACAGGTAGGGCTCGCTCGTCAGGAGCTGAGTTGGCAGAAAAATGCCACATAGGCGTGTTGACTCTTTCTCCTATCTCTCCCCTCTCTTGTGCATTACGTCGAACAGCTTGTGTGCGCTCACAGGAAAACATGTGCTGGCGGCAGCCTTCGCCGGGGTCCGGGCGAGACAGCTGAGCCACGAGTAGGGCCTACGTAGACGCACTCACGGAGCTCATCGCCGACCCGGTCCCCCCGGCGCCACCTCATCTTCGTCGGAGCTGCCGTGGACGGCGGCGGGGGGCAGGACACGGCCGGGATGCTCCAGCCGGCAGCCGCTGTCCCTCCATATCGAACGCTCTGCAGTCTGCACAAGGTCCCGTCCGCCGCGCTGTCGTCGATCCCCGCCGCCCAGCCGCTGCTGCTGTCCCTCCCCGCGGCCACCTGCTCTCCTGCCTCCGCGCGGTGCTCGCGTCGGCTGCGTCCGCCGTGCTCCTGCCTCCTCTCGGCGCTCGCGTCGGCCGTGTCCGCTGTGCTCGACCCGGCCGCGCTCGCGTCCGCATGCTTTCGAGGCACACTTCGCCATGCGCCGCGCGGGGGCGCTGACCGGCACGCGGAGGTCGGGGTCGACGTCGACTCCTCGCAAAAGGTCTGGGTGACGTTCCAGGCCCTCGGCAACGTTGCCTTGGCCTACTCATAATCCTCATCGAGATCCACGTGTGTATCCTCATGGCAAAAGATCATCGAGGACACGCTGCGATCACCTCCGGGGGAGAACAAGACGGACGATGCGGAAGGCGATGTTGATGGGCATCACGACGACGACGGCCTTCTGCATGGTGTTGCCCTTCTTCAACGGCATCCTGGGGTTCCTCGGCAGCATCGCCTTCTGGCCGCTCACCGTCTTCTTCCCCGTGGAGACGTACATCCGGCAGCGGCAGATCCCGCGGTTCAGCACCAAGTGGGAGCCTCAGCTTCGTCTGCTTCCCCGTCATCATCGTCAGACAAGCCGCCGTGCTCTACACCGCCGGTCCCCGTCGCCAGATGAGGTGCCGCGCACGGTGTCTCCTCCGACCGCGGACCGCCCATGACGAGCGCAGCGCCTCCAAATCCGGTCGCTATTTTTTCAGGGAGAAGTAGTGGACCAGTCAAAGAGAGAGAAGAAAGAGTGGACCAGTCAACGCGCCTATTGTTGGGGAACGTAGTAATTTTAAAAAAATTCCTACGCACACGCAAGATCATGGTGATGGCATAGCAACGAGAGGGGAGAGTGTTGTCCACATACCCTCGTAAACCGTAAGCGGAAGTGTTATGACTTCGCGGTTGATGTAGTCGTACGTCTTCACGATCCGATTGATCCGAGTACCGAACATACGGCACCTCCGAGTTCAACACACGTTCACTCGATGGCGATCCCGGCTCGATCCAAAGAAAGCATCGTGGATGAGTTCATCAAGACGACGGCGTGGTGACGATGATGATGTTCTACGGCGTGAGGGCTTCGCCTAAACTCATGACGATATGACCGAGGTGGAATATGGTGGAGGGCACCGCACACGGCTAAGAAACGATCCGTAGATCAACTTGTGTGCCTATGGGGTGCCCCCCCCTGTGTATATAAAGGAGTGGAGGAGGGAGGGCGGCCCTCTCTATGGCGCGCCTAGGGAGTCCTACTCCCAGGAGTAGGATTCCCCTTCCTAGTCCAACTAGGAGTCCTTCCAAGTAGTAGGAGTAGGAGACAAGGAAGGGAAGAGAGAAAGGAAGGAAGGAGGGTGCGGCCCCTCCCTAGTCCAATTCGGACTAGGCCATGGGGGCTCATGGCCTGCCCTAGGCAGCCCTCTCTCTTTCCCCTATGGCCCAATAAGGCCCAATACTTCTCCGACGAATTCCCGTAACTCTCCCAGATTCAAAAATACCGAACCACTCGGAACCTTTCCGAACTCCGAATATAGTCGTCCAATATATCGATCTTTACGTCTCGACCATTTCGAGACTCCTCGTCATGTCCCCGATCTCATCCGGACTCGAACTCCTTCGGTACATCAAAACTCATAAACTCATAATATAAGCGTCATCAAAACCTTAAGCGTGCGGACCCTACGGGTTCGAGAACTATGTAGACATGACCTAGAACTATTCTTGGTCAATAACCAATAGCGGAGCCTGGATGCCCATATTGGCTCCTACATATTCTACGAAGATCTTTATCGGTCAAACCGCATACCAACATACTTTGTTCCCTTTGTCATCGGTATGTTACTTGCCCGAGATTCGATCGTCGGTATCCAATACCTAACTCATTAGCTACATTGCTTGCATGGCTTATAGTGATGTGCATTACCGAGAGGGCCCAGAGATACCTCTCCGACAATCGGAGTGACAAAACCTAATCTCGAAATACGCCAACCCAACATGTACCTTTGGAGACACCTGTAGTACTCCTTTATAATCACCCAGTTGCGTTGTGACGTTTGGTAGCACCCAAAGTGTTCCTCCGGTAAACGGGAGTTGCATAATCTCATAGTTACAGGAACATGTATAAGTTATGAAGAAAGCAATAGCAACATACTAAACGATCAAGTGCTAGACTAACGGAATGGGTCATGTCAATCACATCATTCTCCTAATGATGTGATCCCATTAATCAAATGACAACTCATGTCTATGGTTAGGAAACTTAACCATCTTTGATTAACGAGCTAGTCAAGTAGAGGCATACTAGTGACACTATGTTTGTCTATGTATTCACACATGTATTATGTTTCCGGTTAATACAATTGTAGCATCAATAATAAACATTTATCATGAAATAAGGAAATAAATAATAACTTTATTATTGCCTCTAGGGCATATTTCCTTCAGTCTCCCACTTGCACTAGAGTCAATAATCTAGTTCACATCGCCATGTGATTTAACACCAATATTCATATCTGTATATGATTAACACCCATAGTCCACATCGTCATGTAACCAACTGTTGGGGAACGTAGTAATTTCAAAAATTTCCTACGCACACGCAAGATCATGGTGATGCATAGCAACGAGAGGTAAGAGTGTTGTCTCGCACCCTCAGAGACCCGGCGAAGCGATCACAACGTAGAGGAAGTAGTCTACGTTCTCCTCGCGATCCGACCGATCCGGCGCCGTTACTCGGCGCCCGAGTTCTTGACACACGTGACAGCTCGATGACGCCCTCGTACTCGATCCAGCCGAGTGTCGAGGGAGAGTTCCGTCAAGACGACGGCGTGGGACGATCTTGATGTTCTACCGGTAGCAGAGCCGCCTAAGCTTCGCGACGATATGACCGAGGTGGAACATGGTGGAGGGGGCACCACACGGCTAAGGAACGATCCGTAGATCAAACTTGTGTGTTCTAGGGTGCCCCCTGCCCCGATATAAAGGAGCAAGGGGGTGCGGCCGGCCTAGAGGAGGCGCTGCCGAGGAGTCCTACTCCCACCGGAGTAGGACTCCCCTTCCTAGTTGGAGTAGGATTGGGGAGGGAAGAAGGAAGGAGGCGCGCCCCTCCTTGTCCTATTCGGACTAGGGGAGGGGCGCTGCCTGCCCTAGCCGCCCTCCTCTTCTCCCTCGAGGCCCACTAAGGCCCATTTAGTTCCCGGGGTTCCGGTAACCTCCGGTACTCGATAAATTCCGTTTTCACCCTAACCATTCGAACTCCAAATATAGGCTTCCAATATATCAATCTTTATGTCTCGACCATTTCGAGACTCCTCGTCATGTCCGTGATCACATCCGGACTCAACTTCTTGGTACATCAAAAATACATAAACTCATAATAAGCCATCGAAACCTTAAGCGTGCGGACCCTACGGTTCGAGAACAATGTAGACATGACCGAGACACGTCTCCGGTCAATAACCAACAGCGGGACCTGGATGCCCATATTGGTTCCTACATATTCTACTTAAGATCTTTATCGGTCGGACCGCATAACAACATACGTTGTTCCTTTGTCATCGGTATGTTACTTGCCGAGATTCGATCGTCGGTATCCAATACCTAGTTCAATCTCGTTACGCAAGTCTCTTTACTCGTTCCGTAATACATCATCTCACAGCTAACTCATTAGTTGTAATGCTTGCAAGGCTTGGTGATGTGTATTACCGAGAGGGCCCAGAGATACCTCTCCGACAATCGGAGTGACAAAACCTAATCTCGAAATACGCCAACCCAACATCGCCTTTGGAGACACCTGTAGTACTCCTTTATAATCACCCGATTCACGTTGTGACATTTGGTAGCACCAAAGTGTTCCTCCGTAAACGGAGTTGCATAATCTCATAGTTACAGGAACATGTATAAGTCATGGATAAAAGCAGAGCAACATACTAAACGATCGTGTGCTAAGCTAATGGAATGGGTCATGTCAATCAGATCATTCTACTAATGATGTGACCTTGTTAATCAAATAACAACTCTTTGTTCATGGTTAGGAAACATAACCATCTTTGATTAACAAGCTAGTCTAGTAGAGGCATACTAGTGACATGTTGTTTGTTTATGCATTCACACATGTATCATGTTTCCGGTTAATACAATTCTAGCATGAATGATAAACATTTATCATGAAATAAGGAAATAAATAATAACTTTATTATTGCCTCTAGGGCATATTTCCTTCATCTCCCACTTGCACTAGAGTCAATAATCTAGATCACATCACCATGTGATTAACATCGATAGTTCACATCATCATGTGATTAACACCCATAGTTCACATCGCCATGTGACCAACACCCAAAGGGTTTACTAGATTCATAATCTAGTTCACATTGCTATGTGATTAATACCCAAAGAGTACTAAAGTGTGATCATGTTTTGCTTGTGAGAGAGTCTTAGTCAACGGGTCTTTCACATTCAGATCCGTTATGTATTTTGCAATTTTTCTATGTCTACAATGCTCGCATTTAAGCTACTCTAGCTAATTGCTCCCACTTTCAATATGTATCTAGATCGAGACTTAGAGTCATCCGGATCAGTGTCAAAACTTGCATCGACGTAACCCTTACTTATTTAACCTTTTTTTCACTTCCATAATCGAGAAACATATCTTTATTCCACTAAGGATAATTTTGACCGCTGTCCGATGATCTACTCCTAGATCGCTATTGTACTCCTTGCCAAACTCGGTGCAGGGTATACAATAGATCTGGTACACAACATGGCATACTTTATAGAACCAATGGCCAAGGCATAGGGAATGACTTTCATTCTCTTTCTATCTTCTCGCCGTGGTCGGGTTTTGAGTCTTACTCAATTTCACACCTTGTAACACGTGCAAGAACTCTTTCTTTGACTGTTCCATTTTGAACTACTTCAAAATC
Source organism: Aegilops speltoides (assembly GCA_021437245.1). Classification (NCBI taxonomy): domain Eukaryota; kingdom Viridiplantae; phylum Streptophyta; class Magnoliopsida; order Poales; family Poaceae; genus Aegilops; species Aegilops speltoides. Next base: position 467,241,562 of record CM038141.1, read on the forward strand.
TTGTCAAGGTATGTACTCATTGAAAAACTTATCAAGCATCTTGATCTATGTCGGGACCCGACTCAATGTCACATCGATCTAGCTCAGAACACATCATATCACTTTGCGGCCTCACGCACGGTATCCCAACAGGTGCCACCTTACCTTGGCCGGGACCGTTTGCGCCTTTTGGCACACGTATATGATAGTGTCGCTAGCATCCATATGATAAGGAGCCCGGCTGACATGACTAGTCGTAAACCCAAAGTGGCACAGACTTACGAGGACAGCATCCATGACCCGAAGATCGAGCGTGTCGGTCATCGACAAGTAAGTTCCGGGCTGTAGCACTGGGCTAGCAGGACTCCGGTACTCAATGCGTGACATTTCCCGAAGGACGTACACGAGAACGAAGAAGGACACATGCCGCCAGCCTAAGTGTTCGGAGCGGTAGCAAGCTACCATGGCTCGATGGAGACACTAGGAGACATTTCGGTAAGAGAGGCTACTAAAGATAAACAACTAGATAGTCGATCCCACACATACCAAGCATTTCAATCATACACACAATATGCTCGATATGTGCAAATACAACAAGGCATCACAACATGACTCTACGACACAAGTACTTTATTTAAAGGCTCGAGAGAGCCATACATATCATACACACAAGTACGGGTCACACGACCCACATACAAGTCATACAAGCATACAAGCCACAATGAAGTGTTTTGTCCGAGTACGCATAACTAGTAAAATAAAAGAGGCTTGGGTAAGCCTAGCTATACTACATGGTCCTTCACTTGCTCAGGATCACCACCTGGGCCTTAGTCTACTCATCGATGTCAACGTCTACGAAGAACCCGTCGGAAGGGTTTGAGGCATCTTCTGAAAAATGTAAATTAAAGCAACATGAGTACAAAGGTACTCAACAAGACTTACATCAGACCCTACATACATGCACATTATCAAGAAGGGTTGGTGGGGTTGTTGCAAACAAGCCAGCTTTGACTCATGGCTAAGCTATCCCACGAGACACCAACTTGAAATAGTTTTATGACTCGGGTCCACTACTCATCACTTCAATACACCACCGAGGATCCACCTCCGTCTTCCTACGGAAGAGACATCCTCGGCACTCACGCTATCTTGAGGCTTTTAGTAGTATCCATTTACTTGTCTATGAACCGTATAGGCAACCAAGTAGTCCTTCATCATGACGCGCTATTCAATAGATGATGTTAACCTGCAGGGTGTACTTCTTCATACATGTTTTCACCACTTAGCCCCGACACGACATGTGCTCGGCAGACTTCAGCTTAAAGCCGACGTGGGTGTAGACCACGACCTACCTAGACACTCAAGTCTCTAGTCCGGGTTTATCGCCTATTTGGGTTCCATCTATGAGGAGTTCGGCCAAGTCTCGCCACAGCCCCAAACGATGTGAACAAGGTTCCCGAGATACCAAACGAGCATCCGGTACACCCGCCACGCGTACCTACCAGATCACAGCCCACCCCTACGGTCGGCGCTGTCCACGGCCTCCGATGAGGCTACAAACACCGAAACTACTTGCAACTCCCGGACAGAGGACTAGGGTGCATAAGAAGTCGGCGGGGTCATATTTCAGGCCCAATGTATGGTAGTAGCTGATTCTTAAATCACACATACAGATCTCGAGGCTTAAGGCGGCCTCAATGAAACAACCCACCATGTACTCCTACATGGCCTCTCATCGATACCTTTACCAAATCGTGTTCAACACCTTACTCTCATACCGACTCGATCATTTCACTCTAGCCATCACCCGGATGAACCGGACGACACGACTCTAAGCATAGCGAGCATAGCAAGGTAGGAACAACACAATCATATGGCTCAATCAACTCCTACACATGCTAGTGGGTTTCATCTAATTCTTGTGGCAATGACAGTCATGCAGAGGAAATGGGTTCAACTACCGCAGACACAGCAGTTTGAATGCGTTGTCTTAATGCGAGAACGAGAGCAGGAGCAAGAACATGGGATTTTATCGGTATGATCAAATGGTTGGTTGCTTGCTGACGGGTCGGTGTGCAGGTATTGCTCTTCGTCGGGGTTATCACGGTACTCTCGAAGCGAGAACACGCGCCGCAGAGAACACCGATACACAGCATTACCAAACAAGATGCAACAATATGATGCATGCAATGAGACATGGCAAAATGAGTGCATTGGGCTAATGCAACTAAGATCAGATGGGTTTGGAGCATTTTGAACCAAAGATGCAATTTCCAAACTCATATATGATCATTTAAAGTGTTATATCTTGTTTTGTGTAAAACAGCAGGTTAGCTTCTGTAAACATGCATGAAACCAGTACAGATGGATAGATTGGATTTTTCTGATCATTTTTCATATATAATTTGTTTCATTTGGAGTTACAGATTAATTTCTATGATTTTTTGAAGTTTGAAACATTTTCTGGAATTTCCTGTGTAAAAATATTTCCAGTAATTTAAATTAATGCGTCAGCACTATGTCATGATGACGTCAGTGGTAAACGGGCTGGTCAGGTCAAACTGACCAGTGGGTCCCGCATGTCAGTGGGGTTAGTTTAGTTAGGATTTATTTAAAACTAAACTAAGTTAATTAACGGAGGGGGCCCACATGTCATAGACCCAGGGGGTCAACCTGGGCCCACCCGTGGTCAAAGCCAGGGTCAAACCCATCGGCGTTTAGCTTGGCCGAAGCGACGCGGGCGGCGAAAGTGGTTTTGCCATTCCGCGACCAAATGTGCGCGGAAGGCATCTCTGATTGCCGAGGTGAGCCGCGTCTATTGGTGGTGGTGGTTGGGCTCGGGGTGGCGGAGTTGGCGCCGGCGCGATTTTGGCGGCCACCGGAGCTCGCTGAAAACGAACTCGTCTTTGGGGTGTGCGGTGAGGTGCGGGAGTGCGAGTTAGCTCCAACGCGTCGTGGTGAACGCGATGGACACGGTGGAGTGGCGGAGGATGGCGGGAGCACGCGTCGGCGACGAGGTCCGCGACAGCGCGGCGGGTGATCTCGTCGCTTCGCTGTGGTGCATGGGAGCGAGAGAGAGGGTAGGGAAGGTAGCTGAGCTCACAGAGCTCACGTAGAGGCCACCGGCGGGTCGGGACGAGCCGAGGCGGCGGCGGCGTTGAAGGGATCTCGCGGCGGCGGACTCGGGCGAGGCTGGTGCGGCGTCTTGGGCACGCGAGCGCTCGAGGCTCGGCTAGCTCAAGGAGTCGAGGGCGGCGGAGCGTCTGGACTGATGGCGGCGTGGGGTCGACGGAGAGCGCGGCTCTGGCGGTGGAAAGGCGGCGGCAAGGCGTCGGCCATGGCTGGGAGCGCGAGGGAGACGATTTGGAGAGGCGAGGGGTGTCTGGGGTGCGGAGAGAGGGGAACGATCCCGTCGTGGCAAGACGAGGGAGGTGGCGAGGCGGCAGCAGGTGCGTGGCACCCATGCGGTGCTCGCCGTCGAGCACCTCGCACTGCTTGCTCGGTCGACAAGCAGCTCATTGGCCTTGATCTTTGGCTGGGCTGGGCCGGTGGGCTGGCTAGTGGGCCGAGGCACCGGGTAAGTTCATTCATTTTTCGTTTTATTTTTCTATTTTTCGCAACTTTGTTGAGTTATTTAAAATACCAAAAGGTTCTAAAATTCACCAAACTACTCTGGTCCATTGTTGGAATATTTCCAACATGAAACATTTTAGTTTGGGAACATTTGAACATTTGAAATATTTTATAAATTTAAAATGCCCAAATTCAAATAGTTATGATTTAATTCAAAGACCTTGGGATGACCTAGGAAGCTGTGCACCACTTTTGGCAAAGGTTACGAACCAAGACAAAATGATGGACATTTTAGAAGGGCATTTCAGGTTCATCGAAAATATTTTAGTAAACCCTAGTTTGTTTCAGAGGGGCTGGGAGTTCGCAATCCCATTTCACTTTCATTGAAAAAAATAGACATGATGCAACACTCTAATGCAAGAACTAGCTAGGTGTGACAACTCACCCCCACTCAAAAGAATCTCGCCCCGAGATTTAGGTTCCTCCGAAAGAGGGCGGGTACTCAAGTCGAAGACGGTCCTCCCTTTCCCAAGTAGCTTCCTTCTCGTAATGGTGCGACCATTGAACCTTGAGAAACTTGATATTATGCCGTCGAGTGGTGCGCTCGGCTTGATCGAGGATCTGAACGGGTATTCTCGATAGGTGAGATTATCTTGAAGATCAAGCGTTTGCGTGGTCCACTCCACGGATAGGATCCGAGAAGCAACGCTGAGTTGAGAAACGTGGAAGACATCGTGGACTTTGGAGAGATGCGGAGGTAGTTCAATTGGTAGGCAACTTCTCCTCGTTTGGCAAGAATGCGAAAAGGTCCAATGTAGCGAGGAGCCAATTTGCCTTTGATACCGGGCGATGGGTTCCTTCAAAGGAGTAACCCAAGGTAAGCCTTCTCGTCAACCTCGTAAGTCATAGCCTTATGTTTTCGGTCATATTGACTCTTTTGACGAGATTGGGCTGTTTTCAACTTTTCACGAACGATGCGAACTTGTTTCTTACGCTTCTGGATCATATCCGGGCCAAAGAATTGTCTTTCCCGGTTTCGACCGGTTAAGAGGTGTTCACACCTTCGTCCATAGAGAACTTCAAAAGGTGCTTTGCCCAAGCTAGATTGATAGCTGTTGTTATAAGCAAATTCGCAAAGGAAGGCATTTCTCCCAATCCGTTCGAATGAGATAATGAAGCTCGAAGCATGTCTTCTAGGATTTGGTTGACGCGTTCTACTTGACCACTTGATTGAGGGTGGAAAGCGGTGCTAAAGGAAAGATGGGTTCCCATAGCGTTTTGGAAGCTTTCCCAAAATCGAGAGGTGAAGAGACTTCCTCGATCCGAGTTAATTTCAATGGAACACCATGAAGAGACACTATTAGGAGATGTACAAGTCTGCTAGCTGACTAGCGGTTATACTCTCGCGAATGTAAGAAATGAGCTACTTTGGAGAGACGGTCGATAATCGACAAAGATAGCATTATTCCCTCTCTTGGTCTGGGAAAACCAAAGGATGAAATCCATCTTGATTTTATCCCATTTCCATTCAGAATAGCTAAGGGTTGAAGGATGCCAAGAGGCCGTTGATGCTCTGCTTTTACGTGATTTACGCACGCCGCAGATTAGCAACAAATTGAGCAATGTCTCTCTTCATCCTAGTCCACCGAACCTCCGGCGAGGTCCCGATACATTTTAGTGCCACCGGATGAATGGTGAGAGGAGATTCATGAGCTTCCTTAAGGATCACTGCCGTATAAAGCTGATTCTTGGGAACCACTAGTCGGTTCTCAAAATATACAACACCTTGATCATTTGTAGAGAAACATTTAGCATCTCCGCTAGCAATGTTCTCCTTAATCCGGGATATTCCTTTATCTCGTTTTTGGGCAGCGATGACTTGATCCATAAGAGTAGGTTTCACCACCAAGGTGGAAAGGAACCCTCGAGGAACAATGTGGAGGTTAAGCTTCCGAAATTCCTCGTGGAGAAGTGGTTGACTTTGTTGCAGCATCAGGTTGTTGCAATAAGATTTACGACTTAGCGCATCAGCCATGACGTTGGCTTTTCCTGGGGTATAAGTTATTCCTAAGTCGAAATCTGTGATCAACTCGACCCAACGTCTTTGCCTGAGATTCAAATCTGGTTGGGTAAATATGTACTTCAGACTTTGGTGATCGGTGTAGATTTATAACGATTACCAAGAAGGTAATGTCGCCAGGTTTTGAGTGCATGGACTACAGCTGCAAGCTCTAGATCATGAGTAGGATAGTTTTCCTCATGTGGGTGTAATTGCCGTGAAGCATAAGCAATTACGTGTCGATCTTGCATGAGAATACAGCCTAGTCCTTGTCGCGAGGCGTCGCAATAGATAACAAAGTCCTTAGAGAAATCTGGTGGTACCAACACGGGAGCAGAAGTTAAACGTCTTTTCAGTTCCTGGAAACTGTGCTCACATTGTGGGGTCCACTCGAACTTTTTATCCTTCTTGAGGAGTTCAGTTAGAGGTTTAGCAACTTTGGAGAAGTTCTCGACAAAGCGGCGACAATAGCTCGCTAAGCCAAGGAAACTCCGAACTTGCTTGACCGACTCAGGTGGGGTCCAATTAAGGACGGCTTGAACTCGCTCGGGGTTGACAGCTATACCTTTACCAGAAATTACATGTCCTAGATAGGTCACTTCTGGAGCCAAAATTCGCATTTAGAAAACTTGGCATAAAGGCGATGCTCTCGAAGTTTCATCAACACTAGCCTTAGATGTTCGGCATGTTCTTCCTCGTTCTTGGAATAGATGAGTATGTCATCGAGGTAAACCACGACGAATTTATCCAAATATTCCATGAAGATTGAGTTCATTAACCGGGAGAAAGTGGCTGGAGCATTGGTTAAGCCGGAGGACATGACGGTGTACTCGTATTGGCCGTAACGAGTAACAAAGGCCGTCTTGGGAATGTCCCCGTTTCGGATTTTGATTTGATGGTAGCCTAACCTCAAATCCATCTTAGAGAAGACTGAGGATCCTGCGAGTTGATCATACGGATCGTTGATCCCGGGAGCGGATACTTGTTCTTAATTGTGACCAAGTTGACGGGTCGATAATCTACAACCATCCGATCCGTACCATCCTTCTTCTTGACGAAGAGGACGGGGCAAGCCCAAGGAGATGAACTAGGACGGATGAAACCCTTTTTCAAGGACTCATCGAGTTGTTTCTTAAGTTCGCTAGTTCTAGGGGTGCCATCTTATAGGGTCTTCTAGAAATTGGGACAGTTCTGGAATGAGGTCTATCACGAATTCAACATCTCGTCGGTGGAACACCGGCAATTCCTCCGAAAGACATCCGGAAAGTCACGGACTACCGGAACGTCTTCGAGGTCTCGCAATGGAGTGGCATTAAGAGAATATAGTTGGCGCTTGGATATTCGGGTCAAGACATTGACTATCTTTCCCGAGGGGTGCGTAAGTTGAACAGTCCTAGAGAAACAATCAATCTTGGCATGATGGGTGACATCCGGTCCATACCCAAGATGATATCTATATCCGAAGGTTTGAGAGCTATCAACGATGCAAGGAAAACAAGTCTGTCGACCTGAATTTCATTTCCATGGCTTACTCTAGAGGTTTGCCATCTAGAACCCGGAGTAGAGATTTCATGGTGGAAGGCATGTCACGAGAATGCGATGTTATGCAAACGAGCATAGTTTTCGGATATGAATGAATGAGATGCTCGAAGTCGAAAGAACGGATGCGGGTGGCAATTAACAAGAAGCATACCAAGCACGACGTTGGGATCCTCTTGGGCCTCTTCACCGAGACACAATTAACATGGCCACGTGCGGTGGTGGCGCTTGGCATAGAACACCTTTCTGGCTGGCTTGCCACGGCCAACAGCTTTTGCGCAGCTGGTTGGGGTTGGTGCGGGGACAATCGCGCATGTAGTGGCCTGATTCCCCACATTTGAAACATGTCACGGGCTGGCGCAGAGGAGCGTTGTTGGTTGGCCCACCATAGGGCTTAGCTGGTGCATCTTCCGCTGAATCGGGCGAGGCGCTGGAAGGATGGCCTCGGTGTGAATCTGGGTGGCGAGGCAAGATAGGCACCCACACACGGCGCTTCGTGGTCCAAAGACCGGATGAGGAACCCATATCACGGCCATGCTTGCGTGTTGCTTCAAATCGGTCGACCCGTTTTGTGCTGATGGCTTTGTTAACAAGCTTCGGAAAGAGGTGCACTCATGCGACGGAGATCTCGGCGGTTCGTGGCTAAGTCCCTTGCGGAACCTTGCTGTTTCTTGGCGTCGATGGAGACCTCTTGAAGAGAATAGCGTGCGAGATTACGAACTCTCTGCTGTGGCGCCCACGGAGAGACGGCCTTGGGTGGCCGCAGAACTCCTCACGTTATTTATCCATGAGACCCTCCGAATGTGATGTTCACGGAAAGCCTCACTGAATTCTGCCCAAGTAGTGACATGGCCAATCGGGCGATAGCCATATAGTTCTCCCACGAGGAGATCGGGGCCTTCAAGATGATATGCAGCAAAGGTGACCTTGTCGACCTCGGCTACCAAAGTCGTGAAGCGCAGCTTATGGGTAATCTTTGCGGAGCGATCATCGGCGTCGAGAGGCTCGACGGAGTGGTGGAAGGTAGGTGGGTGTAACTTGATGAAGTCACCGGCGACACCAAGTTATCTCTCGATGATGGGCTGTGTTCATTCAATACGCTCCAAACAAACGGTTGGTCTCCGTTTGTTTCTCTCGGCCTCAAAGATAACTTCGGCCGAGAAGGAGGGTGAGGCAGGTTCGCTTCTCCAACTCCGCGCTTTTGCCTGCTCTGGCGGAGCAGGGTTGTTGCGAGTGTTAACCATCCTAGGAAAACAAGACAAGGATTTAGTCCAGGATGGCAAGATTCTGACATAGAAATGCGGAATGTAATGGATAACTCGGAATGCGAGATGATCATCTGTATGACATGGTAGACACAGAAACTGCTTCTTTATTCCATTGTCATACACACCATACAGGGTTTAGTACAAGACCAAGCAAAGTACTACTACGGTGAAAGAAAGATTACATCTCGTCGGAGGCATACCAAGCTCCTATACATTATTTTTCTTACACCTCCAGAATTAGTACACACTAAGTCGTATTCCACGAGTCACGCAGACGGTGGAAATACAACTATTACAATACTAGTGGAACTACTACTAACTCGACGCGTCCGTAGTAGTTCTCATAGAAGTCTCCTCCGTAGCACAGGAGTTCAACATGATCGTCAGGAAGCAGACGGTCCGAGGAGCTGTGGACCATAAGGGCAAGGGTGAGGTCTTGGACCAACGAGCGGTGGCTGCGAGGACCACGAGGTGGGGTGATGCCCCCACATCACGCCCGATCCATCATGTCGGCAGAGCGGCACTGACAGATACAAATCTCTCATATCCATATAACCAGCTTGAGCAGCCGGTGCAAAACGAGTCAAGGTGGCCCGGTGATCAAGACAGGCGTTGAAGAGCTCCATCCTCAAGGCCCGACTCTCTCGGTCCTTGTCCTCGAGCAGCTCGGCGGTAGTGCGGGTTAGTGAGTCCTCCGACCGAATCGGCATAGATGGCTCAAGATAACCAAACGCCCAGAAGTGAACCGGCATATACTGGAATTCGGTGTTGGAGCAGCCCGATCTGACTCGCATGATGGTCATCATGGAGTAAGCACATCTTGTACCGCCATATCAATAGTAACACCAAGCCCATAGGAGCTGTGAAGGGCCTCGGTGGAACCAGGATAAGAGGGAAACACCAGCAAAGGCAAAGATCTGGCTTTGATTAAAGTCTCGATACTGCTCTTCAACTGTGTATTCGGGGTACCAACGGTATCCCGCTTCGATCATAACCCGAACTAGCATGGCTGTATGACCGGTCACACCAATGCATCTGGTCAGACAAACCACTTGATTTTGGTCACTAGTGGCCATCTGGAAGCATAACCATAATGCAAAGACATTAGAAATTCTGGCAGAATTTGGACAGCATAACGACTGTAAATGCTCAAAGGATTTGAGACATTTTACAAAGAATTGCATAGCCACTCAACATTATCATATCAAGGTTCTGGGTCCAATTTAGTAACATAACAGGGTAGTAAAACTGAACCAGGCTTGTAACCATCAAACCTACAAGGTACTACTGATTAGTAACACGTGAGCCTAATAGAGACAAGAGATCCTAATCCTTAACCCCGGTGGAAGAATGGGTGACTCGGATCGAATATCATGAGATAAAGGAGTAAAAGAGCCTTACGTACCATCCCACAATCAATTCCCTACATATAACTAAAGCATTTCTAGACTCAACATCGACCAGTTTGGCTTGGAGAACTTACAGCGGTCCGCTCGATGCCAACGCTGTCAGACCCGACTCAATGTCACATCGATCTAGCTCAGTAACACATCATATCACTTTGCGGCCTCACGCACGGTATCCCAACGGGTGCCACCTTACCTTGGCCGGGACCGTTTAGCCTTTTGGCACACGATATGATAGTGTCGCTAGCATCCATATGATAAGGAGCCCGGCTGACATGACTAGTCGTAAACCCAAAGTGGCACAGACTTACAGGACAGCATCCATGACCCAAAGATCGAACGTGTCGGTCATCGACAAGTAAGTTCCGGCTGTAGCTGGGCTAGCAGGACTCCAGTACTCAATGCGTGACATTTCCCGAAGGACGTATACGAGAACGAAGAAGGACACATGCCGGCTAGCCTAAGTGTTCCGGAGCAAGAGCAAGCTACCATGGCTCGGTGGAGACACTAGGAGACATTTCGGTAAGAGAGGCTACTAAAGATAAACAACTAGATAGTCGATCCCACACATACCAAGCATTTCAATCATACACACAATATGCTCGATATGTGCAAATACAACAAGGCATCACAACATGACTCTCGACACAAGTACTTTATTTAAAGGCTCGAGAGCCATACATATCATACACACAAGTACGGGTCACACGACCCACATACAAGTCATACAAGCATACAAGCCACAATGAAGTGTTTTGTCCGAGTACGCATAACTAGTAAAATAAAAGAGGCTTGGGTAAGCCTAGCTATACTACATGGTCCTTCACTTGCTCAGGATCACCACCTGGGCCTTAGTCTACTCATCGATGTCAACGTCTACGAAGAACCCGTCGGAAGGGTTTGAGGCATCTTCTGAAAAATGTAAATTAAAGCAACATGAGTACAAAGGTACTCAGCAAGACTTACATCAGACCCTACATACATGCACATTATCAAGAAGGGTTGGTGGGGTTGTTGCAGCAAGCCAGCTTTGACTCATGGCTAAGCTATCCTACGAGACACCAACTTGAAATAGTTTTGCGCACTCGGGTCCACTACTCATCACTTCAATACACCACCGAGGATCCACCTCCGTCTTCCTACGGAAGAGACATCCTCGGCACTCACGCTTATCTTGAGGCTTTTAGTAGTATCCATTTACTTGTCTATGAACTGTATAGGCAACCAAGTAGTCCTTCATCATGACGCGCTATTCAATAGATGATGTTAACCTGCGCAGGGTGTACTTCTTCATACATGTTTTCACCACTTAGCGTGCACGACACGACATGTGCTCGGCAGACTTCAAGCGAAGCCGACGTGGGTGTAGACCACGACCTACCTAGACACTCAAGTCTCTAGTCCAGGTTTATCGCCTATTTGGGTTCCATCTATGAGGAGTTCCGGCCGAAGTCTCGCTCACAGCCCCAAACGATGTGAACAAGGTTCCCGAGATACCAAACGAGCATCCGGTACACCCGGCCACGTACCTACCGCATCACAGCCCACCCCTACGGTCAGTGCTGCCCACGGCCTCGATGGGCTACAAACACGAAACTACTTGCAACTCCCGGACAGAGGACTAGGGTGCATAAGAAGTCGAAAGGGTCATATTTCAGGCCCAATGTATGGTAGTAGCTGATTCTTAAATCACACATATAGATCTCAGTGCTTAAGGACGGCCTCAATGAAACAACCCACCATGTACTCCTACATGGCCTCTCATCGATACCTTTACCAAATCGTGTTCAACACCTTACTCTCATACCGACTCGATCATTTCACTCTAGCCATCACCCGGATGAACCGGACGACACGACTCTAAGCATAGCAGGCATAGCAAGGTAGGAACAACACAATCATATGGCTCAATCAACTCCTACACATGCTAGTGGGTTTCATCTAGTTCTTGTGGCAATGACAGTCATGCAGAGGAAATGGGTTCAACTACCGCAAGACACAAAGCAGTTTGAATTGCGTTGTCTTAATGCGAAGAAACGAGCAGGAGCAAGAACATGGGATTTTATCGGTATGATCAAATGGTTGGTTGCTTGTTCGACGGGTGCGGCACAGGTATTGCTCTTCGTCGGGGTTATCACGGTACTCCTCAAAGCGAGAACACGCATGAGAGAACACCGATACACAGCATTACCAAACAAGATGCAACAATATGATGCATGCAATGAGACATGGCAAAATGAGTGCATTGGGCTAATGCAACTAAGATCAGATGGGTTTGGAGCATTTTGAACCAAAGATGCAATTTCCAAACTCATATATGATCATTTAAAGTGTTATATCTTGTTTTGTGTAAAACAGCAGGTTAGCTTCTGTAAACATGCATGAAACCAGTACAGATGGATAGATTGGATTTTTCTGATCATTTTTCATATATAATTTGTTTCATTTGGAGTTCTGATTAATTTCTATGATTTTTGAAGTTTGAAACATTTTACGGAATTTCTGTGTAAAAATAATTCCATAATTTAAATTAATGCGTCAAAGACTATGTCATGATGACGTCGGTGGTAAGCGGGCTGGTCAGGTCAAACTGACCGATGGGTCCCGTGATGTCGATGGGGTTAGTTTAGTTAGGATTTATTTAAAACTAAACTAAGTTAATTAACGGAGGGGGCCCACATGTCATAGACCCAGGGGGTCAACCTGGGCCCACCCGTGGTCAAAGCCAGGGTCAAACCCATCGGCGTTTAGCCGCCGGCGAGCCCGACGCGGCGGCTAAAGTGGTTTTTGCCATTCCGGCGACCAAATGTGCGGCGGAAGGCATCTACGGGTTCTTGAGGTGAGCGCGTCTATTGGTGGTGGTGGTTGGGCTCGGGGTGGCGGAGTTGGCGCCGGCGGCGGCTTTGGCGGCCACCGAGCTCGGTGAAAACGAACTCGTCTTTGGGGTGTGCGGTGAGGTGCGAAGTCGCAGTTAGCACCAACGTCGTGGTGAACGCGATGGACACGGTGGAGTGGCGGAGGATGGCGGGAGCACGTCGGCGACGAGGTCCGCGACAGCGTCGCGGGTGATCTCGTCGCTTCGGCTGTGGTGCATGGGAGCGAGAGAGAGGTAGGAAGGTAGCTGAGCTCACAGAGCTCACGAGAGGCCACCGGCGGGTCGGGACGAGCCGAGGCGGCGGCGGCGTTGAAGGGATCTCCGGCGGCGGCGGACTCGGGCGAGGCTGGTGCGGCGTCTTCAGGGCACGCGAGTGCTCGGGGCTCGGCTAGCTCGAAGGAGTCGAGGGCGGCGGAGCGTTTGGACACGGTGGCGTGGCGTGGGGTCGACGGAGAGCGCGGCTACGGCGGTGGTGCGGCGACGGCGGCGTCGGCCATGGCCGGGGAGCGAGGGAGACAATTTGAGAGGCGAGGGGTGTCTGGGGTGCGGGAGAGAGAGGGGAACGATCCCGTCGTGGCAAGACGAGGGAGGTGGCGAGGCGGCGAGCGGTGCGTGGCACCCATGCGGTGCTTCGCCGTCGAGCACCTCGCTCGCCGCTCTGGTCGACAAGCAGCTCATTGGGCAGGATCTTTGGGCTGGGCGGCCAGTGGGGCTGGCTAGTGGGCCGAGGCGCCTGTAAGTTCATACATTTTTGCTTTTCTTTTTCTATTTTTACGCAACTTTGTTGAGTTATTTAAAATACCAAAAAGGTTCTAAAATTCACCAAACTACTCCTGGTCCATTGTTGGAATATTTCCAACATGAAACATTTTAGTTTGGGAACATTTGAACATTTGAAATATTTTATAAATTTAAAATGCCCAAATTCAAATAGTTATGATTTAATTCAAAGACCTTGGGATGACCTAGGAAACTGTGCACCACTTTTGGCAAAGGTTCTGAACCAAGACAAAAATGATGGACATTTTAGAAGGGCATTTCAGGTTCATCGAAAATATTTTTAGTAAACCCTAGTTTGTTTCAGAGGGGGCTGGGAGTTCTGGCAATCCCATTTCAGCTTTCTGTTGAAAAAAAATAGACATGATGCAACACTCTAATGCAAGAACTAGCTAGGGTGTGACAACTCACCCCCACTCAAAAGAATCTCGTCCCGAGATTTAGGTTCCTCCGGAAAGAGGGCCGGGTACTCAAGTCGAAGACGGTCCTCCCTTTCCTGTAGCTTCCTTCTCGTAATGGTGCGACCATTGAACCTTGAGAAACTTGATATTATGCCGTCGAGTGGTGCGCTCGGCTTGATCGAGGATCTGAGCGGGTATTCTCGATAGGTGAGATTATCTTGAAGATCAAGCGTTTAGTGGTCCACTCCACGGATAGGATCCGAGAAGCAACGCTGAGTTGAGAAGCGTGGAAGACATCGTGGACTTTGGAGAGATGCGGAGGTAGTTCAAGCTGGTAGGCAACTTCTCCTTGTTTGGCAAGAATGCGAAAAGGTCCAATGTAGCGAGGAGCCAATTTGCCTTTGATACCGGCGATGGGTTCCTTCAAAGGAGTAACCCAAGGTAAGCCTTCTCGTCAACCTCGTAAGTCATAGCCTTATGTTTTCGGTCATATTGACTCTTTTGACGAGATTGGGCTGTTTTCAACTTTTCACGAACGATGCGAACTTGTTTCTTCGCTTCTGGATCATATCCGGCCAAAGAATTGTCTTTCCCGGTTTCGACCAGTTAAGAGGTGTTCGACACCTTCGTCCATAGAGAACTTCAAAAGGTGCTTTGCCCAAGCTAGATTGATAGCTGTTGTTATAAGCAAATTCGGCAAAGGAAGGCATTTCTCCCAATCCGTTCGAATGAGATATGTAAGCTCGAAGCATGTCTTCTAGGATTTGGTTGACGCGTTCTACTTGACCACTTGATTGAGGGTGGAAAGCGGTGCTAAAGGAAAGATGGGTTCCCATAGCGTTTTGGAAGCTTTCCCAAAATCGAGAGGTAAAGAGACTTCCTCGATCCGAGTTAATTTCAATGGAACACCATGAAGAGACACTATTAGGAGATGTACAAGTCGCTAGGTGACTAGCGGTTATACTCTCATGAATGTAAGAAATGAGCTACTTTGGAGAGACGGTCGATAAGCGATTAAAGATAGCATTATTCCCTCTCTTGGTCTGGGAAAACCGGTGATGAAATCCATCTTGATTTTATCCCATTTCCATTCGTGAATAGCTAAGGGTTGAAGGATGCCAAGAGCCATTGATGCTCTGCTTTTACGTGATTTACGAGCGTCGCAGATTAGCAACAAATTGAGCAATGTCTCTCTTCATCCTAGTCCACGGAACCTCTGGCGAGGTCTGATACATTTTAGTGCCACCGGATGAATGGTGAGAGGAGATTCATGAGCTTCCTTAAGGATCGGTGCCGTATGTGCTGATTCTTGGGAACCACTAGTCGGTTCTCAAAATATACAACACCTTGATCATTTGTAGAGAAACATTTAGCATCTCCGCTACCTCTAGGGCATATTTCCTTGATCTCCACTTGCACTAGAGTCAATAATCTAGATCACATCACCATGTGATTAACATCGATAGTTCACATCATCATGTGATTAACACCCATAGTTCACATCGCCATGTGACCAACACCCAAAGGGTTTACTAGATTGATAATCTAGTTCACATTGCTATGTGATTAATACCCAAAGAGTACTAAAGTGTGATCATGTTTTGCTTGTGAGAGAGTCTTAGTCAGCGGGTCTTCTCTTGAAGATCCATTTATTTTCTATGGTTTTTACCACTCTGCAGTGCGAATCTCACTCCATCAAAGTCCATACTTTGTTCTCATACATGGATCATCTCAGATTTCATGGACTCAAAACCATTTTGCGAATCTTTTTCACTTCCATAATCGAGAAACATATCTTTATTCCACTAAGGATAATTTTGACGCTGTCGATGATCTACTCCTAGATCGCTATTGTACTCCTTGCCAAACTAGGTGGGAATATACAATAGATCTGGTACCATGACATAGCATACTATAGAACCAATGGCCAAGGCATAGAGAATGACTTTCATTCTCTTTCTATCTTAAGTGAGTGGGTTTTGAGTCTTACTCAATTTCACACCTTGTAACACGGCGAACTCTTTCTTTGAGTGTTCCATTTTGAACTACTTCAAAATCTTGTCAAGAATATGTACTCATTGAAAAACTTATCAAGCATCTTGATCTATAGGGACCCGACTCAATGTCACATCGATCTAGCTTTAAACACATCATATCACTTTCGGCCTCACGCACGGTATCCCAGCAGGTGCCACCTTACCTTGGCCGGGACCGTTTGCGCCTTTTGGCTGCGTATATGATAGTGTCGCTAGCATCCATATGATAAGAGGCCGGTGACATGACTAATCGTAAACCAAAGTGGCCGCAGACTTACGGACGAGCATCCATGACCCGACATCGAGCGTGTCGATCATTGACAAGTAAGTTCGGGCTGTAGCCTTTGGGCTAGCGAGGACTCGGTACTCAATGCGTGACATTTCCCGAAGGCAGAACAGAGAGCGAAGGACACATCTTGCCAGCCTAAGTGTTAGGAGCGGTAGCAAGCTACCATGGCTCGATGGAGACACTAGGAGACATTTCGATAGAGAGGCTACTAAAGATAAACAACTAGATAGTCGGATCCACACATACCAAGCATTTCAATCATACACACAATATGCTCGATATGTGCAAATACAACAAGGCATCACAACATGACTCTCGACACAAGTACTTTATTTAAAGGCTAGAAGATACATATCATACACACAAGTCGGGTCACGACCCACATACAAGTCATACAAGCATACAAGCCACAGCGGAAGTGTTTTGTCGATCACAGACAACTAGTAAAATAAAAGAGGCTTGGGTAAGCCTAGCTATACTACATGGTCCTTCACTTGCTCGGGATCACCACAGGCCTTAGTCTACTCATCGATGTCGCGTCTCGAAGAACCCGTCGGAATAGTAACTTGATCGAAGTTTTATGATCATCATCATTAACTTCCTCACTAATTGGTGTAGGTGTCACAGAACCAATTTCGTGATGAACTACTTTCCAATAAGGGAGCTAATCTGTTACCTCATCAAGTTCTACTTTCCTCCCACTCACTTCTTTCGAGAGAAACTCCTTCTCTAGAAAGGATCCATTCTTAACAACGAATGTCTTGCCTTCGGATCTGTGATAGAAGGTGTACCCAAGCTGTCTCCTTTGGGTATCCTATGAAGACACATTTCTCGATTTGGGTTTGAGCTTATCGGGATGAAACTTTTTCACATAAGCATCGCAGCTCAAACTTTAAGAAAGCGACAACTTGGGTTTCTTGCTAAACCACAGTTCATATAGTGTCGTCTCAGCAGTTTAGATGGTGCCCAATTTAACGTGAATGCAGTTGTCTCTAATGCATGATCCCAAAAGCGATATTGGTAAATCGAAGAAGAACATCATAGATTGTACTATATCCAATAAAATGCAGTTATGACGTTCGGACACACCATTATGATCTGGTGTTCGGTGGCATGAATTTGTGAAACTATTCCACATTGTTTTAATTGAAGACCAAACTCGTAACTTAAATATTTGTCCCGCGATCAAATCGTAGAAACCTTATTTTCTTGTCACGATGATTTTCCACTTCACTCTGAAATTCTTTGAATCCTTTCAACTATTTCGGACTTATGTTTCATCAAGTAGATATACCCATATCTGCTCAAATCATCTGTGAAGGTCGAGAAAATAACGATACCGCCATGAGCCTTAACACTCATTGGATCGCATACATCGGTATGTATTATTTCCAATAAGTCGGTTGCTCGCTCCTTTGTTCGGAGAAGCGGAGTCTTAGTCATCTTGCCCATGAGGCATGGTCATAAGCATCAAGTGATTCATAATCAAGTGATTCAAAATCCCATCGGCATGGAGTTTCTTCATCGCTTTACACCAATATGACATAAACAGCGATGCCACAAATAAGTTGCACTATCATTATTAACTTTGCATCTTTTGGTTTCAATATTATGAATATGTGTATCACTACGATCGAGATCCAATGAACCATTTTCATTGGGTGTGTAACCATATAAAGTTTTATTCATGTAAGCAGAACAACAGTTTATTCTCTTACTTAAATGAATAACCGTATTGCAATAAACACGATCAAATCATATTCATGCTCAGCGCAAACACCAAATAACATTTATTTAGGTTCAACACTAATCCCGAAAGTATAGGGAGTGTGCGATGATGATCATATCAATCTTGAAACTACTTTCAACACACATCGTCACTTGACCCTTAACTAGTTTACATTTTATACGCAACTCTGTTTGAGTTACTACTCTTAGCAGCTGAACCAGTACCAAATACCGAGGGGTTGCTATAAACACTAGTAAAGTACACATCAATAACATGTATATCAAATATACTTTGTTTACTTTGCCATCCTTCTTATCCACCAAATATTCACGCTAGTTCCGCTTCCGGTAACAGTCCCTTTGCGGTAGAAGCACTTAGTCTCGGGCTTAGGTCGGACTTGGGCTTCTTCATGAGCAAACAACTTGCTTGCCGTTCTTCTTGAAGTTCCTTCTATCCCTTTGCCCTTTTCTTGAAACTAGTGGTCTTGTTATCCATCAACACTTGATGTTCTTTCTTGATTTCTACCTTCATTGATTTCAACATCATGAAAAACTGGGAATCATTTTCATCATCCCTTGCATACTATAGTTCATCACGAAGTTCTACTAACTTGGTGATGGTGACTAGAAAATTTCATCAATCACTATCTTATCTGGAAGATTAACTCCCACTTGATTCAGCGATTGTAGTACCCAGACAATCGAGCACATGCTCACTAGTTGAGCGATTCTCCTCCATCTTTTAGCTATAGAACTTGTTGGAGACTTCATATCTCTCAACTCGGATATTTGCTTGAAATATTAACTTCAACTCCTGGAACATCTCATATGGTACATGACGTTCAAAACATCTTTGAAGTCCCGATTCTAAGCCGTTAAGCATGGTGCACTTAAACTATCAAGTAGTCATCATATTGAGCTAGCCAAGCGTTCATAATATGCGCATCTGCTCCTGCAATAGGTCCGCATCACCTAGCGGTGCATCAAGGACATAATTCTTACATGCAGCAATGAGGATAAACCTCGGATCACGGATCAAATCCGCATCATTGCTACTAACATTTTTCAACACAATTTTCTCTAGGAACATATCAAAATAAACATATGAAAGCAACAACGCAAGCTATTGATCTTACAACATAATTTGCAAAATACTACCAGGACTAAGTTCATGATAAATTTAAGTTCAATTAATCATATTACTTAAGAACTCCCACTTAGACAGACATCCCTCTAGTCATCTTAAGTGATCACGTGATCCAAATCAACTAAACCATAACCGATCATCACGTGAAATGGAGTAGTTTTCAATGGTGAACATCTTATGTTGATCATATCTACTATATGATTCACGCTCGACCTTCGGTCTCCGTGTTCCGAGGCCATATCTGCATATGCTAGGCTCGTCAAGTATAACCCGAGTAATCTGCGTGTGCAAAACTGGCTTGCACCCGTTGTAGATGGACGAGAGCTTATCACACCCGATCATCACGTGGTGTGCAGGCACGACGAACTTTGGCAGCGGTGCATACTCGGGAGAACACTTCTTGATAATTTAGTGAGAGATCATCTTATAATGCTACCGTCAATCAAAGCAAGATAAGATGCATAAAGGATAAACATCACATGCAAATCAATATAAGTGATATGATATGGTCATCATCATCTTGTGCTTCGTGATCTCCATCTCGTAGCACCACCATGATCACCATCGTCACCGTAGCGACACCTTGATCTCCATCGTAGCATCGTTGTCGTCTCGCCAATCTTATGCTTCTCGACTATCGCTACCGCTTAGTGATAAAGTAAAGCATTACGAAGCGATTGCATTGCATACAATAAGCGACAACCATATGGCTCCAGCCGATTGCCGATAACCGGTTACAAAACATGATCATCTCATACAATAAAATATAGCATCACGTCTTGACCATATCACATCACAACATGCCTGGAAAAACAAGTTAGGCGTCCTCTACTTTGTTGTTGCAAATTTTACGTGGCTGCTACGGGCTTAAGCAAGAACTAGTCTCACCTCGCATCAAAACCACAGCGATACTTCGTCAAATAGACTCCGTTTTAACCTTCTCAAGGACGGGCGTAGCCTCAGTTCAACTAAAGTGAGAGAGCAGACACCCACGGTCACCTTTAAGCAGCGAGTGCTCGTGGCGGTGAAACCAGTCTCGCGTAAGCGTCTGGCGTAATGTCGGTCGGGGCGCTTCATCTCACAATACCGCTGAACCAAAGTATGACATCTTTGGTAGGTAGTATGACTTGTATCGCCCACAACTCACTTGTGTTCTACTCGTGCAAAACATCAAAACATAAAAACCTAGGCTCGGATGCCCTTTGTTGGGGAGCGTAGTAATTTCAAAAAATTCCTACGCACACGCAAGATCATGGTGATGCATAGCAACGAGAGGTAAGAGTGTTGTCTCGTACCCTCGTGAACCGAAGCGGAGCGATCTGGCGTAGAGGAAGTAGTCAGACGTTCTCCTCGCGATCCGACCGATCCGGCGCCGTTACTCCGGCGCCCCGAGTTCTTGACACACGTACAACTCGATGGCGTCCCTCGTACTCCGATCCAGCCGAGTGTCGAGGAGAGTTCCGTCGACCGCGATGGCGTGGTGGCGATCTTGATGTTCTACGGCGCGAGCTTCGCCTAAGCTTCGCATGACGATATGACCGAGTGGAATATGGTGGAGGGGGCACCGACACGGCTAAGGAACGATCCGTAGATCAAACTTGTGTGTTCTAGGGTGCCCCCCCCCCGTATATAAAGGAGCAAGGGGTGCGGCGGCCTAGAGGAGGCGGCGCTGGAGAGTCCTACTCCCACCGAGTAGGACTCCCCCCCTAGTTGGAGTAGGATTGGGAAGGGGAAGAAGGAGAGGCGCCCCCCCCTCCTTTCCTATTCGGACTAGGGGGTAGAGGCGCGCTGCCTGCCACGGCAGCCCTCCTCTTCTCCTCGAGGCCCACTAAGGCCCATTTAGTTTCGGGGGTTCGGTAACCTCCGGTACTCGATAAATTCCGTTTTCACGGAACCATTCCAAACTCCAAATATAGGCTTCAATATATCAATCTTTATGTCTCGACCATTTCGAGACTCCTCGTCATGTCCGTGATCACATCAGGGACTCGAACTTCTTGGTACATCAAAATACATAAACTCATAATAAGCATCATCGAAACCTTAAGCGTGCGGACCCTACGGTTCGAGAACAATGTAGACATGACCGAGACCGTCTCGGTCAATAACCAACAGCGGGACCTGGATGCCCATATTGGTTCCTACATATTCTCTGAAGATCTTTATCGGTCGGACCGCATAACAACATCGTTGTTCCCTTTGTCATCGGTATGTTACTTGCCGAGATTCGATCGTCGGTATCAATACCTAGTTCAATCTCGTTACCGCAAGTCTCTTTACTCGTTCCGTAATACATCATCTCACAGCTAACTCATTAGTTGTAATGCTTGCAAGGCTTGATGATGTGTATTACCGAGAGGGCCGAGAGATACCTCTCCAGAGCAATCGGAGTGACAAAACCTAATCTCGAAATCGCCAACCCAACATACGCCTTTGGAGACACTGTAGTACTCCTTTATAATCACCCGATTCGTTGTGGACGTTTGGTAGCACCAAAGTGTTCCTCCGTAAGCAGGAGTTGCATAATCTCATAGTTACGAGGAACATGTATAAGTCATGGATAAAAGCAAGAGCAACATACTAAGCGATCGTGTGCTAAGCTAATGGAATGGGTCATGTCAATCAGATCATTCTACTAATGATGTGACCTTGTTAATCAAATAACAACTCTTTGTTCATGGTTAGGAAACATAACCATCTTTGATTAACAAGCTAGTCTAGTAGAGGCATACTAGTGACATGTTGTTTGTTTATGCATTCACACATGTATCATGTTTCCAGTTAATACAATTCTAGCATGAATGATAAACATTTATCATGAAATAAGGAAATAAATAATAACTTTATTATTGCCTCTAGGGCATATTTCCTTCACCAACACCCAAAGGGTTTACTAGAGTCAATAATCTAGTTCACATCGTTATGTGATTACACCCAAAGAGTACTAAGGTGTGATCATGTTTTGGTCGTGAGAGAAGCTTAGTCAACGGGTATGTCACATTCAGAGCCGTATGTATTTTGCAAATATTCTATGTCTACAATGCTCTGCACGGAGCTACTCTAGCTAATTGCTCCCACTTTCAATATGTATCCAGATTGAGACTTAGAGTCATCTGGATCGGTGTAAAAGCTTGCACCAATGTAACTCTTACAACTAACTCTTTTATCACCTCCATAATCGAGAAACATCTCCTTAGTCCTTACTAAGGATATTCTTGACCGCTGTCCAGTGATCTACTATTAGATCAAAATTGTATTCCTTTGCCAAACTCGAGCAAGGTATACAATATATGCAGTTCACTGACATAGCATACTTTATAGAACCTATGACTGAGGCATAGGGAATGACTTTCATTCTCTATTCTATTTTCTGCCGTGGTCGGGATTTGAGTCTTACACAATTTCATACCTTTGAAACACAGGCAAGAACTCTTTCTTTGACTGTTCCATTTTGAACTACTTCAAAATCTTGTTAAGGTGTGTGCTCATTGAAAATCTTATCAAGCGTCTTGATCTATCTCAATAGATCTTGATGCTCAATATGTAAGTAGCTTTGTCGAGGTCTTTCTTTGAAAAAACTTCTTTCAAACACTCCTTTATGCTTTGCAGAATAATTCTACATTATTTCCAATCAATAATATGTCATTCACATATACTTATCATAAATGTTGTAGTGCTCCCACTCACTTTCTTGTAAATACAGGCTTCACCGCAAGTCTGTATAAAACTATGTGCTTTGATCAACTTATCAAAGCGTATATTCCAACTCCGAGATGTTTGCACCAGTCCATAGATGGATTGCTGGAGCTTGCATATTTTGTTAGCACCTTTAGGATTGACAAAACCTTCTGGTTGCATCATATACAACTCTTCTTTAATAAATTCATTAAGAAATGCAGTTTTGACATCCTTTTGCCAGATTTCATAAATTGTGGCAATTGCTAACATGATTCGGACAGACTTAAGCATCGCTATAGTTGAGAAAATCTCATTGTAGTCAACACCTTGAACTTGTCAAAAACCTTTTTTTGACAAGTCGAGCTTTGTTGATAGTAACACTTCTATCAACGTCTGTCTTCCTCTTGAAGATCCATTTATTTTTCTACTGTTTGCCGATCATCGGGCAAGTCCACCAAAGTCCACACTTTGTTCTCATACATGGATCCTATCTCAGATTTCATGGCCGTCTAGCCATCTTGCGGAATTTGGGCTCATCATCACTTCCTCATAGTTCATAGGTTTACCATGGTCTAGTAACATGACTTTCAGAACAGGATTACCATACCACTCTGGTGCGGACCGTACTCTGAAAGACCTACGAGGTTGTGGAGTAACTTGATCAGAAGTTTCATGATCATCATCATTAGCTTCCTCACTAATTGGTGTAGGAATCACTGGAACTGATTTCAGTGATGAACTATTTTCCAATTCGGGAGAAGGTATGATTACCTCATCAAGTTCTACTTTCCTCCCACTCACTTCTTCGAGAGAAACTCCTTCTTTACAAAGGATCCATTTTAGCAGCGAATATCTTGCCTTCGGATCTGTGATAGAAGGTGTACCCATGATTTCCTTTGGGTATACTATGAAAGCGCACTTCTCGATTTGGGTTTGAGCTTATCGAGGATGAAACTTTTCACATAAGCATCGTAGCCCCAAACTTTAAGAAACGACAACTTGGGTTTCTTGCTAAACCACAGTTCATATGGTGTCGTCTCAATGGATTTAGATGGTGCCCTTTTAACGTGAATGCAGCTGTCTCTAATGCATAACCCCAAAATAATAGTGGTAAATCAGTAAGAGACATCATAGATCGCACCATATCCAATAAAAGTGCGGTTACGACGTTCAGACACACCATAACGTTGTGGTGTTCCAGGTGGCGTGAGTTTGTGAAACTATTCCACATTGTTTTAATTGAAGACCAAACTCGTAACTCAAATATTCATCTCTACGATCAGATCGCAGAAACTTTATTTTCTTGTTACAATGATTTTCCACTTCACTCTAAAATTCTTTGAACCTTTCAACTATTTCAAACGTATGTTTCATCAAGTAGATATACCCATATCTGCTCAAATCATCTTGTGAAGGTCAGAAAATAACGATACTTGCCTCGAGCATCAACACTCATTGGATCGCATACATCGGTATGTATTATTTCCAACAAGTCAGTATCTCGTTCCATTGTTCCGAAGAACGGAGTTTCAGTCATCTTGCCCAAAAGGCACGGTTCGCAAGCATCAAATGATTCATAACCAAGTGATTCCAAAATCCCATCAGCATGGAGTTTCTTTATGCGCTTTACACCAATATGACTTAAACGGCAGTGCCACTAATAGGTTGCACTATCATTATTAACTTTGCATCTTTTGGCATCAATATTATGAATATGTGTATCACTACGATCGAGATCCAACAAACTATTTTCATTGGGTGTATGACCTATTGAAGGTTTTATTCATGTAAATAGAACAACAATTATTCTTTGACTTTAAATGAATAACCGTATTGCAATAAACATGATCAAATCATATTCATGCTCAACGCAAACGCCAAATAACATTTATTTAGGTTCAACACTAATCCCGAAAGTATAGGGAGTCTGCGATGATGATCATATCAATCTTGGAACTATTTCCAACACTCATCGTCACTTCCCCTTCAACTAGTCTCTGTTTATTCCGTAACTCCTGTTTCGAGTTACTAATCTTAGCAACCGAACAAATATCAAATACTCAGGGGCTACTATAAACACTAGTAAGGCACACATTCATAACCCGTATATCAAATATACCCTTGTTCACTTTGCCATCCTTCTTATCTACCAAATATTCAGGGCATTTCCGCTTCCAATGACTATTTCCTTTGCAATGTAAGCACTCAGTTTCGGGCTATGGTCCAGCTTTGGGCTTCTTCGCAGGAGTGACAACTTGCTTGTCTTTCCACTTGAAGTTCCATTTCTTTCCCTTTGCCCTTCTCTTGAAACTAGTGGTCTTGTCAATCATCAACACTTGATGCTCTTTCTTGATTTCTACCTTCGTCGATTTCAACATTACGAAGAGCTCGGGAATCATTTTTGTCATCCCTTGCATATTATAGTTCATCACAAAGTTCTAGTAACTTAGTGATGGTGACTAGAGAATTCTGTCAATCACTATCTTATCTGGAAGATCAACTCCCACTTGATTCAAGCGATTGAAGTACCGGACAATCGAGCACATGCTCACTAGTTGAGCGATTCTCCTCCATTTTAGCTATAGAACTTGTTGGAGACTTCATATCTCTCAACTCGGTATTTGCTTGAAATATCAACTTCAATTTGGAACATCTCATATGGTCCATGACGTTCAAAACGTCTTTGAAGTCCCGATTCTAAGCCGTTAAGCATGGTGCACTAAACTATCAAGTAGTCATCATATTGAGCTAGCCAAGCGTTCATAAGCGTCGCATCTGCTCCTACAATAGGTCTGTCACCTAGCGGTGCATTAAGGACATAATTCTTACATGCGGCAATGAGGATAAACCTCGACACGGATCCAATCCGCATCATTGCTACTAACATCTTTCAACACAATTTTCTCTAGGAACATATCAAAATAAACATATGAAAGCAACAACGCAAGCTATTGATCTACAACATAATTTGCAATACTACCAGGACTAAGTTCATGATAAATTTAAGTTCATTTAATCATATTACTTAAGAACTCCCACTTAGACAGACA
The DNA here is from genome assembly GCA_021437245.1 of Aegilops speltoides. NCBI lineage: Eukaryota > Viridiplantae > Streptophyta > Magnoliopsida > Poales > Poaceae > Aegilops > Aegilops speltoides. Next base: position 467,267,367 of record CM038141.1, read on the forward strand.
TCTCTCTAGTCATCTAAGTGATCACGTGATCCAAATCAACTAAACCATGTCCGATCATCACGTGAGATGGAGTAGTTTCAATGGTGAACATCACTATGTTGATCATATCTACTAAATGATTCACGTTCGACCTTTCGGTCTCCGTGTTCCGAGGCCATATCTGTATATGCTAGGCTCGTCAAGTTTAACCTGAGTATTCCGCGTGTGCAACTGTTTTGCACCCGTTGTATTTGAACATAGAGCCTATCACACCCGATCATCACGTGGTGTCGCAAAGACGAAGAACTTTCATAGCGGTGCATACTCGGGAGAACACTTCTTGATAATTAGTGAGAGATCATCTTAAAATGCTACCGTCAAACAAAAGCGAGAATAAGATGTATAACGAGATAAACATCATATGCAATCAAAATATGTGACATGATATGGCCATGATCATCTTGCGTTTTGATCTCCATCTCCAAAGTACTATCATGATCTCTATCGTCACCGGCACGACACCATGATCTTCATCATCTTCATCTATATCAATGTGTCGTCACATGGTCGTCTCGCCAACTATTGCTCTTGCAACTATTGCTATCGCATAGCGATAAAGTATAGCAATTATTTGGCACTTGCATCTTATGCAACAAAGAGACAACCATAGAGCTTCTGCCAGTTGCCGATAACTTCAACAAAACATGATCATCTAATACACCAACTTATATCTCATCACGTCTTGACCATATCACATCACAACATGCCCTACAAAAACAAGTTAGACGTCCTCTACTTTGTTGTTGCAAGTTTTACGTGGCTGCTACGGGCTTAGCAAGAACCGTTCTTACCTACGCATCAAAACCACAACGATAGTTCGTCAAGTTAGTGTTGCTTTAACCTTCGCAAGGACGGGCGTATACACTCAGTTCAACTAAAGTTGAGAAGCCGACACCGCTAGCCACTGTGTGCAAAGCACGTCGGTAGAACCAGTCTCGGCGAAGCGTCTGGCGTAATGTCGGTCGGGCCGCTTCATCCAACAATACCGCTGAACCAAAGTATGACATGCTGGTAAGCAGTATGACTTGTATCACCCACAACTCACTTGTGTTCTACTCGTGCATATTGAAGGAAATATGCCCTAGAGGCAATAATAAAGTTATTATTTATTTCCTTATTTCATGATAAATGTTTATTATTCATGCTAGAATTGTATTAACCGGAAACATAATACATGTGTGAATACATAGACAAACATAGTGTCACTAGTATGCCTCTACTTGACTAGCTCGTTTATCAGAGATGGTTATGTTTCCTAGCCATGGACAAAAGAGTTGTCATTTGATTAACGGGATCACATCATTAGGAGAATGATGTGATTGACTTGACCCATTCCGTTAGCTTAGCACTTGATCGTTTAGTAGGTTGCTATTGCTTTCTTCATGACTTATACATGTTCTGTAACTATGAGATTATGCAACTCCGTTTACGGAGGAACACTTTGGGTACTACCAAAGCGTCACTGGCGTGGCGGGTGATTATAAAGGAGTACTACAGGTGTCTCGAAGGTACATGTTGAGTTGGCGTATTCGAGATTAAGTTTTGTCACTCCGATTGTCGGAGAGGTGTCTCGGGCCCTCTCGGTAATGCACATCATTATAAGCCTTGCAAGCAATGTGACCAATGAGTTGGTTACGGGATGATGCATTCTGAGCGAGTGAAGAGACTTGCGGTGGCGAGATTGAACTAGGTATTGGATACCGACGATCGAATCTCGGGCGAGTAACATACCGATGACAAAGGGAACAACGTATGTTGTTATGCGGTTTGACCGATAAAGATCTTCGTAGAATATGTAGGAGCCAATATGGGCATCAAGGTCCTGCTATTGGTTATTGACCGAGAATAGTTCTAGGTCATGTCTACATAGTTCTCGAACCCGTAGGGTCCGCACGCTTAAGGTTTCGATGACAGTTATATTATGAGTTTATGAGTTTTGATGTACCGAAGGAGTTCGGAGTCCCGGATGAGACCGGGGACATGACGAGGAGTCTCGAAATGGTCGAGACGTAAAGATCGATATATTGGACGACTATATTCGGAGTTCGGAAAGGTTCCGAGTGATTCGGGTATTTTTCGGAGTACCGGAGAGTTACGGGAATTCGCCGGGGAGAAGTATTGGGCCTTATTGGGCCCTACGGGAAAGAGAGTGAAGGAAATATGCCCTAGAGGCAATAATAAAGTTATTATTTATTTCCTTATTTCATGATAAATGTTTATCATTCATGCTAGAATTGTATTAACCGGAAACATGATACATGTGTGAATGCATAAACAAACAACATGTCACTAGTATGCCTCTACTAGACTAGCTTGTTAATCAAAGATGGTTATGTTTCCTAACCATGAACAAAGAGTTGTTATTTGATTAACAAGGTCACATCATTAGTAGAATGATCTGATTGACATGACCCATTCCATTAGCTTAGCACACGATCGTTTAGTATGTTGCTCTTGCTTTTATCCATGACTTATACATGTTCTGTAACTATGAGATTATGCAACTCCTGTTTACGGAGGAACACTTTGGGTGCTACCAAGCGTCACAACGCTGGATGATTATAAAGGAGTACTACAGGTGTCTCCAAAGGCAGATGTTGGGTTGGCGTATTTGAGATTAGGTTTTGTCACTCCGATTGTCGGAAAGGTATCTCTGGGCCCTCTCGGTAATGCACATCACTGAAGCCTTGCAAGCATTACAACTAATGAGTTAGTTGTGAGATGATGTATTACGGAGCGAGTAAAGAGACTTGCGTAGCGAGATTGAACTAGGGATTGGATACCGACGATCGAATCTCGGGCAAGTAACATACCGATGACAAAGGAACAACGTATGTTGTTATGCGGTCGACCGATAAAGATCTTCGTAGAATATGTAGGAACCAATATGGGCATCCAGGTCCGCTATTGGTTATTGACCGGAGGCGTGTCTCGGTCATGTCTACATTGTTCTCGAACCGTAGGGTCCCATGCGCTTAAGGTTTCGATGGCGGTTAATATGAGTTTATGTATTTTGATGTACGAAGAAGTTGAGTCCGGATGTGATCACGGACATGACGAGGAGTCTCGAAATGGTCGAGACATAAATATTGATATATTGGAAGCCTATATTTGGAGTTGGAATGGTTAGGGTGAAATCGAAATTCTAGGAATGCAGGGAGGTTCTGGAACCCCGGGAACTAAATGGGCCTTAGTGGGCCTCGAGGGAGAAGAGGAGGGCGGCCGGGGGGCAGGCGCGCGCCCCTCCCCTAGTCCGAATAGGACAGGAGGAGGCGCGCCTTCCTTCTTCTTCCCTCCCCAATCCTACTCCAACTAGGAAGGGGGAGTCCTACTCCGGTGGGAGTAGGACTCCTCCAGCGCCTCCTCTAGGGCGGCCGCACCCCTTGCTCCTTTATATCACGAGGGGGGGGGCACCCTAGAACACACAAGTTTGATCTACGGATCGTTCCTTAGCCGTGTCGGTGCCCCCTCCACCATATTCCACCTCGGTCATATCGTTGCGAAGCTTAAGCGAAGCTTCTGCGCCGATAGAACATCAAGATCGTCACCACGCCGTCGTCTTGTGGAACTCTCCCTCGACACTCGGCTGGATCGAGTCTGAGGGGCGTCATCGAGCTGTCGTGTGTCAAAAAACTCGGGCGCCGAGTGCTTGGCGCGGGATCGGTCGGATCGCGAGGAGAGCGTCGACTACTTCCTCTACGTTGTGATCGCTTCGCCGGGTCACGAGTGCGTAGACAACACTCTCCCCTCTCGTTGCTATGCATCACCATGATCTTGCGTGTGCGTAGGAAATTTTTGAAATTACTCGTTCCCCAGCGGTGGCATCCGAGCCTAGGTTTTTATGGTTTGATGTTTTGCAGAGTAGAACACAAGTGAGTTGTGGGCGATACAAGTCATACTACCTACCGCATGTCATACTTTGGTTCAGCGGTATTGTGAGATGAAGCGGCCCGGACCGACATTACGCGTGACGCTTACGCGAGACTGGTTTCACCGCCACGAGCACTCGTTGCTTAAAGGTGATTGGTGGGTGTCTGTCTCTCTCACTTTAGTTGAACCGAGTGTGGCTCGCCCGGTCCTTGAGAAGGTTAAGCGAGTCTATTTGTGAAATATCGTTGTGGTTTTGATGCGTAGGTGAGACTGGTTCTTGCTTAAGCCCGTAGCAGCCACGTAAAATTTGCAACAACAAAGTAGAGGGCGTCTAACTTGTTTTTGCAGGGCATGTTGTGATGTGATATGGTCAAGGCGTGATGCTATATTTTATTGTATGAGATGATCATGTTTTGTAACGAAGTTATCGGCAATCGGCTGGAGCCATATGGTTGTCGCTTTATTGTATGCAATGCAATCACCTGTAATGCTTTACTTTATCACTAAGCGGTAGCGATAGTCGTAGAAGCATAAGATTGGCGAGGCGACAACGATGATCGATGGAGATCAAGGTGTCACGCCCGGTGGCGATGGTGATCATGGTGGTGCTACGAGAGATGGAGATCACGAAGCACAAGATGATGATGACCATATCATATCACTTATATTGATTTGCATGTGATGTTTATCCTTTATGCATCTTATCTTGCTTTGATTGGCGGTAGCATTATAAGATGATCTCTCACTAAATTATCAAGAAGTGTTCTCCCAGTATGCACCGTTGCCAAAGTTAAATCGTGCCCGGACACCACGTGATGATCGGGTGTGATAAGCTCTCGTCCATCTACAGCGGGTGCAAGCCAGTTTTGCACCGCGAGAATACTCGGGTTATACTTGCGAGCCTAGCATATGCGAGATATGGCCTCGGAACACGGAGACCGAAAGGTTGGCGTGAATCATATAGTAGATATGATCAACATAAGATGTTCACCATTGAAAACTACTCCATTTCACGTGATGATCGGTTATGGTTTAGTTGATTTGGATCACGTGATCACTTAGATGACTAGAGATGTCTTTCTAAGTGGGAGTTCTTAAGTAATATGATTAATTGAACTTAAATTTATCATGAACTTAGTACTGATAGTATCTTGCTTGTTTATGTTTGATTGTAGATAGATGGCTCGTCTTTGTTGTCCGTTGAATTTTAATGCGTTCCTTGAGAAAGCAAAGTTGAAAGATGATGGTAGCAATTACGGATCGGGTCCGTAACGAGGATCATCCTCATTCTTTGCCTGAAGAGTTACGTCTGGATGCACCGCTAGGTGCAGACTTCTTCTTTTGAGCAACGCCAGATGTTGTGAGCGTCTGGCGAGCAAAGCGATGACTACTCTATAGTTCGATGTGCCATGCTTTACGGCTTAGAACCGGGACTTCAACGGCGTTTTGAGCGTCATGGAGCATATGAGATGTTCCAGAGTTGAAGTTAATATTCAACAGAATGCGGATTGAGAGATATGAAGTCTCCAATAAGTTCTATAGCTGCAAGATGGAGGAGAATAGTTACATTAGTGAGCACATACTCGGAATGTCTGGGTACTACAATCACTTGACACAATTGGGAGTTAATCTTCGGATGATTGTGTCATTGATGAATTCTTCAATCACGCCACCAAGCTACAAAGGCTTCGTGATGAACTATAATATGCAAGGGTTAGTAAAGACTATACAGAGCTCTTACGCAATGCTAAAGGCTGCGGAGGTAGAAATCAGAAGGAGCATCAAGTGTTGATGGTCAATAAGACCACTAGTTTCAAGAAGAAAGGCAAAGGGAAGAAGAAGGGAACTTCAAGAAGAACAGCAAGCAAGTTCTTTGCTCGGAGAAGAAACCCAAGTCGGACCTAAGCCTGGCCGAGTGCTTCTACTGCAAGCGATAGTCCTTTGAAGCGGAACTGCCCCAAGTATTTGGCGGATAAGAAGGATGGCAAGGTGAACAAAGGTATATGTGATATACATGTTATTGATGTGTACCTTACTAGAGCTCGATAGCACAGGTATTTGATCTTGGTTACATTGCTAATATTTGCAACTCGAAGCAGGACTACGGATTAGCGAACAACGGCAAAGGGCGAGGTGACGATCTTGGCGTGGGAAATGGTTCCAAAGTCGATGTGATCGCGGTCGGCACGCTACCTCTACATCTACCTTGGGATTAGTTTTAGACCTAAATAATTGTTATTTGGTGCTGCGTTGAGCATGAACATTATATCTAGATCTTGTTTGATGCGAGGCGGTTATTCATTTAAATCGAGAGAATAATGGTTGTTCTATTTATATGAGTAATATCTTTTATGGTCATGCACCCTTGAGAGTGGTCTATTTTGATGAATCTCGATAGTAGTGATACACATATTCATAATGTTGAAACCAAAAGATGCGAGTTGATAATGATAGTGCAACTTATTTGTGGCCTTGCCGTTTAGGTCATATCGGTGTAAAGCGCATGAAGAAACTCCATCTTGATGGACTTTTGGAGTCACTTGATTATGAATCACTTGGCACTTGCGAACCGTGCCTCATGGGCAAGATGACTAAAACCCGTTCTCGGTACTATGGAGAGAGCAACAGATTTGTTGGAAATCATACATACTGAGATGTATGTGGTCCAATGAATGTTGAGGCTCGTGGCGGATATCGTTATTTTCTCACCTTCACAGATGACTTAAGCGAGATATGGGTATATCTACTTAATGAAACATAAGTCTGAAACATTTGAAAAGTTCAAAGAATTTGAGTGAAGTTGAAAATCATCGTAATAAGAAAATTAAATTTCTACGATCGATCGTGGAGGTGAATATTTGAGTTCTGAGTTTGGTCTACATTTGAAACAATGCGGAATAGTTTAGCAACTCACGCCACCGGAACACCACAACGTAATGGTGTGTCCGAACGTCGAATCGTACTTTACTAGATATGGTGCGATCTATGATGTCTCTTCTGATTTACCGCTATCGTTTTGGGGTTATGCTCTAGAGGCGGCCGCATTCACCTTGAATAGAACACCGTCGAAATCCGTTGAGGCGACACCTTATGAACTGTGGTTTGGCAAGAAACCAAAGTTGTCGTTTCTTAAAGTTTGGGGATGCGATGCTTATGTGAAAAAGCTTCAACTGATAAGCTCGAACCCAAATCGAATGTGTCTTCATAGGATACCCAAAGGAGGCAGTTGGGTACACCTTCTATCACAGATCCGAAGGCAAGACATTCATTGCTAAGAATGGATCCTTTCTAGAGAAGGAGTTTCTCTCGAAAGAAGTGAGTGGGAGGAAAATAGAACTAGATGAGGTAATAGTACCTTCTCCCTTACTTGAAAGTAGTTTGTCACAGAAACAGGTTTCTGAGACATCTACACCAAGTAGTGAGGAAGTTGATGATGTTGATCATGAAACTTGGATCAAGTTCTTCTGAGAACCTCGTAGATCAACGAGTAAGATCCGCACTGAGTGGTACGGTAATCCTTACGGAAATCATGCTACTAGATCATGATGAACCTCACGAACTATGAAGAAGCGATGGTGAGCCCAGATTCCACAAAATGGCTTGAGGCCATGAAATGCGAGATGGGATCCATGTATGAAAACAAAGTATGGACTTTGGTTGACTTGCGAGGGTAGGCAAGCAATAGAAAACAAGTGGATCTTCAAGAAGAAGACCGACGCCGACGGTAATATTCTTGTCTACAAAGCTCGACTTATCGCAAAGGGTTTCGACAAGTTCAAGGGATTGACTACGATGAGACCTTCTCACCCGTAGCGATGCTTAAGTCTGTCCGAATCATGTTAGCAATTGCTGCATTTTATGATTATGAAATTTGGCAAATGGATGTAAAGGCGCATTCTGAATGGATTTACGGAAGAAGAGTTGTATATGATGCAACCGAAGGTTTTATCGATCCAAAGGGTGCTAACAAAGTATGCAAGCTCTAGCGATCCATCTATGGACTGGTGCAAGCATCTCGGAGTTGGAATAAGCGCTTTGATAGTGTGATCAAAGCATTTGGGTTTATCTGAGACTTTTGGAGAAGCTTTGTATTGACAAGAAAGTGAGTGGGAGCTCTGTAGCATTTACGATATTATATGTAGATGACATATTGTTGATCGGAAATGATATAGAATTTCTGGATAGCATAAAGGGATACTTGAATAAGAGTTTTTCAATGAAAGACCTCGGTGAAGATGCTTACATATTGGGCATTAAGATCTATAGAGATAGATCAAGATGCTTAATTGGACTTTCACAAAGCACATACCTTGACAAAATTTTGAAGAAGTTCAAAATGGATCAAGCAAAGAAAGGGTTCTTGCACGTGTTACAAGGTGTGAAGTTGAGTAAGACTCAATGCCGACCACTGCAGAAGATAGAGAGAAAATGAAAGATGTTCCTATGCTTGACCATAGGCTCTATCATGTATGCAATCTTGTGTACCGGACTGATGTGTGCCTTGCTATAAGTTTAGCAGGAGGTACCAAAGTAATCCAGAGTGGATCATGGACGTGATCAAGAACATCTGAAATACGAAAAGGACTAAGGATATGTTTCTCGTATATGGAGGTGACAAAGAGCTCATCGTGGCAGTTACGTTGATGCAAGCTTTGACACCGATCGAGACGATTCTAAATCGCAGACCGGATCGTATTTACACTAAGCGGAGGAGTGTCGGTTAGTGCAGTTCTAAACAAAGCGTCGTAGTGGGATCTACATGTGAAGCGGAGTACATAGCGACCGGGCAGCTAATGAAGGAGTGCGGATGAAGGAGTTCATATCCGATCTAGGTGTCATACCTAGTGCATCGGGTCAATGATAATCTTCGTGACAATCTTGGAGCAATTCCCTTAGCGAAGGAATCCAGATTTCACAAGAGGACCAAGCACATCAAGAGGCGCTTCAATTCCATCAGGGACTTAGTCGGTGGGAGACATAGAGATTTGCAAGATACATACGGATCTGAATGTTGCGGAACCGTTGACTAAGCCTCTTCCACGAGCAAAACATGATCGGCACCAAGACTCCATGGGTGTTAGAATCATTACTATGTAATCTAGATTATTGACTCTAGTGCAAGTGGGAGGCTGAAGGAAATATGCCCTAGAGGCAATAATAAAGTTATTATTTATTTCCTTATTTCATGATAAATGTTTATCATTCATGCTAGAATTGTATTAACAGGAAACATGATACATGTGTGAATGCATAAACAAACAACATGTCACTAGTATGCCTCTACTAGACTAGCTTGTTAATCAAAGATGGTTATGTTTCCTAACCATGAACAAAGAGTTGTTATTTGATTAACAAGGTCACATCATTAGTAGAATGATCGATTGACATGACCCATTCCATTAGCTTAGCACACGATTGTTTAGTATGTTGCTCTTGCTTTTATCCATGACTTATACATGTTCTCGTAACTATGAGATTATGCAACTCCGTTTACGGAGGAACACTTTGGGTGCTACCAAGCGTCACGGCGTAATGGGTGATTATAAAGGAGTACTACGGTGTCTCCAAAGGCGGATGTTGGGTTGGCGTATTTGAGATTAGGTTTTGTCACTCCGATTGTCGGAGAGGTATCTCTGGGCCCTCTCGGTAATGCACATCATTGAAGCCTTGCAAGCATTACAACTAATGAGTTAGTTGTGAGATGATGTATTACGGAGCGAGTAAAGAGACTTGCCGTAGCGAGATTGAACTAGGTATTGGATACCGACGATCGAATCTCGGGCAAGTAACATACCGATGACAAAGGAACAACGTATGTTGTTATGTGGTCCGACCGATAAAGATCTTCGTAGAATATGTAGGAACCAATATGGGCATCAGGTCCGCTATTGGTTATTGACCGGAGATGTGTCTCGGTCATGTCTACATTGTTCTCGAACCGTAGGGTCCATGCGCTTAAGGTTTCGATGGCAGTTAATATGAGTTTATGTATTTTGATGTACCGAAGAAGTTGAGTCCGGATGTGATCACGGACATGACGAGGAGTCTCGAAATGGTTGAGACATAAAGATTGATATATTGGAAGCCTATATTTGGAGTTGGAATGGTTAGGGTGAAATCGGGAATTCTCGGAGTACCGGAGGTTTGGAACCCCGGGAACTAAATGGGCCTTCTTGGGCCTCGAGGGAGAAGAGGAGGGCCGGCCAGGGCAGGCCGCGCCCCTCCCCTAGTCCGAATAGGACAAGGAGGCGGCGCCCCTTCCCTATTCCCTCCCCAATCCTACTCCAACTAGGAAGGGGAGTCCTACTCGGTGGGAGTAGGACTCCTCGGCAGCGCCTCCTCTAGGGCCGCACCGCACCCCCCTGCTCCTTTATATACGGGGCACCCTAGAACACACAAGTTTGATCTACGGATCGTTCCTTAGCCGTGTGCGGTGCCCCCTCCACCATATTCCACCTCGGTCATATCGTTCATGAAGCTTAAGCGAAGCTCTGCGCGATAGAACATCAAGATCGTCCTGCGCCGTCGTCTTGTGGAACTCTCCTCGACACTCGGCTGGATCGAGTCGAGGGGCGTCATCGAGCTTTGTCGTGTGTCAAGAACTCGAGGCGCCGAGATGCTTGGCGGCGGGATCGGTCGGATCGCGAGGAGAACGTCGACTACTTCCTCTACGTTGTGATCGCTTCGCCGGGTCCACGAGTGCGTAGACAACACTCTCCCCTCTCGTTGCTATGCATCACCATGATCTTGCGTGTGCGTAGGAAATTTTTTGAAATTACTACGTTCCCCAACAGAGAGAGGGGCTGCCTGGGGCAGGCCGTGCGCCCCCCCAAGGCCTAGTCCGAATTGGACTAAGGGGAGGGGCCGCACCCCCTCCTTCCTTTCCTTCTCTCTTCCCCTTCCTTGTCTCCTACTCCTAATACATGGAAGGACTCCTAGTTGGACTAGGAAAGGGGGAATCCTACTCCTGGTGGGAGTAGGACTCCCCATGGCGCGCCCCTCCTAGGGCCGGCCTCCTCCTCCCTCCCTCCTTTATATACGGGGGCAGGGGGGTGAAGGAAATATGCCCTAGAGGCAATAATTTAGTTATTATTTATTTCCTTATTTCATGATAAATGTTTATCATTCATGCTAGAATTGTATTAACCGGAAACATGATACATGTGTGAATGCATAAACAAACAACATGTCACTAGTATGCCTCTACTAGACTAGCTTGTTAATCAAAGATGGTTATGTTTCCGACCATGAACAAAGAGTTGTTATTTGATTAACGAGGTCACATCATTAGTAGAATGATCGATTGACATGACCCATTCCATTAGCTTAGCACACGATCGTTTAGTATGTTGCTCTCTGCTTTTATCCATGACTTATACATGTTCTGTAACTATGAGATTATGCAACTCCGTTTGCGGAGGAACACTTTGGGTGCTACCAAGCGTCACAGCGTAAGCTGGGTGATTATAAAGGAGTACTACGGTGTCTCCAAAGGCAGATGTTGGGTTGGCGTATTTGAGATTAGGTTTTGTCACTCCGATTGTCGGAGAGGTATCTCTGGGCCCTCTCGGTAATACACATCACTTTGAAGCCTTGCAAGCATTACAACTAATGAGTTAGTTGTGAGATGATGTATTACGGAGCGAGTAAAGAGACTTGCGTAGCGAGATTGAACTAGGTATTGGATACAAGCGATCGAATCTCGGGCAAGTAACATACCGATGACAAAGGAACAACGTATGTTGTTATGCGGATCGACCGATAAAGATCTTCGTAGAATATGTAGGAACCAATATGGGCATCCAGGTCCGCTATTGGTTATTGACCGAGAATAGTTCTAGGTCATGTCTACATTGTTCTCGAACCGTAGGGTCCTTGCGCTTAAGGTTTCGATGGCGGTTATTATGAGTTTATGTATTTTGATGTACCGAAGAAGTTGAGTCCGGATGTGATCACGGACATGATGAGGAGTCTCGAAATGGTCGAGACATAAAGATTGATATATTGGGCGGCTATATTCGGACACGGAAAGGTTCGGAAGTTTCGGAGAAAACCGGAGTCTTGGGAGGGTTCTGGAACCCCCGGGAAGTTATGGGCCTTAGTGGGCCAAGAGGGAGAGAGGGGCGCTCGGGAGGTGGCGCGCCCCAGTGGGAGTCCGAATAGGACAAGGAGGGGGCGGCCCCCTTCCTCTCCTCTCCCTCTCTTTCCTTCCCCTTCTCCTTCCTAGTTGGACTAGGAGAGGAGTCCTACTCAACTAGGAGGAGGACTCCCCCCCTTGGCGCACCACTAGGGGCGGCCGGCCTCCCCCTTGCTCCTTTATATCACTGGGGCAGGGGGCACCCTAGAACACACAAGTTTGATCTACGGATCGTTCCTTAGCCGTGTGTCGGTGCCCCCTCCACCATATTCCACCTCGGTCATATCGTCATGAAGCTTAAGCGAAGCCTGCTTGATAGAACATCAAGATCGTCCTGCCACGTCGTCTTGTGGAACTCTCCCTCGACACTCGGCTGGATCGAAATCTGAGGGCGTCATCGAGCTGTCGTGTGTCAAGAACTTCGGGCGCCGAATGTGGCGTCGGGATCGGTCGGATCGCGAGGAGAGCGTCGACTACTTCCTCTACGTTGTGATCGCTTCGCCGGGTCTCGAGAGTGCGTAGACAACACTCTCCCCTCTCGTTGCTATGCATCACCATGATCTTGCGTGTGCGTGGGGAAATTTTTGAAATTACTCGTTCCCCAGCGGTGGTATCGAGCCTAGGTTTTTATGGTTTGATGTTTTGCGAGTAGAACACAAGTGAGTTGTGGGCGATACAAGTCATACTACCTACCAGCATGTCATACTTTGGTTCAGCGGTATTGTGAGATGAAGCGGCCCGGACCGACATTACTGCGTGCGCTTCGCGAGACTGGTTTCACCGCTCGAGCACTCGTTGCTTAAAGGTGACTGGTGGGTGCTGTCTCTCTCACTTTAGTTGAATCGAGTGTGGCTCGACCGGTCCTTGAGAAGGTTAAGCGGAGTCTATTTGTGAAATATCGTTGTGGTTTTGATGCGTAGGTGAGACTGGTTCTTGCTTAAGCCCGTAGCAGCCACGTAAAATTTGCAACAACAAAGTAGAGGGCGTCTAACTTGTTTTTGCAGGGCATGTTGTGATGTGATATGGTCAAGGCGTGATGCTATATTTTATTGTATGAGATGATCATGTTTTGTAACGAAGTTATCGGCAATGGTGGAGCCATATGGTTGTCGCTTTATTGTATGCAATGCAATCACTGTAATGCTTTACTTTATCACTAAGCGGTAGCGATAGTCGTAGAAGCATAAGATTGGCGAGGCGACAACGATGCTACGATGGAGATCAAGGTGTCGCGCCGGTGGCGATGGTGATCATGGTGGTGCTGCGGAGATGAAGATCACGAAGCACAAGATGATGATGACCATATCATATCACTTATATTGATTTGCATGTGATGTTTATCCTTTATGCATCTTATCTTGCTTTGATTGGCGGTAGCATTATAAGATGATCTCTCACTAAATTATCAAGAAGTGTTCTCCCAGTATGCACCGTTGCCAAAGTTAAATCGTGCCCGGACACCACGTGATGATCGGGTGTGATAAGCTCTCGTCCATCTACAGCGGGTGCAAGCCAGTTTTGCACCGCAGAATACTCGGGTTATACTTGCGAGCCTAGCATATGCAGATATGGCCTCGGAACACGGAGACCGAAAGGTCGGCGTGAATCATATAGTAGATATGATCAACATAAGATGTTCACCATTGAAAACTACTCCATTTCACGTGATGATCGGTTATGGTTTAGTTGATTTGGATCACGTGATCACTTAGATGACTAGAGATGTCTTTCTAAGTGGGAGTTCTTAAGTAATATGATTAATTGAACTTAAATTTATCATGAACTTAGTACTGATAGTATCTTGCTTGTTTATGTTTGATTGTAGATAGATGGCTCGTGTTGTTGTTCCGTTGAATTTTAATGCGTTCCTTGAAAGCAAAGTTGAAAGATGATGGTAGCAATTACGGATTGGGTCCGTAACGAGGATCATCCTCATTGCTGCCTGAAGAGTTCGTCTGGATGCACCGCTAGGTGCGAACTTCTTCTTTGGAGCAACGCGGATGTTGTGAGCGTCTGGCGAGCAAAGCTGATGACTACTCTATAGTTCGATGTGCCATGCTACGGCTTAGAACCGGGACTTCAACGGCGTTTTGAGCGTCATGGAGCATATGAGATGTTCGAGGAGTTGAAGTTAATATTCCAACAGAATGCGGATTGAGAGATATGAAGTCTCCAATAAGTTCTATAGCTGCAAGATGGAGGAGAATAGTTACATTAGTGAGCACATACTCGGAATGTGCAGGTACTACAATCACTTGACACAATTGGGAGTTAATCTTCCGGATGATTGTGTCATTGATGAATTCTTCAATCACGCCACCAAGCTACAAAGGCTTCGTGATGAACTATAATATGCAAGGGTTAGTAAAGACTATACGAGCTCTTCGCAATGCTAAAGGCTGCGGAGGTAGAAATCAGAAGGAGCATCAAGTGTTGATGGTCAATAAGACCACTAGTTTCAAGAAGAAAGGCAAAGGGAAGAAGAAGGGAACTTCAAGAAGAATAGCAAGCAAGTTCTTTGCTCGGGAGAAGAAACCCAAGTCGGACCTAAGCACTGGCAGAGTGCTTCTCTTGCAAGCGGTAGTCCTTTGGAGCGGAACTGCCCCAAGTATTTGGCGGATAAGAAGGATGGCAAGGTGAACAAAGGTATATGTGATATACATGTTATTGATGTGTACCTTACTAGAGCTCATGATAGCTTTGGGTATTTGATCTTGGTTACATTGCTAATATTTGCAACTCGAAGCAGGGACTACGGATTAGCGAACAACGGCAAAGGGCGAGGTGACGATCTTGGCGTGGGAAATGGTTCCAAAGTCGATGTGATCGCGATCGACACGCTACCTCTACATCTACCTTGGGATTAGTTTTAGACCTAAATAATTGTTATTTGGTGCTGCGTTGAGCATGAACATTATATCTGGATCTTGTTTGATGCGAGGCGGTTATTCATTTAAATCGAGAGAATAATGGTTGTTCTATTTATATGAGTAATATCTTTTATGGTCATGCACCCTTGAGGTGGTCTATTTTGATGAATCTCGATAGTAGTGATACACATATTCATAATGTTGAAACCAAAAGATGCGAGTTGATAATGATAGTGCAACTTATTTGTGTACTTGCCGTTTAGGTCATATCGATTGTAAAGCGCATGAAGAAACTCCATCTTGATGGACTTTTGGAGTCACTTGATTATGAATCACTTGGCACTTGCGAACCGTGCCTTATGGGCAAGATGACTAGAACCCATTCTCGGTACTATGGAGAGAGCAACAGATTTGTTGGAAATCATACATCTGAGATGTATGTGGTCCGATGAATGTTGAGGCTCGTGGCGGATATCGTTATTTTCTCACCTTCACAGATGACTTAAGCAGATATGGGTATATCTACTTAATGAAACATAAGTCTGAAACATTTGAAAAGTTCAAAGAATTTGAGTGAAGTTGAAAATCATCGTAACAAGAAAATTAAATTTCTACGATCGATCGTGGAGGTGAATATTTGAGTTCTGAGTTTGGTCTACATTTGAAACAATGCGGAATAGTTTAGCAACTCCGCCACCGGAACACCACAGCGTAATGGTGTGTCGAGCGTCATGTCGCACTTTACTAGATATGGTGCGATCTATGATGTCTCTTCTGATTTACGCTATCGTTTTGGGGTTATGCTCTAGAGGCGGCCGCATTCACCTGAATAGAACACCGTCGAAATCCGTTGAGGCGACACCTTATGAACTGTGGTTTAGCAAGAAACCAAAGTTGTCGTTTCTTAAAGTTTGGGGATGCGATGCTTATGTGAAAAAGCTTCAACATGATAAGCTCGAACCCAAATCGAATGTGTCTTCATAGGATACCCAAAGGAGGCAGTTGGGTACACCTTCTATCACAGATCCGAAGGCAAGACATTCGTTGCTAAGAATGGATCCTTTCTAGAAGGAGTTTCTCTCGAAAGAAGTGAGTGGGAGGAAAGTAGAACTTGATGAGGTAATAGTACCTTCTCCCTTACTTGAAAGTAGTTAAATCGCGAAACCGGTTTACGAGACATCTACACCAAGTAGTGAGGAAGTTGATGATGTTGATCATGAAACTTGAGATCAAGTTACTCTGAGAACCTCGTAGATCAACGAGTAAGATCCACACGAGTGATGCGGTAATCCTGTTCGGAAATCATGCTACTAGATCATGATGAACCTCACGAACTATGAAGAAGCGATGGTGAGCCCAGATTCATAAAATGGCTTGAGGCCATGAAATCGAGATGGGATCCATGTATGAAAACAAAGTATGGACTTTGGTTGACTTGCCCGAGGTCGGCAAGCAATAGAAAACAAGTGGATCTTCAAGAAGAAGTGGCGGCGCGGTAATATTCTTGTCTACAAAGCTCGACTTATGCAAAGGGTTTCGACAAGTTCAAGGATTGACTACGATGAGACCTTCTCACCCGTAGCGATGCTTAAGTCCGTCCGAATCATGTTAGCAATTGCGCATTTTATGATTATGAAATTTGGCAAATGGATGTAAAAGCGCATTCTGAATGGATTTACGGAAGAAGAGTTGTATATGATGCAACGAGAAGGTTTTATCGATCCAAAGGAGCTAACAAAGTATGCAAGCTCGGCGATCCATCTATGGACTGGTGCAAGCATCTCGGAGTTGGAATAAGCGCTTTGATAGTGTGATCAAAGCATTTGGGTTTATCTGAGACTTTTGGAGAAGCTTTGTATTTACAAGAAAGTGAGTGGGAGCTCTGTAGCATTTACGATATTATATGTAGATGACATATTGCTGATCGGAAATGATATAGAATTCTGGATAGCATAAAGGGATACTTGAATAAGAGTTTTTCAATGAAAGACCTCGGTGAAGCTGCTTACATATTGGGCATTAAGATCTATAGAGATAGATCAAGGCGCTTAATTGGACTTTCACAAAGCACATACCTTGACAAAATTTTGAAGAAGTTCAAAATGGATCAAGCAAAGAAAGGGTTCTTGCACGTGTTACAAGGTGTGAAGTTGAGTAAGACTCAATGCCCGACCACTGCAGAAGATAGAGAGAAAATGAAAGATGTTCCTATGCTTGACCATAGGCTCTATCATGTATGCAATCTTGTGTACAGACTGATGTGTGCCTTGCTATAAGTTTAGCGAGGAGGTACCAAAGTAATCGAGTGGATCCTTTGGACAGTGGTCAAGAACATCTGAAATACGAAAAGGACTAAGGATATGTTTCTCGTATATGGAGGTGACAAAGAGCTCATAAATGGCAGTTACGTTGATGCAAGCTTTGACACGATCCGAGACGATTCTAAATCGCAGACGGATACATATTTACACTAAGCGGAGGAGCTGTCGGTTGGTGCAGTTCTAAACAAAGCGTCGTGGCGGGATCTACATGTGAAGCGGAGTACATAGCAGCCGGAAGCAGCTAATGAAGAGTGCGGATGAAGGAGTTCATATCCGATCTAGGTGTCATACCTAGTGCATCGGGTCAATGAAAATCTTACGTGACAATCTTGGAGCAATTGCCTTAGCAAAGGAATCCAGATTTCACAAGAGGACCAAGCACATCAAGAGGCGCTTCAATTCCATCCGGGACTTAGTCGGTGGGAGACATAGAGATTTGCAAGATACATACGGATCTGAATGTTGCGAGACCGTTGACTAAGCCTCTTCCACGAGCAAAACATGATCAGCACCAAGACTCCATGGGTGTTAGAATCATTACTATGTAATCTAGATTATTGACTCTAGTGCAAGTGGGAGGCTGAAGGAAATATGCCCTAGAGGCAATAATAAAGTTATTATTTATTTCCTTATTTCATGATAAATGTTTATCATTCATGCTAGAATTGTATTAACAGGAAACATGATACATGTGTGAATGCATAAACAAACAACATGTCACTAGTATGCCTCTACTAGACTAGCTTGTTAATCAAAGATGGTTATGTTTCCTAACCATGAACAAAGAGTTGTTATTTGATTAACGAGGTCACATCATTAGTAGAATGATCGATTGACATGACCCATTCCATTAGCTTAGCACACGATCGTTTAGTATGTTGCTCTGCTTTTATCCATGACTTATACATGTTCTGTAACTATGAGATTATGCAACTCCGTTTGCGGAGGAACACTTTGGGTGCTACCAAGCGTCTGGCGTAAGCTGGGTGATTATAAAGGAGTACTACAGGTGTCTCCAAAGGCGGATGTTGGGTTGGCGTATTTGAGATTAGGTTTTGTCACTCCGATTGTCGGAGAGGTATCTCTGGGCCCTCTCGGTAATACACATCTTTGAAGCCTTGCAAGCATTACAACTAATGAGTTAGTTGTGAGATGATGTATTACGGAGCGAGTAAAGAGACTTGCGATAGCGAGATTGAACTAGGTATTGGATACCGAGCGATCGAATCTCGGGCAAGTAACATACCGATGACAAAGGAACAACGTATGTTGTTATGCGGTCGACCGATAAAGATCTTCGTAGAATATGTAGGAACCAATATGGGCATCAGGTCCGCTATTGGTTATTGACGAGAATAGTTCTAGGTCATGTCTACATTGTTCTCGAACCGTAGGGTCCATGCGCTTAAGGTTTCGATGGCGGTTATTATGAGTTTATGTATTTTGATGTACGAAGAAGTTGAGTCCGGATGTGATCACGGACATGACGAGGAGTCTCGAAATGGTTGAGACATAAAGATTGATATATTGGACGGCTATATTTGGACAGGAAAGGTTCGGAAGTTTCGGAGAAAACGGAGTCTTGGGAGGGTTCTGGAACCCCGGGAAGTTATGGGCCTTAGTGGGCCAGAGGGAGAGAGGGGCCGCACCGGGAGGTGGCGCCTGTGGGAGTCCGAATAGGACAAGGAGGCGCGGCCCCCTTCCTCTCCTCTCCCTCTCTTTCCTTCCCCTTCTCCTTCCTAGTTGGACTAGGAGGGAGTCCTACTCAACTAGGAGGAGGACTCCCCCCTCCTGGCGCGCCACTAGGGGCGGCGGCCTCCCCTTGCTCCTTTATATCACGGGGCAGGGGGCACCCTAGAACACACAAGTTTGATCTACGGATCGTTCCTTAGCCGTGTCGGTGCCCCCTCCACCATATTCCACCTCGGTCATATCGTCATGAAGCTTAAGCGAAGCCCTCGCCGATAGAACATCAAGATCGTCCTGCGCCCGTCGTCTTGTGGAACTCTCCCTCGACACTCGGCTGGATCGGATCTGAGGGCGTCATCGAGCTGTCGTGTGTCAAGAACTGGGGCGCCGAATGCTTGGCGTCGGGATCGGTCGGATCGCGAGGAGAGCGTCGACTACTTCCTCTACGTTGTGATCGCTTCGCCGGGTCTCAGAGTGCGTAGACAACACTCTCCCTCTCGTTGCTATGCATCACCATGATCTTGCGTGTGCGTAGGAAATTTTTGAAATTACTCGTTCCCCAGCAGGAGAAGGTGCAAGGAGAGGGCACCCCATAACACACAAGTTGAGGAAACGGATAGGTTCCCCCTTATGGCGCCCCCTTGTGCGGCCACCTCCTTCCGTCCATATTGGGGCACCCACACACAAGTTGATCATTGAGATCGTTCCTTAGCCGTGTGCGGTGCGATATTACACCTCGGTCATATTGTGGCGGTGCTTAGGCGAAGCCTGCGGCGAGAGAACATCAAGATCGTCACCATGCCGTCGTCTTGTGGAACTCCCCCGACACTCTGCTGGATCGGAGTTCGAGGGGCGTCATCGAGCTGAGCGTGTGTTTGAACTCGGAGGGCTCCCTCGTTCGGTGCTTGGATCGGTCGGATCGTGAAGGCGTCGACTACATCAACAGCGTTGTGCTAGCGCTTCGCTTACGGTCTCACGAGTGCGTGGACAACACTCTCCCCTCTCGTTGCTATATCATCACCATGATCTTGCGTGTGCGTGGAAATTTTTGAAATTACTCGTTCTCCAACGATGGCATCGAGCCTAGGTTTTATCGTTGATGTTATATGCACAAGTAGAACACAAGTGATTTGTGGACGATATAAGTCATCTTGCCTACCGGCATGTCATACTTTGGTTGGCGGTATTGTGAGATGAAGCGGCCGGACCGACATTACGCGTGCGCTTACGCGAGACTGGTTTCACCGTTACGAGCACTCGTGCTTAAAGGTGGTGGCGGGTGTCGGTTTCTCTCACTTTAGTTGAACTAAGTATGGCTCGCCCGGTCCTTGTGAAGGTTAAAGCGGAGTCTATTTGACAAACTATCGTTGTGGTTTTGATGCGTAGGTGAGAGCGGTTCTTGCTTAAGCCCGTAGCAGCCACGTAAAATTTGCAACAACAAAGTAGAGGGCGTCTAACTTGTTTTTGCGGGCATGTTGTGATGTGATATGGTCAAGGCGTGATGAGATATAAGTTGTTGTATGAGATGATCATGTTTTGTTGAAGTTATCGGCAATGGCGAGAAGCCCTATGGTTGTCTCTTTGTTGCATAAGATGCAAGTGCCAAATAATTGCTTTACTTTATCACTAAGCGGTAGCAATAGTCGTAGAAGCAATAGTTGGCGAGGCGACCATGTGACGACACATTGATGGAGATCAAGATGATGAAGATCATGGTGTCGTGCGGTGATGATAAAGATCATGGCGATTGCTTTGGATATGGAGATCAAAGCACAAGATGATCATGGCCATATCATGTCACATATTTTGATTGCATATGATGTTTATCCTTTATACATCTTATTCTTGCTTTGATTGCGGTAGCATTTTAAGATGATCTCTCACTAATTATCAAGAAGTGTTCTCCACGAGTATGCACCGTTGTGAAAGTTCTTCGTCTTTGAGACACCGCGTGATGATCGGGTGTGATAGGCTCTCGTTCAAATACAGCGGGTGCAAAACAGTTGCACTGCGGAATACTCAGTTATACTTGCGAGCCTAGCATATCTGAGATATGGCCTCGGAACACGGAGACCGAAAGGTCGGCGTGAATCATATAGTAGATATGATCAACATAGCGATGTTCACCATTGAAACTACTCCATCTCACGTGATGATCGGACATGGTTTAGTTGATTTGGATCACGTGATCACTTAGATGACTAGAGAGATGTCGTCTAAGTGGGAGTTCTTAAGTAATATGATTAATTGAACTTTAATTTATCATGAACTTAGTCTGGTAGTATTTTGCAAATTATGTTGTAGATCAATAGCTTGCGTTGTTGCTTTCATATGATTATTTTGATATGTTCCTAGAAAATTGTGTTGAAAGATGTTAGTAGCAATGATGTGGATTGGATCCGTGATCTGAGGTTTATCCTCATTCTTTGCCTGGAAGAATTATGTCCTTAATGCACGCTAGGTAGCGGACCTATTGCGAGGAAGCGGATCTGAGGCGTTATGAGCGTTTGGCTAGCTCGATATGATGACTACTTGATAGTTAAGTGCACCATGCTTAGCGGCTTAGAATCGGGACTTCAAAGGCGTTTTGAGCGTCATGGACCATATGAGATGTTCGAGAGTTGAAGTTAATATTTCAAGCAAATACCGAGTTGAGAGATATGAAGTCTCCAACAAGTTCTATGGCTAAAAGATGGAGGAGAATCGCTCAACTAGTGAGCATGTCCTTAGATTATGCAGGTACTACAATCACTTGAATCAAGTGGGAGTTAATCTTCTAGATAAGATAGTGATTGACATAATTCTCTAGTCACCATCACCAAGTTAGTAGAACTTTGTGATGAACTATAGTATGCAAGGGATGGCGAAAACGATTCCCAAGCTCTTCGTGATGTTGAAATCGCGAAGGTAGAAATCAGAAAGAGCATCAAGTGTTGATGGTTGACAAGATCACTAGTTTCAAGAAAAGGGCAAAAGGAAAGAAAGGGAACTTCAACTAGAATGACAAGCAAGTTGTCACTCCCATGAAGAAGACCAAAGCTGGACCATAGCCTGGCGAGTGTTTACACTTCAAAGGAAATGGTCCTTTGGGCGGAAATGCCCTAAAATATTTGGTGGATAAGAAGGATGGCAAAGTGAACAAGGGTATATTTGATATCTGATTATTGATGTGTGCATTACTAGTGTTTATAGTAGCCCTGAGTATTTGATACTTGTTAGGTTGCTAAGATTAGTAACTCGAAGCAGGAGTTCTGAGAATAAGCAGAGACTAGTTGAAGGAAAGTGGCGATGAGTGTTGGAAGTAGTTCCAAGATTGATATGATCATCATCGCACACTCCTATATTTTGGGATTAGTGTTAAACCTAAATAAATGTTATTTGGCATTTGCGTTGAGCATGAATATGATTTGATCATGTTTATTGCAATACGTTTATTCATTTAAAATCAGAGAATAATTGTTGTTTTATTTACATGAATAAAACCTTCAATGGTCATACACCCAATGAAAATAGTTTGTTGGATCTCGATCGTAGTGATACACATATTCATAATATTGAGGCCAAAAGATGCAAAGTTAATAATGATAGTGCAACTTATTTGTGTACTTGCCGTTTGGGTCATATCGATTGTAAAGCGCATGAAGAAACTCCATAAAGATGGATTTTGGAATCACTTGGTTATGAATCATTTGATGCTTGCGAACCGTGCCTTTTGGGCAAGATGACTAAAACTCCGTTCTTGAACAATGGAGCGAGCTACCGACTTATTGGAAATAATACATCTTGATGTATGCGAGACCAATGAGTATGAAGGCTCGTGGCAAGTATCGTTATTTTCGACCTTCACAAGATGATTTGAGCAGATATGGGTATATCTACTTGATGAAACATAAGTCTGAAATAGTTGAAAGGTTCAAAGAATTTTAGAGTGAAGTGGAAAATCACCGTAACAAGAAAATAAAGTTTCTGCGATCGATCGTGGAGAGGAATATTTGAGTTCTGAGTTTGGTCTTCAATTAAAACAATGTGGAATAGTTTCACAGCTCCGCCACAGAACACCACAGCGTTATGGTGTGTCGAGCGTCGTAACCGCACTTTATTGGATATGGTGCGATCTATGATGTCTCTTCTTGATTTACCAATATTGTTTTGGGGTTATGCATTAGAGATAGCTGCATTCACATTAAAAGGGCACCATCTAAATCCGTTGAGGCGACAACATATGAACGTGGTTTAGCAAGAAACCCAAGTTGTCGTTTCTTAAAGTTTGGAGTTGCGATGCTTATGTGAAAAAGTTTCATCTGATAAGCTCGAACCCAAATCGGAGAAGTCGTCTTCATAGAATACCCAAAGGAAATAGTTGGGTACACCTTCTATCACAGATCCGAAGGCAAGATATTCATTACTAAAATGGATCCTTTCTAGAAGGAGTTTCTCTCGAAAGAAGTGAGTGGGAGGAAAGTAGAACTTGATGAGGTAGCTGTACTGTTCCTTATTGAAAAGTAGTTCATCACGAAATCAGTTCTGTGACAAATACACCAATTAGTGAGGAAGCTAATGATATTGATCATGAAACTTGAGATCAAGTTACTCTGAGAACCTCGTAGGTCTTCGAGTAAGATCCGCACAGTGGTGTAGTAATCATGTTCTAGAAGTCATGTTACTAGACCATGATGAACCTATGAACTATGAGAAGCGATGATGAGCCCAGATTCATGAAATGGCTCGAGGCCATAAAATCGAGATATGATCCATGTATGAGAACAAAGTATGGACTTTGATTGACTTGCTCGATGATCGACAAGCCATGTTAAATGAATGGATCTTCAAGAGGAAGGCGGACAACGATAGTAGTATTACTATCTACCAAGCTCGACTTGTTGCGAAAGGTTTTCAACAAGTTCAAGGTGTTGAATACGATGAGATCTTCTCACTCGTATCGATGCTTAAATCTGTCGAATCATGTTAGCAATTGCCACATTTTATGAAATCGGCAAATGGATGTCAAAACTGCATTCCTTAATGGATTTATTAAAGAAGAGTTGTATATGATGCAACCAGAAGGTTTTGTCAATCCTAAAGGTGCTAACAAAATGTGCAAGCTCGGCGATCCATCTATGGACTGGTGCAAGCATCTCGGAGTTGGAATATACGCTTTGATAAGTTGATCAAAGCATATAGTTTTATATGGACTTACGATGAAGCTGTATTTACAATAAAGTGAGTGGGAGCACTACAACCTTTTCGATTAGTATATGTGAGTGACATATTGTTGATCGAAATGATGTAGAAATTTT
This sequence comes from Aegilops speltoides, assembly GCA_021437245.1. Classification (NCBI taxonomy): domain Eukaryota; kingdom Viridiplantae; phylum Streptophyta; class Magnoliopsida; order Poales; family Poaceae; genus Aegilops; species Aegilops speltoides. Next base: position 467,291,590 of record CM038141.1, read on the forward strand.
ACGCAAAGCATAAAGGAGTGTTTTAAAGGAGTTCTTTAAAAGAAAGACCTCGGTAAAGCTACTTACATATTGAGCATCAAGATCTATTGAGATAGATCAAGGCGGCTTGATAATATTTTCAATGAGTACATACCTTGGCAAGATTTTGAAATAGTTCAAAATGGAGCAGTCAAAGAAAGAGTTCTTGCTGTGTTGAAAAGGTATGAAATTGAGTAAGACTCAAATCCCGACCACAATGAGAAAATAGAAAGAGAATGAAAAGTCATTCCCTATGCCTCGATCATAGGTTCTATAAAGTATGCTATGCTATGTACCGGACCTATTGTATACCTTGCTCGAGAATTTGGCAAGGGGTACAATAGTGATCTAGGAGTAGATCACTGGACATTGGTCAAGAATATCCTTAGTAAGGACTAAGGAGATGTTTCTCGATTATGGAGGTGATAAAAGAGTTTGTTGTAAAAGTTACATCGGTGCAAACTTTTACACTAATCGAGATGACTCTAAGTCTCAATCTGGATACATATTGAAAGTGGGAGCAATTAGCTAGAGTAGCTCCGTGCGAGCATTGTGGACATAAAATATTTGCAAAATACATACGGCTCTGAATGTGCCAGACCCGTTGACTAAGCTTCTCTCACGAGCAAAACATGATCACACCTTAGTGCTCTTTGGGTGTTAATCACATAGCGATGTGAACTAGATTATTGACTCTAGTAAACCCTTTGGATGTTGGTCACATGATGATGTGAACTATGGGTGTTAATCATATCTGAGATATGAATATTGGTGTTAAATCACATGGCGATGTGAACTAGATTATTGACTCTAGTGCAAGTGGGAGATTGAAGGAAATATGCCTAGAGGCAATAATAAAGTTATTATTTATTTCCTTATTTCATGATAAATGTTTATTATTCATGCTAGAATTGTATTAACGGAAACATAATACATGTGTGAATACATAGACAAACATAGTGTCACTAGTATGCCTCTACTTGACTAGCTCGTTTATCGAGAGATGGTTATGTTTCCTAGCCATGGACAAAGAGTTGTCATTTGATTAACGGGATCACATCATTAGGAGAATGATGTGATTGACTTGACCCATTCCGTTAGCTTAGCACTTGATCGTTTAGTATGTTGCTATTGCTTTCTTCATGACTTATACATGTTCACTGTAACTATGAGATTATGCAACTCCGTTTACCGGAGGAACACTTTGGGTACTACCAAGCGTCTAGCGTGGCTGGGTGATTATAAAGGAGTACTACGGTGTCTCCGAAGGTACATGTTGAGTTGGCGTATTTGAGATTAGGTTTTGTCACTCCGATTGTCGGAGAGGTATCTCTGGGCCCTCTCGGTAATGCACATCATTATAAGCCTTGCAAGCAATGTGACTAATGAGTTAGTTATGAGATGATGCATTACTGAGCGAGTAAAGAGACTTGCGGTGGCGAGATTGAACTAGGTATTGGATCTGGCGATCGAATCTCGGGCAAGTAACATACCGATGACAAAGGAACAACGTATGTTGTTATGCGGTTTGACCGATAAAGATCTTCGTAGAATATGTAGGAACCAATATGGGCATCGAGGTCCGCTATTGGTTATTGACCGAGAATAGTTCTAGGTCATGTCTACATAGTTCTCGAACCGTAGGGTCCATGCAACAAGGTTTCGATGGCGGTTATATTATGAGTTTATGAGTTTTGATGTACGAAGGAGTTGAGTCTGGATGAGATCGGGGACATGACGAGAGTCTCGAAATGGTCGAGGCGTAAAGATCGATATATTGGGCGACTATATTTGGAGTTGGAAAGGTTAGAGTGATTGGGTATTTTGAGAGCTCTGGGAGGTTCTGGAACCCCGGGAGAATATTGGGCCTTATTGGGCCCTATTGGAAGAGTGAGAGAAGGCTGCAAGGGAGAGGCGCCCCCAAGGCCTAGTCCGAATTGGACTGGGAGGGCGCCCCCTCCTTCCTTTCCTTCTCTCTTCCCTTCCTTGTCTCCTACTCCTAATACATGGAAGGACTCCTAGTTGGACTAGGAAGGGGAATCCTACTCGGTGGGAGTAGGACTCCCCATATGGCGCCCTCCTAGGGCCGACCTCCTCCTCCCTCCTCCTTTATATCACGGGAGGCGGGGGCACCCTACACACAAGTTGATCATTGGATCGTTCCTTAGCCGTGTCGGTGCCCCTCCACCATATTCCACCTCGGTCATATCGTTAGCGGTGCTTAGGCGAAGCCTGTGATAGAACATCAAGATCGTCACCACACCGTCGTCTTGTGGAACTCTCCCTCGACACTCGGCTGGATCGGAGTTCGAGGGGCGTCATCAGCTGAGCGTGTCTTTGAACTCGGAGGTCCGTGCGTTCGGTGCTTGGATCGGTCGGATCGTGAAGGCGTCGACTACATCAACGCGTTGTGCTCAGCGCTTCGCTTACGGTCTATGAGTGCGTGGACAACACTCTGCCCTCTCGTTGCTATATCATCACCATGATCTTGCGTGTGCGTAGGAAATTTTTGAAATTACTCGTTCCCCAACACATATAACATCAGCGCACAAAACCTGAAACGGATGCCTTTGTTGGGGAACATAGTAATTTCAAAAATTTCATGAATCATGGTGATAACATAACAACGAGAGGTTGTCATGTAATGATAAACATGATGAAATGTCAAATCGATCCAATCGATCGAGTGATCAGAAATCGATTGATCAACCGATCGAGCCGATCCGGCCAAAGCGCGTGTGGAGAACTCTGGGGTCCTGCTCCTTAGTGGAGGCCCTCCCAGATCAAGTGGAGGTGCCTGGAGGGAGGGAGATGGAGGGAAGGACTGAGGGAGGACTCCCGATCAGAGGACTTGAGTCAGATCAGGAATGGGGAGGACAGAAGATCTAGGATGAAGGAGACTGGAATGTGAAGGATTGCATTCATGGTCCTGAAATCATTTTTTCTTCCAAAGCCCCGCTTGTCATAAACGCGCTCAAACAAGACTAATCCGTCATTTGTGTTATTTGCCAAAAGATTATACTGAATGTTGGGGATATAACTATTTGTGTAAGCCTCCCAGGAGGGGTCGGGTTACGCAAAGGCGATTCATCATATGAAGCCCAAGATCAAGCATGAAGATGATGGTTCAATAAAGGGTCTAAAGCCCACAGGAGACTTAAGGACCGTAGTGATAAACCGCCGGGATGGCATGACTTGTATCATAAGGCAGGATTAACTAATCACCGAGCCGGACACTGTTTATGAGCCGGCCGGGACTCTGTAGGCCGCAGGGCGTCAACCCGTGTATATAAGGGGACGACCCGCTGGCGGCTTAGGGCAAGTAACAACCAATCGAGAGCCGGGCATAGCGTATCTCGCTCCCTGGTCATCGAAACCCTAGCAATACCAACCAACTAGACGTAGGCTTTTACCTTCATTGTAAGGGGCCGAACTAGTATAAAAACTCTCTCGTGTCCCTTGTCCCGTTAACCCCTTTAAGCTTCCTAGTTGCGATGGCTCCACAACTAAGTCCTTTCACGAGGACATCTGCCGTGACAATTCCACGACACTGAACATGGTGTTTTCTGTCAAGAAAACGTAAACCCTTGGTTACTGATAACCTAGCCTTCAATGGGTTCATGCAATTAGAGCATCTTGGTAGTAAATCGCCTTTGAGGGTGGTAGGTGCAAAAAAATGGCACTGGGGCGAGTTGTTCTTTCCTTCTTATTGAACAAAGGAGAGGAAGCAATGGTGTGAGCAAACCTAGTGGGATCTGTGCGGTGACACCCGTGAGTGAGGGCTACTGTCTCGATGGCAAAGAACAATTGAAGCAGGCGTCTTCTTACGCTTGGGCTTCTTGCCGAGCAAGTGAACCAGATCATCACACGCCCAAGGCTCGAAGCTGGTGTACCTGGTGGGCAGAGAAATAGGAAATTGCGCAAGAGGTTGGCATGGTCAACAATCTTAGCCTCAATGAGAGAGCATATACAAGCAAGCCAATGGCGCCCCCCCAAAACTCACTAGGCGTGCACTGTCGAGGGGCCAAAGAGCTCGGAAAATCATGAACCTACATGAGTAGTTTTGCGACCGGTATGAGGCGCTTCGTCGACCCAGTAGTTGGAACGCTTTGGTTGAAGCTTGGTGGTATCATATCTCCATTCTTCGTCGGCGTGTCGGAGGCGTGGCGGCACGATGATTTCTACCTCTTATCGTGTGGTTCCCAATGTGTCACGATGATTTCTTAAATGCGCTATCGTGTGGTTCCCAATGTGTCACATAGGTTTGGAGTTTGTTGTCGACATCGTATTTATTTATTTGTTTTTTTAGGAATAAATTTATTTATTTATTTGTTGAGATATACTCCCTCCGTTCCGAATTACTTGTCTTGGATTTGTCTAGATACGGATGTATCTAGCACTAAAATAAGTCTAGATACATCCGTATCTAGACAAATCTAAGACAAGTAATTCAGAACGGAGGGAGTACTAAGTAAAAGAGATTGTATGGGTTTTCAAAAAAAAAAGAGAGTAAAAAGAGATTGTATGGTGTGTGCGGTACATGCACGTTCGGTGGAGTTTTTTTGTTTGTTTTTTAAAGTAACGTGACAACAGGAAGAACAAAAAAAAAAAAGTAACGTGACAAGAAGAAGAAGAAGAACCTTGAAGTAAAGTAGCAAGGTGAAGAGACGAGAGCGAATGGGGCACGAGCACACACGGATGGTGTAATTTGTGGGCGTTGGATGGGACGTTGACGAAGCGAACGGTGGGCATGGGCAGTCACGGACTTGTGGGGCACGGGCGAGAGGGAGGCCCACGTTTCAGGCAGAGAAGGGGTAGCATCCGTCGGTGGTAAAGGATAAAAACCGTTGGGCAGCGTCGTCAGCACTTTTCCACTGGAGGCTGGATGCGTCACCGGCGGCATTCATGTGTACTACCTCCGTCCTGGTTTATAGGTCCCCTTTGTAGTTTGTGCCAAATTTTGACTAAAGATTTAACTAACAAAATGTTAATGCATGTCAAGAAAAATTATCTCATTGGATTCGTAATTGAATATAGTTTTCATAAATATAATGTTTGGTAACATGCGTGAACATTTTGTTAGTTTAAACTATGGTCAAAATTTGGCACGAAATACGATGGGGACCAATAAACCCGGACGGAGGTAGTATAAGCGGAAACGTCCGAGGTAAATCAAGGTGAGTAATTAATTTCTGTTGCCTATTTTTCATTTATTTTCTTGAGGGAAAGTACTAATTACTGTTGCCTTTTATTCTTTTCATTTTTCTTTTCTTGAAGGAAACGTCCCGTCCCAGGAAGGATTTTATTTTACCAGGAAAGAAAAAATGATTTTGCGCGGTTGTAGGCTAGCGGGTGATTGCACCGACGCACTCGCGTTGTAAAAAAGATTTGGAGTTAATCGCGGGTAATTGGTTTTAATTTCCATACCGTACTAAAAAAAGATTTATTTCCTTTTATTTCCCAAAAAAATCGCAACCAGGAAACCGTGTGGGCCCCGCGACGTGGACAGCCCATCTGACTGACACGGCCCTTGTGTCGCTGGCGCGTGGGTCAGGGAGTGGGAGTGAGCGCTCCTACTGATTCAGCTTCAGCCGCCAATATATACCTTGGGTCGCCTCGCCTCTTTCCCCTCCCTCTCTGCCTCCCACCCGACCCAACCCAATCAAACCCTAGCCGCCCTAATCTTCTTCTTCGTCTTCTCCTCTCCATCTCCATGGAACACAGCCAAGCAATGGATGGATGGATCCTTTCTTCATCACAAGAAGGCAAAAGCAGGAGGCCTCTTTCCCCTCCCTCCCTCCCTGCCTCTCTCCCAATCCAACCCAACCCTAGCCGCCCCAATCTTCCTCTTCTTCTTCTTCTTCTTCTTATTCTTCTTATTCTTATTCTTATTCTCTCCTTGATTGATGATTGAAACACAGCCAAGCAATGGATGGATCCTTCCTTCATCACAACAAGGCACAAGCAGGATTCATGGATGGATGGCGGCCTCTCTTGTCTTCAAGACAACAAGGCAGAAGCAGGATTCATGGATGGATGGATGGCCACCATGACACGCTAGGTACGTAGCTACAATCTCTAGTTGTTTGTATGATGAAATCATTGCTACTCACTCACCCATGGATGGATTTTTGCAGATCCGGCCACCTCCTCCTTGGATCTACAATTTTTTTTCTTCTTTCGGAGCAAAAGTCGCCCTTGGATCTGCAAGTTTTTTTTTTTAAAGCAAAGTCCGTCCATGGTGTGCTACTCTCCCTCACCACTGCCCGTCGGTGGCAAGAAACCGGCCGATTTCTGGATCTGAGGTTCGGATCCCAAGCAGAGCACAATCGTTCGTCGTCTTGGCTTTCCTGACGCACGTCCAGCGCCAGGCGGGACCTCCGTTGGGCATTTCCTTGCGAACGTTCGCTTCGCAAGCTAGTTGCCCGATCCATCGGCCCAGCGCCACTGGGCCCTTGCTGCGTGGCCTGGGCTTCCGGCGAGCGGAATGAGCCTGTGGGCAAGCGGCTTAACGGGCCTCCGCCCAGCACAGCACAATCTGGACGGCCCGCCTAGGGCGCCAAAACCCTAGGCGAGCGGGCTATAAAACCCAGGGCGAGGGCCACGCGGGCGCCACGCTCCCCCGCCGCCGCCGCCGCCGCCGCCTCGATCTATCGCCGCCGACGCCAAGGTAGGCGCCTCGTCCTCCTCCTCCTTCCTCCCCTCACCTCTCCCTCGTTTTCGATGTTTTCTCAAGCGCCTTCTCTCTTCCCCCTCCCTCCACACAGGTGTCCCATCATCAATGGCGATCGGAGGAGAGGCTGGGGATTCGTCTGGAGTGGACCGCACCGACACCTATGGGTCTGTTCAGATCCATTTCTGCCTGACGTTTTTCCTGCTTTTTTTCCCGAGAATCTGCATTCCCCCTTCCTTGATAACCTCTGATGCTAATGTTTTGCTGCAGATCCGGCCAAGGCGAGCAGGTGTTACCACCACCCTCTGGCAAGCTGGCTCGGTTGCTGATGGGGCTCCTGCCTCAGCTCCTTCAGGGATCTCCAGGGTACCCATCTTTCTACTGATGAATGCATGTTTGTGATGTTAATGTTTGTAATAATGCAGCTGATGTACCATTTTATGTGCATGCTGTTACATTTGTGCTGTTTCATGGTCATTTACAAGGCTTGATTACCTTCCCAATCTGAATTAGTTGCTTGACAATTGTCCGTGCTCTTCACATGATACCCTTCTGAATCTTGAGTGCATGCTGTGAGCTCCTAATCTTTTATAATCATAGCCAGTGCCCTTTGCATTCATCTCCTACAAATTGCTTTTTATGCAACATGTTAGATGTCATCTTTCTCTGTGATGCATGCTGTGTCATTTCTCTATTCAATGCAGTAATATGACATTATTATCTTCCCAATGTGAAATACACACTCAGATGTGTGGCTATTGTTCATGTTCAAATGTGTGGCCTGCTTGTTTCTCTTAAAATAAAGATTGCCTTATGCATTCTATTATTATTCCTGAAACTTGCATGGGACAGATGGATATCCTGTGATGTTCATGTTTTTTTCTGAATGCATCTCTATAATGTAATTTTTGATGTGCATCCTGTGACGTTTGTCTAGTACTCCCTCCGTCCGGAAATACTTGTCATCAAACTAGATAAAAGGGGATGTATCTAGATGTATTTTAGTTCTAGGTGCACCTCTTTTTATCCATTTTGATGACAAGTATTTTCGGACGGAGGGAGTATGCATGGTCACTTGAATGGCGTGATCACCTTCCAAAATCTTAATTGCTTGCTTTTTATTTTTTACAGTTGGTCATGCTCTTTGCATGATCCCTCTCTGAATGTTAAATACTTTTTGTGTATTACAAACATAGCCAATTATGTGAGTGCCCTATGCACCTTTCCAGAGCGAAATGAAATCTATCTTCTGCTATAATTGCTTTATATGCAACATCTTAGATGACATCTTGTATGCTGTGCCATTTGTTTATTCATGGTCGTCATATGACATTCTTATCTTCCAAATGTACAAACTATGCTCAGATGCTTGTTTATTTTTCATGTTAAATCGTGTGACTGTTTTACCTTTCTGAATGTTAAATTTATGCTCTGCTCTTTTTCTTTATTCATAGTCAATTTCAAGTACTGTAAATTGCTTTGCCAGTCAGAATGTGTAATATGTCCATTTGTTTAATTTGGCAACGAAGATATGTGGTAGGGATAATGCGGTTAACAAACCTAGGTGTTCTTCCACCCCAAGATATGTACCTGTCAGAGGGAAGTGCATCTAGGTGCAGATTGCCTATTGTCCTATGTCTACTGCGTTGCCAATGTTGCCTTCTGAATGTAAAATGCATACTGTTCTGTCAGTGTACTATATCATGTGCCCAGTGTTACCATTCAAATTCTGCATGAAAATGGTTTAGCTTTTCTTATTTACTGTTTCTTGGTAATGCAGTAGCCATGCTGATCATTCACTACGCGGTCCTTTCCCTGTGGCGATGTATACGACGGTACCAACACTCTATGAGGCTTTTGAGAAGTGGTATGTCCAAAAAATATTCTTTCATCTTGTACAAATCTATCTCTTCCTCTTTTCATTGTTAACCCATGGTAATTCTAACTGTCATATTTGAGGTTGTCCAACTTTGTTTGAGCAGCGTTTTGTATTCTGTTTGGTCTAATGCGTTATAGAACTGTTTCTCTACTGGCGTTCTCACTTCATACACTCGCAATTTTGCCCTTAGGTCTGAGGATGTGAAAGATGCGGCCCTTCAGAAGGCCGTGGAGATGAACCTGTTTGGCATGGTATTTACTTCTATTCTCGTACTCTTTTCTACTGCTTCTAACCTTGCTCTAGGCCTCTAGCATTGCTGTGGAAGCTACCCTTTCCGTGAGAGTAATATAAGGTTGTTTGGATCACTAAATTAGTGATCTGGACGATCTTATGTTAGTTTACAGAGGGAGCAATGCTTACTTACATTGATATCACAAGTTTCACCATAGCGTAATTGTTGTATTGAGTAGTTACATTTATCAGTAGCTGTCAGTGGCTCTGGCTTCTTGCAATATTTCTAACTATAGTCTTAGTTTAGTATGAAACTCTGTTTACTACTTCTTGCATGATGCCATTTAACATGTGTACTGCTTCTTGCATGATGCCATTGCTCTTGATGAAGCGTGCTTTCTGTCATTTAACATTGCCCTGGCGTTGCTGTCTAGAAGTGTTATACTGAATTTTTGTAAGAGGCATTCAACTGCTCTTGCATGTCCTAAAGTTGTTGTAGTGTATTCTAATCCCTCTGTCCCATCATATAAGAGTGCTTTTGACACTATACTAGTGTGAAAAACGCTATTATATTATCGGATGGATGGAGTAACAAGTTACATTTGTACACCCTTACGTTGCTGATTCTTATTTTTGTATGCCCTAGTTAGTTTTGTTGTGTGCTTCTTTTTATATGTACTTGCAAAATAGCTTTAAATGGTGTAAAATGAATATTTTTTAAAATCAGTTTGTTGGTGGCTATGATTGTCAAGTGAAATATCTACTATATGTATAATCTTATCGTCAGTATACTTAATACTCTATTGATTATAACACATGTTACTCCCTTGAGCATACTGTTGTGTGTTTCTAGTATATTCTTCCCTTTAAATTAGATGTGCTTTTTAATGCAAAACCTAACCGTAGTCGACATTGATGCTTTTGCATTCCAGGGCGATCGTTTTATCCGGCCACAGGCTGTCCGCCCAGCCGCAGAGGCCATACTCAAGAACTCGAAACAGCTTAGGGCAGAGCTTGCAAAGTATATGAAGACCTTGTCAAAGATTGAAGTCAACACACCTGAGGGACAATCTGTTCTGAAAGAGGTGAAGGATGTGGTCTCTAAAATGGAAAGTGATCTCGCCAGCTATTTGAAATCTGCAGAGAAGGCGTCCCCTGAGTCCCCTCCACCCGTCTCATTCTTAGCTGAGTTTACAGAGAAGGTCAAGAAGCTGAACAACAGTGAGCTATCAAAGGCTTTGAAGGAAATTGAAGAACTTGCTAATACTGCTAATATACCATTTAAGGTATACGGCCAATACAAGGAAATGGAGGAAGTCGTTGGTTCTCTGTCTGCCACAGTGGCTGCCTATTTGGCCTCTGTGATGGGCAACACCCCTGCCCCAGAGCAGGAGACAAAGGTTCCAACACCTGCCGAGGAACTGGCTGCACCTAATCCAACTGAGCTGCCGGAACAATGCCAAGTGAAGCCTGCGCTTAAGGTCCCGTCCTTTGAAAAGCTTGGGAAGACTGCCATCGGTAAGAGGCTGTCTGGGTGTGTGTTTTATGTCGTCTTCTTTTTGTTATATTGCTTGTGTGCCTACTGACCTCTTCTTGTTCTTCTTTGACATAGATATCCTCTATGGTGGTTACAATGAGCTCCCTTGGGCGGCTGATGCTACATTCTGCTTGAAGTCGTCGGAAAGATTGTTTCCTGTGATGCGTACCACTATAAGTTCCTCCCAGGCAGTAAGTTTGAAAACTTGCATTTGTGGTTCTGATACAAGGATAATACTGTGCGTATGCTTGAGTGCAGCACTGTTGTTGACCATCTCCTGCTATTTGATATTTAGGTGACGACAAGCATCAAGGCGGACGACTTTCTTGGAAATGGCGTGCAAGGGTCGCTGTTGTTCATCTATCCTTTCTCTGATACTTCCATGGTAGGTTGTTCATGCGGTTTTCTTTGCGTTGTTGTTCAATGGTTTGCATTGTTGTTTTTGTTGCAGTGTTGATGATGATGATGTTTCTCCATGTTTGAATATGCAGGCAAAGCTACGTTATGCTTATGAGAAGGCCGTTCTTGGTGTTCGGGTTGGGCTCCATGCTAGCCCGGAGGTTTACTTGTCTGCCATGGTTGGAACAGGCTTTGGCGTCGATGGTGGGTTTGAGATGTCGTTTAGCACCAAGACTGGCCTGGTTAAAGGATTTGATCTCGGGGTGAACTGCCTTAGGAGTGAATGGGGGAATGCATCTGTTTCTGCGAGCTTGTAAGTTTTCTATATCATCAACAGTCTGTTTTTGGTGGTTTGAAATGTCCTACGCGCCCTATGAGCGATGTTAATTGATGCTGTGTTTGTTTAGTACAAAGTTAAATATTGCATCGAGACTTGAATATGATTCAAACGTGTTTGTGCAAAACTTGCTTGTGTCCCTTTAGCAGTGTGTGCATGCATGGATGCTGCTCATCTTATGGATTATCATTTTTCCTGTGTAGTGTTTTGGACCTTGAGGGTGAGAAGAAGAAGAAGCTGAGAAAGATCCGGGCTCTCTACTCTAAGGAGGTCGATCCAAGTTTCAGTTTTGCTGCCGATGTGGCATTTGATGCCGAGAAAGGCAAGGTGCTGGCAACGGGTGGCGTCGCGCTGCGTGTCGACGAGAAAGTGCTTGTGAAGGGGAAGGTCAGCTCCAACGGTTCAGTTGCTGCAGTTGTTGAGGTTGCAGGGGAAGGGCGTGCCAAGCTGAAGGCCGCTGCCCATGCTGATCTGTACGAGGTGAGCAAGGGACCCAAGGTTGGCTTCTCCGTCAGTTTCAAGTGAGTCGTGCGGGTGTAAATTTTAGATTGCATGGAATTTAGGTAGTCACTATTGGTGGATGAGATTTTGCATGGATTTTAGGTAGAGTGATGACTTTTTGTGGATGAGATTTTGCTGTCACATTGATTGGTTGGCATGTTGGAAGATTGATTTGGGATGCGAATGATTCTATCTCCTTGTATGCTGCAATTTGGAATTTCCTCTTATCCTTTTTAATTGATAAGTTGTATACAAACTTGTGTCCATTAGTTTGGATCGGAGGGAGGGAGTAGTGTTTTAGATCACTACTTTAGTTTGGATCTATAAACACCATTTCTTTACAAACATTGTCACATCGTGGTTTTAAGATCATAGAAAACAAGTTCCCATGCAATGGTTCCAAACATATATATATGCCTTCGGTTGTAAGAAGTTTGAAAGAATTAACCCAAGATTGTGTAGCAAAGACCAGCACGACGGCTGCCGCAACCAACTTGAGTGGAAAACCCTACATAGTTGCAAGGGAAATTAGAAACCTGCTTTCTAATATGGGAGGCTGCTATCATCCATCCCCTTTTGATAGCTTCTTATCCGCATAAACGGAATAGCTTGAACACTCGTAGCGATTTCGAAAACCAATTGAAGTCCAGCTTTATCCCATCCGTTGTTTGCCTCGATTGAAGTCCATCTCCGGCTTTCTAACCAGATCCCCAATTACAACAAACAAAAGAGAAGGTGGGCGCCGTACTCAAACCAAATCAGAAGCAAGCGTGTGGTTGCGATGAAATACTTTTGGGCGGGGCATTACCGACACTGAGATGAAATTCGAAATGAGAAAGGGCTTCAAAATCAACCTATCGCACCCGAATGCTCTGCTCTCCAAGCTCTACGCAGGTGTTTTACATTAAAATCCCCGAACGATACCAACATACAACACCATTATAGCTTCATCTAGGTTTGTTCATTCAATTGTGAAAGCACCAAGACAATAAAACGTCTTCCTGGCGGAACATCCTGCCGTGGGAGCTGTTATAATAAAAAGAAACGTTTGGGGCCGGGGCACCGGCGGAACATTGGGCCGGTCGCTCCCTCTTCCTCGCGTCTCCCCGCATCTTCCACACATCTCACGCAGCTCCCTCACATCTCGCGCAGCTTGCCGGGGGCGCGCGCCGCCCTCTTCTTCTGCCCCCTCCTCCCCATCCCCTCTCCTCCACCCGCCCCCGTCCCCCGGTCGCAGCACCACGCCTTCCCTCCCCGCTCGAAGCTCGCCATGGCTCTGCGCGGTGACCATCCCATTTCACCAGCGACCGAGGGGGCTGACCACGGGAGATGCTGCCACCGGGGCGACGGGGTGCTACCACGGCGACGCTGATGCAACCCCGCGGAAGCCGGGGTGTGTGACGTCGAGGTGACCGTGGGCTGCAACCACGGCTCTTCCATCGCCGGTAGCCGGTTGAAGCTTTTCCTATATACGGTTGAAGCTTTTTTTGTCAATGTTTGTAACTTTTTCTCTGGTCGCAGGTCTAGTTGAAGTTTTTTTTCTTAACGGATGAAGCTTTTTTTATACACGATTGAAGCTTTTCCAAACCACAGTCGAAGCTTTTCTGAAAACGATGGAAACTTTTTCTCGGTCGCAGGTCTGACTGAAACTTTTTTTTGTGTTTGCTACAACCACATCATTTTTTTGTTGCAATCGGCAACCACAGAAGCTACATCCGGTTAACATTTTTGCTACAATGACGACGGCGGGCTGCAGTGGTAAGCTTTTTTGCTGGAAGCGATAATCTTTTTTGCTACAACCGGCGTCGTTTTTTGTTGGAACCAGCAAGAGCCTCGGATGGGCACACGGCAAGGTACAACACGAGCACAACGACAGGTGCTGCGGCCGGCAGCCGGCGCCACCGGAGATATGGCCATCTCCCCCGGAGCTGTGGCCATCTCCCCCGGAGCTGCAAGCCTGCAACCACGAGTGCAACCATGGGTGCACGCTGCTGCATCCACTGAGGTGAGAAACGCACGAAGGCGACATAGGTGAGGGCGGCGACCAACGGCGAGGGCGGCGACCGGCGTTGAGGGTGACCGGCGGTGAGGACGCGAGGCGAGGTAGTTGGCGCGTGCGAAGGCGGGCCTCTCCCCTTTCCGTGCGGGAGGTTGAAGATGGGAGATGTTGGGGACGAAGGGATCTGACGGCTCGGGGGGTCAGATCTGACGGTTGGGGCTTGACCGGCCCAACGATTGGGCCGGTGCGCTGGCGCAGATCGCTGCCCTACAATAAATGTCGATGCTTATTTTCATGCGGCTTGAGGTCCTTTCCAAATTTCTCAAGTATGTGGCCGTGGGCTGCGGCTTGAGGTCCTTTCCAAATTCTCTTTTTTTTTTCTCACTCACAGGTCTCTCATGCGAACATCTTGTATTTTCCTTCTTTGTTGTTGGGCTTGTGTGTACAGTAGGAAGTTCACTGGTGCAGTTCACTCTGTGTATACACGTACCTTTTTGTTTTTTATATTTCCTTTTTCCTGTTGTATTTTAGTGTATTTATTAATCATTTTATTTGTATAAAACTGTTTTCACTTGTATTTCTATTTTTAAAGTTTTTACTTTCTTTTTATAAAAATGGAAGATCTAATTTCTTTTAGAATGGACATCATGACACGCATTTTGTATTCTTTTATTTTTAGTCATGTTAAATCTCAGATGACTTAGACTTCACAAAGTCGCCAACCGTCTGCGTTACTTGCTTTAAGAATCGCATTGGAGTGTGACTTTTCTCGTTTCGGCATGCTAAGGCGTGCGACCAACTCGCTTTTTTTTTCTTCTGTTTCTTTTCGGCTTGGGCTCTTTCTTTTTTATTCTTTTAGATTCTATTTTTCTATCGGGCTGTTGTTGGTTGGGGAGTGCTGGACGGGCCCAAAGTTTCTTTTTTGTCTTTTGTTCCTTCCGTTTTTGCATTTTTTCTTTATTTGTTGCCGACTGCCTTTTGTAGTAAACCTGGGCTGTTTGACCGCAAGAAGTTAGGGAGCTGGGGGTTGAATGTATGGATTCTCTTAAAATGTGCAGTAGTTTTAACGTATACAGACTTTTTAACTGGACATTTTTTGTGCATAATTTATTTTAAATACAGGATAACCATGTTTATTTCACATGTATGTACATATGCAAATATATTTTCCATTTTGGTATATCCTTCCTCCATACACTTTTTTTAGTTTGTTTGGTTCATATCGTTTAACATGATATTTTTCAAGATATTGGTTTTTGTATGTCTTATCACCTTCACTTGTTTTTAATGATATTTTTAGACCTTTTTCTTCCTAACAGTAATATTCTTGCTATCTATTTTTATCTAAATACTTATTAGATAATAACTTTTGTTTTTGGAATTTGAAAACATTTGTCATCAGGCTGCACAATTTCCCCTGATTGCATCTGCTTCTCTTCAAAGCGCTTGCAACTTAGTGATGTTTTATCGAGGAGGGCATTTGCATATTTGCAACCAACAAGCAACTGCAAGTGTCGCCCCTGACTTAAACTGCATGTCTTCAACGTGACCACAACTTGATGTTGTTTTGTTCAGGTAGGGGCAATTGCATGTCTGCCACCAACACACAACTGCAAGGGTCGCCCCCGACTGCAATTGCATGTCTTCAACACTGCAATTTGGTGTTTTTTGTTGAGAGAGGAGCAATTGCATCTTTGCCGGGGCCCTGATCTATCAATTGAGGGAGCAAAAAACAGGCTTTGCTCCCCCTTTTTTAAATGAAGAAAGAAAGAAGGGTCGAAGTTTAGACCGCTCACAGTAGTTCTACCCATAGAAAAGATCATGAAAGAGGCGATTAGAATGGTACCCGAATCCATTTACGATCCCGAGTTTCGGACACATCGCACTTCCGCTCGGGTCGAGGCTGCCACTCGGCCCTCGGACGGATCAAAGAAGAGTGGGGAACCTCTCGCTGGTTTTGGAATTCGACATCGAAGTGTTTTCACACCATCGACCGACATCGATTCATCTCAATCTTGAAGGAAGAGATCGACGATTCCAAGTTCTTTTACCCCACTCAGAAAAAGTTTTCCGCCGGACGA